>JAEIGQ010000245.1:0-435759 GCA_018904275.1 Lordiphosa clarofinis
TGATTCCTTCAATTTCTTATGAAAGCACGAACACCGTTTTTCAGTTTAATTTTAATACAAAGTTTATTGAAGGGTGGCTGCTCGGACCAGAGCCTTTTGCTAATATACAAAATAGCAATCAAAGTTTATAGATCAAAGTATAAGCAAGCCCGTATATACGCAACTCGCGCCAACGACAATTAAATCAGAACTGCAAGAACTGACCGAACAGAAGCTGCAGCGGCCGGCTTGGACCTAGCCACAGTGCTAGGCAAGCGACAAAAGAGAGCAAAGGAGAATGATAACAAAGAGAAAGTAAAATGCAGCTGAGCGGATCAAAGCAAACAAAGAGTATGAATTACGTTAGACTCAGTGCAATAACAAATGATTTGAATAATGTTGCATGACATTTAAATTTGCATTAATTCTTTGGGCCCTCGCCCAAACATACTCCCCCCGTTGGAAGCTTCGCGCTTTCAACATCATCTCGCAGAGGAAGCAGGCATAGTTTGGCAATTGCTCTTCGGCTGACTCCTGCAGCTGTCCTGATCAAAGCCACTCGAGAGACGCCATCCGATCCGGGAATAAGCTGAACAATTCTTGCCAAGGGCCACTTGAGAGGCGGATAATTCTCGTCCTTGACGAGAACCACATCGTTGATTTGAAGGGTAGGCCTTTGGGTACGCCACTTTGAACGCTCCTGGAGAAAGGATAAATATTCCTCACGCCAGCGTGACCAAAAGATTTGTTGGAGTTGAGTCACACGCTGCCAACGGTCAAGACGGTCCAGGTTGAGCTTCACCAAGTCAGGCTCCATGAAGGAAGAGATGGGCGCGCCAAACAGAAAATGGGCTGGAGTGAGTACATCGAGATCTGATGGATTCTCTGAAATGGGAAACAATGGTCTGGAGTTAATAATGGCGCCAACGTTGCACACAAGCGTGCGCAGCTCATCAAATCCAAGCAAAGACGATCCAAGGGTGCGGCGCAAGTGGTGTTTGGCCGATTTTACAGAAGCCTCCCATAGTCCACCAAAGTGTGGAGATCTAGGAGGTATAAAACGCCAGTCGATGTAGTCATCCAAGCACATCTGGTAGACTGCCTCTTGATGGGGATCGCTCAGAAATAGGTTTTTAAGCTCAGCAAGCTCATTTCGTGCTCCAACAAAATTGGTAGCGTTATCTGACCAGATGCGAATTGGTCGGCCACGGGTAGAAATGAAGCGACGAAGTGCTGAGAGAAATGCTGGTGTTGAGAGATCTTTGACCAGCTCCATGTGCACAGCCTTAGTGGAGAAGCATACAAAAGGCTTATATAGCACTTGACAGGCGGGCGGTTACGCACTTCCGACTTGTAGAGAAACGGTCCACAGTAGTCCACTCCTGTAACCAAAAATGATCGAGATTCGCTCACACGCTCCACAGGAAGATCAGCCATTATGTGCTCAAGCGTTCATGGTTTTGCTTGAAAGCACCTGACACATTTTTGTTGATTCATGTGCCACCGTCTTTCGTCCACCTATCGGCCAGTAGGTCTGCCGAATAAGTGCCAATAGTGATTGAGGTCCTGCGTACAGATTCTTCTCGTGATAATGCATAATTAGAGCTGTGGTTATGGGATGATTTTTTGGCAATACAATAGGATGCCGAGCGTCAAAGTCCAGTGTAAAATTTTAAGTCTGCCACCCACGCGTATCAAACCTTTGTCATCCAAAAGAGAAAAATGAAGCAATGCAGTTGGATGGCTTTAACCCCATGGACGATTTCAGCGCTAAAATCTCAGGACCTAGTCGAGATTGTTGCGTAAGTCGAAGAAGCAATTCTGTTCCCATGCGAAGATCGGAAACACTGATAACCGATTTTTTCCATGAATAAATTTGCACACATAGGCGAAAACTCGTTGCATTTTTGGGAAAGGAATTTGGTTTTTTCCTTCAACAACGTCCTTCACTGGGCATGCTGCAACCAAGACTTTTTTGCGTAACTCAAGCGATGGCTCAGATAATTGCGGAGAGGCAGGCCACACGTCCTTGCTGCTACCAAGGTATCCAGGTCCATGCTTCCAGAGTGAAGATTTGATGAGTTCAGCAGGAAGTGTGCCTCTTGAGAGTAGATCTGCGGGGTTGTGTTCAGTTGGTACGTGGTGCCAGTTCATTCCATTCGTGAGCTCTTGAATGAGAGAAAGTCGATTAGCTACAAAGACATTGAAATTGGACGGTTCGCCCTTTATCCAAGCCAACACTACAGTTGAATCACACCAACAGTAGTAGGAACAAGATAATCGCATTTGAGAAATTTCATGCATCAGTTTCGCGAGCAGAGCTGCTCCGCACAATTCAAGCTTGGGTATGGTGATTGTCTTCAAGGGAGCTACCCGAGATCGGGAACAGAGCAGATGGGCGTTATTTCCGCTGCTGCCAGGCGATACTGCATAAGCACATGCACCATAAGCACTCATGCTGGCGTCACAGAAGCCATGTATCTCGATTTCGCTGCTTGGAAGGATTGATAGGCGAGGAAAAGACATGTTCTGCATAGTGCCAAATTGTCCTATGAAGTTTAGCCAGGCAGTATTCAACGCAACAGGCAGACTCTCATCCCACTGAAGTTTTTCTTTCCATAGTTGCTGCAGGTAAATTTTGGATTTAGTGATGACTGGTCCTATGAGCCCAAGAGGATCATAAAAGCGGGCAATTGTTGATAAGACTCCTCGTTTGGTTGGCTTTGATGGAACTTGACTGGGTGAAAACGAAAACAATAACTCATCAGAAACCGGATTCCACGCTAATCCTAAAGTTTTAGTTACATCACTGCCGTCGCTGAACTTTACAAAAGTTTCCTTATCTTCATTTGGAATTTGAGCCAGAACCTCTGGGTCATTTGAACACCATTTCCTGATCTTAAAATTTCCTTTGGACAGCAAGCTTGATACTTGTTGAACGATTTCGAGCACATCACTTGAAGAATTTCCTCCCGTGAGCATGTCATCCACGTAGAAGTCTCGCAAAACAATTTCAGAGCCGATTGGAAATGACGAGCATTCTTCTGTAGCGAGCTGGTGCATTGCACGGACTGCTAAGAACGAGGCTGGCTTTGTGCCGTATGTGACGGTATCAAGTTTAAACGCTTTCAATTCCTCATCAGGTGTATCACGCCACAGAATGCATTGGAGAAAGCTATCGAGAGGGGACATCCGTACACAGCGATACATTTTGCAAATGTCAGCAGTCAAGGCAATAGCAACAGTGCGAAAACGAAGAAGAATCGCTACTAATTTGGGTTGAATAGTAGGCCCAGACATCAATATATCGTTCAGAGAATATCCAGTTGAGGTGCTGGCTGAACCATCGAAGACCACTCGTAGCCTGGTTGTCGTTTTATCTTCTCTAATGACGCAGTGATGCGGTAGAAAAAACTTGCATTGACTAAGTGAACCGGCTTCAACTGGAGACATATGCTGCAATTCCAAATATTCTTGCATGAATGCCGAATATTGTGCCTTTAAAAGCGGCTTGCGCTGAAGTTTTCGCTCTAAGTTGAGAAATCTACGATGAGCTTGTTGATAGGAATCCCCAAGAAGATTTTCACTTAGCTTTAGAGGCAATCTAACGCAAAGTTCCCCAGTAGACAAACGAGAGAATGTATTTTTAAAATGATTTTCACAGTCAATTTCCTCTTTTGTAGCTCTCTCAGTGGAGCAATATGAATTCTCTACTTCCCAGAATCGTTTTACCAGCTCATCCAATCCAACAGATGGAGTTCGATCCAATTCTATAGAGCTGGTCGCAGCTAGTAGCGCTGCGCTGCGAGGCTGAGGGCCACCACCTGTGACCACCCAACCAAAACGGGTTTTTTGAAGCAAAGGGAATCCAGGCAGCAATTTAATTTGCACGACGCACAATAAGTCAAAAAATAAGCTGGCTCCAACCAGCAAGTCGATTCGCTGTGACTTATTGAATTGTGGGTCGGCAAGGCAAACATTTGATGGTACTTTCCATTTGGAGACGTCAAAGGAATACAACAATTGATTTTCTGTGATTTGAGGGGCAACTAGAGCAACAATGTTTGTAAGGAAGTCTGAAGTTCTGGACTGTAAGATTATGTTGACAGAACCTTCAACCCTAAAAGAAGTAGCCGCACCAACTCCGGATATAAAAACCGATGATTTTGTTCGTTTTAGTTGAAGTAGTTGAGCAAGGCGAGAAGTTACCATATGAATTTGCGAGCCAGAGTCCAAAAGAGCACGACAAGGAATAAAATCACCAGAACGACTCTTGACTAAAATTACTGCGGTGGCAAGGAGCACTACGTCGTTACTGAGATTCTGAGCGGACAGCGATACTGGCGATGAAACAGCAATTAGGGAATTTTGGGAATTCGAATCCGGCTTAGAGTCCTGAGATGATGAAGTATGAGAAGTTGTGGAGTTGGCTATATGCAGAAGGCTATGATGCTTCGCACCGTAAATGCGGCAACTGATAGAGTTGCATGTATTAGTGCGATGCCCTTTCTTTAGGCAGTTGAAGCATACACCAATCTTTTTTACTTCATTGAGTCGCAATAATGGCGTAAGATTTCCGAATCGGGTACAATTGTAAACAGTATGGCTTGTGCTACCACAGAATACACAATCTGGTATACGAGCGCTTGAAGCAACAAAACTGCTCTTACTAAGATTAGACTTTTTATTTTTTCCCACCTGGTTGCTATGTGAGTGAGTCAACATAGCCTGTTCCACATTTTCCATGGCTTGGCATCGTCAGGTTGGTATCACATTTGATGGCGCTTGCTCTTCCCATTTGGATTTTGTGTCGGCGTCAAGGTATTTGAAGAGAGTTTGTACAATTATGCATCCAGCGATCTCAATAACAGTTCCCATCCCATTCAATGCTCGCATGTGAGAGTTTAGCTTGTCCGACAGCTCGCGCAGCTTGACACTTGACCCGTCCTCAACTTTCTCCTGCCTCAGAATCTCAGCGACGTGTGCCTGAAATATTAAGCGTTTATTATTAAAACGATTGTTTAAAATATCCAATGCGACGTCATAATTAGCTTCTGAGATCTCCAGCGAGCTAACAGCATGCAATGCTGGTCCTGCCAAACAAGAGCGCAAGTGCTGAAGTTTTTCGATTTTGCATAAGATGGGATCCTGGTCGATGACTGTGGTGAACATAGTGTGAAAATTCGCCCATTCAGTGTAACCGCCTCTGAACGTTGGAAGCTTCAGTTCCGGAACACGACTTTTAGATTTGGCCACAAGAGTTGAATTATCCATTTCTGACGATGTGTTGGCATCAGGGCGCAAGGTGGAACACGCAGATATTCTTGGGTTACGCTTGCGCAGGGCAGAACGAATGCGAACTTCCATGGACACCGTCAATTCTACAAACTGTTCGCTTAGTTCGCTTCCAATTTCATCAAAATCCAGTTCTTCTAGACTAGAATGGCACAAATTAAAAGACTCAATTAATTTATCCAAATACTTTAAATGAACATTGAGTCCCGCTTCATCAATCGAATTAATGGCAGCACCTTCCAGCTTTGTTTGCATCACCAAGGCTCGATCATACATGGCCTTTGCCTTTTTCTTTAAAAAAGTCACCCTGTGTTCACTCGGTACAGACGTTGAGTTATTTGAAGTAATTTTCAAAGCTTGGCCACGACGAACACTCGCATAAAACAAAATCAAAATCCGTTGCCCGTTTGTGTGTATGTATGCGCGGATCAAGCAAAGACGACGAGAGCGCAAGACGAAACGGAGACAACGAGAACGCAAAAGAAAAGTTCGATACCGTTGATTGTTCGTATGTATACGCGTGGATGCCAAGTAACTGTTCTTGGCTGGCGTGTTTCACAGCACAGGGTATTGGTTTTGTGGTTATGTATGCCCGGCCATAACCATGAAAATGCACTTGTATAATATTTTTTACTTCTTTTTATATTTGCGAATATATTTGTTTTTACATCACGTCGGGGTCACCAAAATGTTGTGACACTGAGCTTTTTCAGTGCCCTTTAGGAGATGATTCCTTCAATTTCTTATGAAAGCACGAACACCGTTTTTCAGTTTAATTTTAATACAAAGTTTATTGAAGGGTGGCTGCTCGGAGCCAGAGCCTTTTTGCTAATATACAAAATAGCAATCAAAGTTTATAGATCAAAGTATAAGCAAGCCCGTATATACGCAACTCGCGCCAACGACAATTAAATCAGAACTGCAAGAACTGACCGAGCAGAAGCTGCAGCGGCCGGCTTGGACCTAGCCACAGTGCTAGGCAAGCGACAAAGAGAGCAAAGGAGAATGATAACAAAGAGAAAGTAAAATGCAGCTGAGCGGATCAAAGCAAACAAAGAGTATGAATTACGTTAGACTCAGTGCAATAACAAATGATTTGAATAATGTTGCATGACATTTAAATTTGCATTAATTCTTTGGGCCCTCGCCCAAACAGTAACTATATATGAATTTACTCCAACAATTACAATATAAAACATTGTACTTATCTTTCATTAATATTTTAAAACTTTTAAAACGTTGTGACTCGTCGTGACACACCGTGACACGTTCAAATTCACCTCACGAGTGCACCACTAGAAGAGAGAACTCGTATGAAGTTGTTGTTGCTCAACGTATGTCCATATGCTGAACGAGAGGCCTAAACGCGTTGGTCTCCGTTTGCGTAAAACAAAAACGAAGTTAAGTGCGCAATAGGCTTGGGCACCCCTGCTTCAAACAAATGAAAATACTCACTTACAAAGCGTAACTTTTAAGCTATGCGGTTTTTAGTGTAAATTTTTTGACATCGCACGTGAAATTCATTCGTTGGGTTTAGCGGTAAATAAGGACAAGACGAAATACCTAATATCAGCGGAAAGAAAGTCTACGCGCCTTGGACAATTTGTTACAATGGAAGAGTAGAACTCAAAGGTTGTAGAGGATTTTGTCTAACTCGTAACGACGAAAACCAGCGACAACAACATCAGCCTGTGTAAAGATTTCTCAATCAACTGAAAATATTTGAATTCATATTTAGGCATAGAAATTATGTAATCGATTTGTAATCGATAAAATCAATAGTATGAAGTTGTAATAATCGTTTATCATTTTTGCAAAAAGAAGATACGGGCACTCTAGAGTAGGCGTCAGTTGGGAATAGATCGGCCGCCGAGAAAAAATTAAATTGAATATAAAAATCTAAACTGGATAAACTCGAAAACAATGTGAAATTGCCCTGAAACATTTTTAATTTACAATATTATTTAATAAAGTATATTTAACCAAAACTAAAGTCGACGAATCTACAGCCTGAAAATTTGACGAAGAATCACTCTTGCAAACCGATGCTACAACGGGCAAAGTAGGGAGTTCAAGAGCATATACCTCACGCGAAGAACGAAAATAGTCCTTCAAAAGTCGCTTATCATCCAAGTACTGCAATACGGCGCAAAAGCATCGACAATAACTGCAGCGGATGAGGCAGCGATCGGCGTGTTCGAACGAAAAATTCTTCGGAGAATTTATAGACCCTTTAAAGTTGACGATGGTTTCCTCATTCGATAGAATACCAATCTGTATGAGATCTATGGGGACACCTGTCTGGTCAAGCGCTTAAAGCAACAGCGGCTGCGATGGTTAAGATATATCACCCGGATGGAAGAAGAAGCTCCAGTAAAAAAGGACGTATAAATAGAAGGCGGCTGACTATGGAGGCGGCAAGGTAAGGCAAGATGGAACTACGAGGAGCGGGAGCGATATATTGCCAAGCTTGGTGTGATTAACTGGTGCCAGCTTGGATTGGATAATTGGAGAGGCCGAGACCGTCAAACGTATGTGATATCCAATAAATAAGAAGAAGAACGCGTGATTCGAAACAACACCACGCAAAAGTCGTTTTAAAAACAATGAAAATTGCAACATTACATTCAATAGAGCATAGTACAGTGCGATGATTACTGACTTGTTTTTGCGAAAAATGAAAGAACTGGATTCGGCTGAATTATGGATTTAACAAGACTGTTCCTCATTCAACAACGGCACTAGGGGTGTCGATATTTCTCAAAATATCGATATCGATAAATCCAATATCAGGTGCAAAAAACATCGATATATCGATTCGATATTATTGACATATAGTTATATCTAAAGCTCAAGAAAACTGAATAATTTTTAAGTAACTTCTTCACCAAAAGACTACTAATTCCCATTTTTATTGGCCGTTATATCTTATCTTTCCAATAGGATAACTTCAAGATATAAATGACTTAGTTTTCCAAAACTAGACAATAAACTAGGGGTCTTATTTTGGAAAATGGCAAAATCGAAATCTACGAAAAATTATTATTTTAGTTCGAGTTATTCTATTAGTCTTTTCCAACAGCAGAAATCGCAATTCTACGAACAAAATAAGTTGATGGTGATCAAAATCGATGGCTAAATACCTTAGCTGGATGAAGTAAAATTGTGGAATTTAGTTTAGTTTCTGGGTAAAATTATCTTACGATTTTCCACAGATTTAGTTTTTATACTCTGTACCAAGAGTACACAGAGTATATTAAGTTTGTGCAAACGTATGTAACAGGAAAGAGGAATCATTTCCGACCCTATAAAGTATACCTATAAAGTATATATATTCTTGTTCAGCATCAACAGTCGAGTCGATATAGCCATGTCCGTCTGTCCGTCCGTCCGTCCGTCCGTCCGTCTGTCCGTCTGTCTGTATGAACACCTAGATCTCAGAGATGGTAAGACATTGAGTTTTGACATGTATGGGACAAATGCTTCTTTTATCTCCACGCAGATCAAGTGTGTTTCAAATTTTGGCCACGCCCCCTCCCGTCCCCGCAATTTGAAAAAAACGTTATATCTCCTACAGTTTTGAAGATAGACGATTCGTACCTTCTAGAGATAGTTAGTAATTATCAAAATGAATGATTTGCCGAGGAAACGATAAAGATCGGATGAGCGGTTCTAAAGTTATGAGAAAAAAATGAACTAAGCCCCCCCCCCGAGATAGAGGTTTGACATGTATGGGACAAATGCCTCTTAAACTTGCAGGCAGATCAAGTTTATTTTCAATTTTTGCAACGCCCCCTCCCTCCCCCGCAATTTGAAAAAAAACGATATATATACCTGTTATATATAAGAAATATACATCGATTTGAAAGAAATGATAAAGATGGGAAGAGCGGTTCTCAAGTAATGAGCAAAAAAGAATAGACCCCAGTTTTCGTTATTTCGATAACTATGCTAAGCGAAAAATATTCATCTATATATGGGACATTCCATATCAACTCGGCCACCTCAATTTTTTTTATTTCAAAAAAATTATTAATGGCTATTATTTTGAAGTACTATACATAGATGAAAATACCCCCAAAAAATTTTTCACCTACCCTCAATAGTTCTTAAGATAAACCGGATACAAATGAAAATTTAAAAAAATCATAACTCTTAAACGGTTTATCGGATTTAATCCAACCAAAGACGGTTTATTGTTATTTTCTCGCGAACTTTTCGATAAAAATTTGAGACTGCAACCAAAGCCATCGGAAGTATTTTTTTCCTTAAAAAAAATCAGAACTTTGTATTTTTCTCCGCGAGGGCCAATCTGTATTGGATCCGAATATTTTTACTCAGAGAGAGCATATTTTTATGTACATTTTACAATTTATTTCAAGATGGAAGACAGCCTGAAAGCGCGCAAATAATTTTTTTTATAGATTAATTTTTTTTCGGCTTGACTGTTTTTTCAAATATTATGTCCTAAACAATGAACTAATTTCTGTTAAATTTTGTTCACCGAGCTGTAAAACTTTTATTACCCATGTAAATAGCCCAAATTCTGACCATGGAAAGTTGTTTTGGAAGTGGGTGGTAAGTGGATGTAAAGGGGGTGAAATGTGGCAGGAAGTGGGAGGGATGTGGGAGGGATGTGGGTGGGATGTTTATGTGAAGTGGACGGGAAGATGGCGGGAAGTGGGATGTGGGCGGGAAGTGGGTGGGATGGAAATGGGATGTGGGTGGAATGTGGCGGTAAGTGGGTGGGATGTAAATGGGAAGTGGGTGGGAATTGGGCGGGAAGAGGGCGGGAAGTGTGCGGTATGTTGGTGGCAAGTAGGTGGAATGTGGGTGGGATGTAGGTGCGAAGTGGGCGGAAAGTGGGTGGGAAGTGGGTGGGATGTAGGGGGGAAATGTGCGGGAAGTGGTTGGGATGTGGGCCTGAAGTGTGTGGTAAGTGGGTGTGCGTTGGTTATATACTGTTGAAGGCGCAGCGAAGCGTGACGGGCTATTTGCTAGTCTACATATATAAAACTGTTCAACCTGACTAATTGACTGACTGACTGGTGACCGTCGCACAGCCTAAACCATAAGAGATAGGAAGATGATATTTTCACAGTAGTTTAATCTTATGCTGAAAATGAGTACTAAGAACGGATTTTGGAAAATTCTGTCGGGAAATGTGGAAAATTCGCGGAAAACTGTTGTATGAAACTTTTTTGTTTTTTATCCGATCAAGTTCAAACTTATTTTCAAAGTCAATAAAAATAATTCAACATTAACTGCATACCAATCTTCCGGAAAATTAATCACCTCTGGGTGGAAAGATGGTGGTCAAGGTTGCCAGCCTTTTGCTCCCAGTTCATTTCGAAAGGCACACTTTGCTTTACAGTTGCATCTGAGAACAAAGAGCGCACGCAAAACCAAAGCCCACAGAGCATAAGTCGAAGAGAAGCGATTTCAATGTGTGCGTGAGAGCAATTGAACTGAGTTACCGATCAGGAGCGTAAGAAAAGGAAACGAAGCGGTAAGTATGTGGGCGGCAAGTGGATGGGATGTGGGTGGGAGATGGGTGGGAACTGGATGGGAATTCGGAGGGATGTTGGTGGGATTTTGGCGGGCTGTGGGTGGGAGGCGGGTGGGATTTGGGTGGAAATGGGTGGTAGATGGGTAGGGACTGGATGGGAAGTGGGAGGGATGTGGGTGGTAGGTGGGTGGGATTTGGGTGGAAGTGGGTGGGAGGTGGGTGGGAAGTGGGTTGGATCTGGGCGGGAATTGGGTGATAAGTGGGCGGGATGTAAGCGGGAAGTGGGTGGAAAGTGAGTGGGAAACGGGTGGAAGTTGTGTAAGAAGTAGATTGGGAGTGGGTGGGGTGTAGGTGGGATGGGGGTGGTAAGAACGCAGCAGCAAATTCGTAACGGTGGAAAAGCAAAGTAGTAAAACGTTGATTTCAAGCCTATGCATGTATGATTCGATTTCTGGGATCTACAGAGGAAACAAATTTATAGGATGATTTCAAATTTGGTAAATATTTGACTCTCACGATTGACTTTAAACCGATTCTGATATGGGTTCTAAACTGTTCAAGGCGCAGCGAAGTGGCAGCGACGGGCTTTTTGCTAGTAATTTATAAAGAATCAAAATGGATTAATATGCCACAGCTGTCAATTACTTAACCCTACTGGTCAATGAAGATTCGGAGTACTAATTAAAATTGAATGTTTAATGGAAAAGCGTTCTAAGTGCATATATTTAGCTTGATTGAGTTAATACAACTCCCTTGTGGTCTGGACATTGCCTCGCCACTCGCATTTGCCGCTTACACACTTATGTATATGTTTACAATAGATACTCGAGCATAAGAAGTTGTTTTATACTTTATGACAGTCGAATGTTTGCGTTTGTGCTCATCCCGATGAGCCGTCCATAAATCGTTACATCATAAGCTCTCTCTCTCTCTCTAGAGTGTAAGTCCACCCGAACCAGTTCTGATGCTGGTAAAATATTCAAAGCATTACCAAACACTAGCCGACTATTCCGGAATGTGTGGGCGTCGTTTTGTGTGTATGTTTGTGGGTGATGTGTATTTATATCTTTGGCTGCCGTCAGAATTATATGTTTGCTTTCATTTATGCAAACAACATGTGCATGGGAGTGTGAGTGCGTGCACCGTCAATAACAGTAAATTTTTATAGGCAACACTTTGACTTCGGCTACTGGCCATCCCGACTCCGCCTCCAGAGCTGCTGTTTTGTTGGGCATTTAATAATTTAACCACGACTATTTAGTTTCCATTTCCGCAAAATGCTTTCGTGTTAACGCCTCGAATGCAATAAATAAGCCGGTGCGGCCACTGCTCACCACATCGAGGACAACCACTCTGGCAATCCGGGCCTACCGTAGTCCATTTACATGTAGAAAGCAAAAACAAATCCCATAACGTTAACTCATAAATATTTCATTTTATTGCTTAACCTCAAACAAGGGTTAACATTCGCCTGAGCAGTGGTGGCGTCAAAAAATGCTACCATAAATTATTGGACGGGTCGAACTTAAAGGACTTGCACACTCCGCCTAAGCTTGCACGGACAAGCATAGATCTCAGTTTTTGAATTTAAACCAAACACCCGATAGATTATTTCGCACATCATTTGCATGATACAGACAGGCGGTTTTATATATGATTCTTTTAAATTGAATAGGAAGGAGTCGCGCGTTTGTCAGGGATGTGAATACACATATGCAAGTACACTGAATAAAGTCTTATATGAATCCGACAATTCCCCTACTTGAAAATCAAATGATCCTGACTCGAGATTGTAGTAAGTGCGGAACTCCACTGTCAAAGCGAAAGATCAAAATGAAGCCGAGAGCAAGTTCGAAACTGAGACAGAAAAGCTCTCAGACAAATTATTCTGACAGCTTAGGAGTTACTGGTGGTGTGGGTTTTTTGCATTATCCGTTGCCTTGGTATTCCATACCAGTTATAGTACTTCCAGCATGAGAAGGTAGCTACTGAATTGCAGTCGATAAGTTAAGTACATTTAAGAGACTTCATAGCGGCCAGCCTCCATTGTAATGTTGTTTGTTTCCTGTTTCAATTGTACGCAAACAAATGGCCTTAAGCCGGCTAGAACTTGCTGGTTTAATAGTCCAAAGAGTCGTTTAAGAAGTACCATGGAGTTCTTGAGTGGTGCTGTTTTTTTGGGGGTGAAAATGAGTGTCAATCTTAGTCATTTTCGATGCAATTCTTTTTCGGATTGAATGCAGTTCGAGTATCGAGCTCAATTCAATGAAGCCGACTTCGAGATCAAGTATATCACTGTGCAACACTCAAAATTGCCTGGGACTGGGAACAATAAATTGTGAAACTAGAGGCATCAGGTAGCAACACCTTATACCCAGTTTTTCTTGAGCACGTCAAGTTCGCGTTTAATGGCAACACAAAGTTACAACCTCTGTTGCTGGTTAAAAAAATATGAGAGCTAAAATTTTGAAAAAATCACCAAAGTTAAAGGGAGTCACCACCATTGTTATACCAAATTCCCGCCTCCAATGGACAAGCGGTTAGTACCCCGCCCATAGAGGTCTAACTTAGAAAGTGGAATTAATGGAAAACCACTCGATAGAATTGTATAAGATTTTAACAATATTGAGATACGGACTAATAAAATGTGTACTTAAGAGATGGTAACATGCATCGAAAAACCGCGATGGTGGATACCACATTTGACAGCACCCATCATCGAGGCAATATAGGCCATAAACTAGAGATCAAAATAGACTGAATCGCGTTTTCAGTTTTACCAATGAAGGCTTGGTTCGCGGTTCTTAGGCATTTATATACTAGCAATTGCCTTCGAACAACATTGACCATTTAGGTGAAACTAGTTTCACCAAAATTATGGAATTAATCTAATGAGTAAAGTGCTTCAATACCAGCAGAAAAACAGATCGGATCATTTAAATACATCAGTTCAAGGCATCTTAGCGTATCGCGGTTTGTCCACCAAAGACTTTTTAAAATCAAAATTTTTGATTTTCTTAATGGAAATGACGACTTTTATTCATAGGATTTATTGCATAATTTTGGAGACGCTCTTGATACCCATATGGTAAATGTTGTTCTGAGGCAATTGCTTGTACAAAGATAGCCATAGCCCGTGACTTAAGGGTCCGATGGTGAATCTAAAATCGCAGTTCGGTCTATTTTGATCTCTAGTTTATGGCCTATATTGCCTCGATGATGGGTGCTGTCAAATGTGGTATCCACCATCGCGGTTTTTCGATGCATGTTACCATCTCTTAAGTACACATTTTATTAGTTCGTATCTCAATATAGTTAAAATCTTATACAATTCTATCGAGTGGTTTTCCATTAATTCCACTTACTAAGTTAGACCTCTATGGGCGGGTTACTAACCGCTTATCCGTTGAAGGCGGATATTTTATATTAGAATACTGGTGATTCCTTTCATATTTGGTGAATTTTTCAAAAAGTGCCCATTAAACGCGAACTTGACGTGCTCCAGAAAAACTGGGTATGAGGTGTTGCTACCTGATGCCTCTAGTTTCACAATTTATTGGTCCCAGTCCCAGGCAAAAAAAAAGTTGAATTTTGTTCCACTGTGTATTAAGAATATCGAAATCAATATCGGATCTCGATTCTTAAGTCCGACTGAGGAATCAAATCAAGCTCGAATAACATCATAGAATTAATCCCATAAGAGCTGAAGTCTGTATCAAGACATGAATTCCGGGATTCAAAAAAACGTACTCAAATCAATCTTTCTCGTTAAAAAAATCCGTGCTTGATCGACTTCTGACAGCGCTTGGGATTAAATTTAGCACGGATATCTCGGATTGGTTGTCTGTGCAAAGTTTATGCGAGTACAAAATGTATTACGCTCGTGGAGAGTATATGGAAACCAAAAAGTTGTTCAGGATATAATCTACCTATGAACAACAATAGTCAGCGACAACAGGCATTAAAGACCAGGTGTGGCATTGAAAAGCCAATGATCTTGGAAAAGCCGACATGAGGATATGACTAAAAGTGATAGGAAAAGAGCAGACACTGTGATATTACTCTCCATTATCGCCATATAGCTATCGCCTATTCCGAATTAGTGAATAAATTTCCGATTTCGCGACTCGAGTCACACGTACGTATAAGACACTCAACGTGATTAATCTAGTTTCGAGTTGAAGTCGGAAGGGGTTTCATCCGGGTCTCGAACAGAGAAACATTTTCGGTGCGGGGTCACGGAGAGGGTTAAGCAAGTAAGAGCGTTTCGGTAGAGTGCCCCGAATTTTACATACATTTGCACAACATCATGATCGCATTTGACCCTTTTTTAATGGGTGCAGGGTATAACAATGTTCAATAGGGATGTTTAGAGGCCTGATAATATTAATATTATATTCGAGGTTTGTATGAGTTAATTAGTATATCTTCCAGTAAACTTTCATTAATATAATGAATATGAGTGAAGCTTGTATACCAGAAACAGCTAATACAACAAAAGCGATATTGGCTAAAGATTGCTTTTCATCTTCAACTTTGGATTGGTGAGAAATTATTAATGCTTTTACTAATTAATTCATTTTAAGGATGCAGCAGCATGATTCTAAGCAAGCTGCTTTTATTTGAAGGCTTACGGATATTGGAAAATGGCAAATTTGAAATTTATAGTAGCCGAACCGATTTGGAATTTTGAACGCTCTGGTTCAGGCTCGGTCCGAAATCAATGTTTTCCTCCGGTCGCCTTATGAATGACGCGATGTTCAAATCTGGTACTACTTGCGAACATATTTCTGCCACAAAAATCTATTAGTCTCTCTTCATCATTGCAGTTTGTTTCATGAAGGCTTAACCGGCCAAACCTCTACAGAAAAACTCCATATCTTCTGATTTCCCCGTTAAAGTCAGTTGACAAGCATATCAATGAATTGTGCGTTGTCAAAAGGGCGATTGTATCCAAAACACAGCTATCGCAGTTTTCTTTGGTTGACTTTATTTACCCTTATGGAAAGTTCGCCGCTCAGAATATTGAGTACTTTTCCAATACTGCCTACGGCGTTTAGTTAAGGAACCCAGCCTTTGTAATGATTTGTTAAGGCAATAAGTAATGAGTATCTCGCAGTCTGGCAGGACTGACTTTAACTTACACTCTTGTATTTTTAGCGAACGACAGGCCCTTAAGAGATTGCGAATGTAGGCGAACGGCTAATTTGCCTGGAGTTCGCCATACGCCAACGTTGAACAAAAAAGCCCATTTACATTTTTTTTTTGGAACAGAATAGTTTTTTGACTACGTAGATTCCGGAGAAGTGATTCACAAATGAACCCATGCATTGAACAAAACAATCTGACTTGCAAAATGCACACAGTTTCAATCAATCTCGCGAGTCTCTCCGCGTGAATTCAGAAATTGGAATATTTATGTTAGTGCAGGCACTGGGACCATTTTGCTGGTCCAGTTTGGAAACGCCAATTAAGCTGTCAAGTGAACATTCTCTCACACCCTCACAATTAATATGGGGACAGCTATTGATTAACACTGCCCACCCATCTGCCCATCTGCCCACTTGGCGTGTTAAAAAGTTCTGATTGTAAACACAAATTATCAGGGCACAACTTTCCTGCGTGTACTTCCAGCTGGCAGAGACGGCGGCAGCCCACAAAAGGCGAAAGTCAAAACAGCGCACAATGATGTTACAAATTTTACAAATAACGTAATCGGAAAAGTTGCCAAGTTTCCCTGCTAGTTTTCATATTGCTCCCCCAACCGGGTGCGGCTCACAACTTATTGAAAAAATGCCATTCAATTGCCTTGTTACCAGAAAACGTAGGCAACCAGGACAGACCAGAGCAGGCCAGAGTCGTGGCCGGTTGCCAGAGTCAGGGCTAGAGCCTGGCAAGATTGCCACTGACTTTGACAGAAGCACTCGGGGGCACGGACTGTCCCCACACTGGCGGCGGCACTTCAAGTGTTTTTTAACGCGCTCTGCTTTCATTCCGTTTTGTCTTTTTTTCCTATCGCTCCGGCTGTGAAAAGGAAAGTGCGAAACTGGCACATCGGACGACAACCCCATTCACCCATGGGCCTTCACGGACAGAGATGTGGAACTGATGGTCGTTGGCTGGGTTTGGCGATGTAGTGGAAAAATGCCATAATATTACAACTCCGAGTAAACATAACATGCTTTCGAACATTTTGACAAGTTGACTTTGTGTTGTACAGTTGTTGTTGTTTTTGCTGTGAATGCAACCAATAATGTTCCAAAGTAAACTTATTTTCTTGACATAATCAATGAATATATCGTGCACGATTGGGCTTCGTCCGGCATAATGGAAATCTGTTTAGTTTGAATTGGGAATTCCTCCTATAAATTTCTCTTACCCATTGTTATTCTCTTCACCAAAGTTACACAGAGTATATTGATTTTGTGCAAAATTATGTAACAGACAGAAGAAATCATCTCTATAAAAGAAATTTATTCTTGATCAGCATCAACAGTCGAGTCTATAAAGCCATGTCCGAATTAAAGAAAAGATCTCAGAGATGGTAAGAGGTAGAGGTTTTACATCTAAGAGACTTATATTTATTATACCTGTGGGCAGATCAGATTCATTTTCAATTTTTGTCACGCCCCCTGCCGCCTCCGCAATTTGGAAAAGTCATAACTCCCACAGGTTGATGGTTCGTACCTTCAATGCATATTTAGTAATCAGTATTATTTAACGATTGAAAAAGAATGATACAAATCGAATAAGCGATAGTCGAGTTGGAAGGAAAAAAAAAACAACTATGATGGGTAGCACCGGCCGCAACGGAAATGGGCAGCACTACCCACTCTACTAGGCTTCTACTTGACAAACCAGTTGCTACACAGAGAAAAATATCCGTTCGAATTGTAACGAAATCATGAACTTTTGTTGACGATAGTCTGCTAAGCACGCTTTTTCGATATTCATGAACATTCGTTCACAATATGCCATGAACATTTTGTTCTCACACATGAACGGTTAGGGCTTGTGTTATAAACATTTTGTGCTCGTTTCAAGAACATTTTGTTCTCGCTTTGCCGGCGACTAAGATCCAGAAAAAAAAAATTAACCATAGTTAGGTGAATGTGGAAGTCTCCTCCCTCTATGGTGGCACGGAAGGAAGGAAGAGACGACCAACCCACACACCACACCCACCGCGTTGCAACCCACAACCTTTTCTAAGCTGTAGCTAAATTTTATTAGAATTATTAATTTTAAAATTTTTTTGCTTCACCTAGTCTGGGACTTGAACTCAGGACCTCGAAGAGACTGAACGGACGACGTCATTTTAACTCACACGACCATCCAGCTCACGCGCGAGACAGCGACAAAATCAAATTAAGAAATGAATGCTTTCAGAATGAAGTGCTTAAGTAAGCATTGAGACTGCCGGACAGATCAAAGCCCTGTGGCTCACTTTCCGCTGAGCCTTCGCTTAGCACGCCGAAGTCCTGGTTTCAAATCCCCGTCGTGTCCTGTTTTTTTTTTTAATTTTATTTTTTTTTAAGTATTTTTAACATTGTCTATATTTTTTACAATGCACTCTGGTCCTAGGATATAAATAAATGTTAATAAGCACTGAAATCATAAAATAGCTAAAATATTTATGTTTTCATGAACACTTTTTCGCATTTCATGACTACCGTTCATGTTTTATGAACGAAAAAAACAGACCACAATCATGACCATTTGGTTACAATTTTAGAACGGGATATTTTTCTCTGTGTATGCTACATGTTTTTGCAGCTTGGACAAACAAAGTATCGCCAAAAGTACTCGAAATCGATAACCACCCAGGAAATATATGGTTACACCAATAAAAGCTCCGTCGCTGCTTGAATGATGCGACTTTTGAGTAACGCCATCCAGTCTATGAATTTGCTCTGGGAAATGTCATAGCAGTTTCGGCTTTCTGTTTTTTTCTTTTAAAAGTTGCGCCCAGTGTAATTGCTGTGAAAAACTATTTTTCAGACCTATATGTTCTACAATAGCTGTACGATATCGTTGTTTATTTTTATTCAGCTGGGTTGAACTTCAAAAAAGCGTTGACAACTAGTAAATACGAAGATTGGAGATACAACCACTGAACGCAACTAGTTTTCGACCGATCTGTTCTTTGACTGCTATATGCTATATTCAGTGTAATGCACGAACTCAAGTACTTAAGAACTCAGTACCTAGATGAAGGTAAAGGTACAAAATATGTACTTTTAAATTTTAAAGCATTGCTAATCCATTTTTGTTAGTAAGGCATACATATTAACTGTACTGGCTTTTATTCAAAAATAGGGTTTTAAAATGGAACATTCTGATTTAACATGATATTATATATTTAAAATGATTCTTAGTTACTTTATAACTTTTTTATCAAATCAAATGTTTTGAATATTTCGCACCACCTGGTCTGTTTATTACTTTGGTGTAGGTATTTGCCCTCCACAGCTAAAAGCAGTTTCCACTGGGACAGAACTTTGAAAAATAGTATTATGTATTTAATCAAAGGATTTGCTAATATCGACAAGATAAGATAAGACTCTTATTTCAATATTATAGTTTTTATAACAGCTTTCAGACTCATCAAATCTTCTATTACTGGTATCGTAGAAGTCTTCACAATCCTTTGTATTTGAGCTCTCATTGACAACAATTTCCTATTTTTCCGTAACATGTTCGACAAGCCGTTTTGAAACTTCCTGTTTAGGAGTTTTTTTTTAAGTGGATCACAAAGTATCAAGTTTCTCAAGATATTAAAAACCAATAAAAATAAACCATAAAACCGACCTGCAAAAAATCAATAGCCTTAGTAAACCATTTTCCATTCATTAATTACCTACTTTATTTGCAATTAATGTTTTTTCTTAAAGTTGTTCAAGCACACTTTAAATTTCTGTTTAGTTTCAAAATACGTTGAATACTTTCATGGAAACTGTTCCATCTAAAACCCCAATGGAACAAGGAAAACCCAGACGAGGTAAAACAGAAACGCATCACTTACTCAGAGTTGGAGAACAAGGTGTAAGTGTTGTTCCTTTCTCTACCCTCCAAACCTGTAAAAACTCAAAGCAAATCGTGAACTTTACCCTATAAAAATACGATGCCCCACTTCAGGTGCCCAAAACGAAAGGTAAACTACTTACGACAAGGTCCATCGACGTCCGTAGGCCTTCTGACTGATGGAGCTGTAGATGCGTCTAAAGAAGAAATTAAGTTGTCATGAGGAGCTAAATTTAAAGTCGACTCTAACCGACTTCGATATACACGTTCCTCATGCGAAGAAATGTTTAACAGCGATTCTGTGTTCCTGAGGGGAACATCCAAAAAGTATGGAAACATTTTTTTTGCTCCGCTATTTATTTTGCAATCTTGATGCGTTGGTTGTACTTATTGCTAATATAAGTTTAAGTACTAAATTTGAACTCGACATCCTTAAAAATTTGGGAGTCATTCAACATTTTTGATGTGATCTTTAATTTCGGTACGTACGATTTTAGTAGGAGTGAAATTTGATTTCAGTGTCACGTGACGCTGACGGAAGATTTTAGTAGGAGTAAAATTTGATTTGAGCGTCATGTGACTCTGACGCCAACCATATTACGTTGCTGTGTTTGCTTTGTGCAGTGGCTCGGCACACACACACAAGACGGTTGGTAGAGTGATGGCAGGGGGAAGATTGGTTATGGGGGGCGGAGAGAGATGCAGAGAAGAGTTCAAGATCACACACCCACACCCAACATTTCATTTACAGTTCTTTGCCTATGGCTCAGCCAAAAAATCAAAACAGAGAAAACTACCACAACAACAACGAGAGAACAATATAGAGCGTACTCCCACAACTTTTGCTGTAAGCGCGAGAGGGAGAGTGAGTGCTACTAAGTACTGAAAAGACAGGGCACTGAGAGCAGCATCAAACCGTTTTAGTTGTATCATGGTTTTCTTCTTCTGACAAACTGCCATTGCTGATTTGTATACCAAGGTGAGAGCTTCTTTTTGATGTGAAACATCTTTAATTTCGGTACGGACGATTTTAGTAGGAGTAAAATTTCATTTTAGCGTCACGTGATGCTGACGTCGTTCATATTTTGTGTTGTTGTTGTGCGGATTTTCCCGGCAAACACACACACAAACACAAGAGAATGGTCGGAGGGGAAAGCGAAGAGGTAGGAAGGATGCTGAAGAGGGGCAACTGGGTGTTTTCTGGGAAAGATCTAACGTTTATTTGTCAGAAAACAGCAAAACTTTACAATAGCAACAGTTAATTACGACAGGAATATAACGAATCATAAACAAATACTTGTTCCTGTTCAAGTACTTGGCAGTGTATAAAGAAAGATCGGTCATTGACTTTTGCGTCTATTCAATGGCCCTTCTCAAAGGAAAATAAACAATTGTGGAAACTATGTCGGATTTACTGATCACCATTTAAGTACATCTTCCTTATTTCGTAATCGTCTTAAGCTCAATAAAGTCGATACCACAGGCCAACAAAATGACCAACAACCTTCTAAGGAACAGCACTGATTACTTGAAACTATTAAAAGTTTATGTTCACTGATTCCAAAACTGTTTTAGGTTTAGCTCTATCAGCTCTTGTTTTCAAGATATGGCGGAATAACGAACAAATTCAGTTTTTAACCCTATATGATTTATGGAGGCACACTAAGCATTTATATCTGGACTTATGAGTTTTTTTTCGACAGAGCACAAATCAATGCATCTTTAAAAAATCAAAGGCGCTATATATAAATACAGCAGAAAGTGTAGTAATTGGCCTCTAAAGTCAGATTACTCTCGATTTAAGGTTTTTTCATCCCGTTGAACTAGCGCGGTTATAGGATTAATATTTTAGCTATTTGTGCATACGATCTAGATCTGTGATTTTTATGCCATTTGTATCAGTTTATTTGGCAAACTTACAGCCTGCTTTAAACAAAAATACATATCTCACTTTATGGGAGGAAAACTAGATTCACACCCAAAACTTGTATCTGCACAGTAAAAATAGAGGGAAGCTAACTTCGGCCGAGCCGAGCAACGGTTTGGATATACTCTTGGAGCATGATATATGCTGCCAGATTGTTATATGGCTATTTTACTCAAATTCTCCAAAATTTGGTTGAAACAGATAACATTTCTATTATTGAAAACGAAAAATTTTTTGTCACTTAAACTACTTTTTCCTCCGATCGTTTCTATGGCAGCTATATACTATAATCACCCGATTAGGATCAAACTTAATAGCATGTAGTAGTGGTAGCATGTAACATTCATTAACAACAAGTTTGGATGCGATGGCAATGAAAACAAAAAACTTTCTTACTAATACTTTTTTCAAACCTATGTTTTGTACACAAACGACAGACGGACATATATATCCATGTCCGACTCAGCTCGTCATGCTGATCAAGAATACATATACTTTACTCTCCAAGGGTATAAAAAGGCTACTTAGTTCAACAGAGAATTTATCATCTACATTAATTAAGTGGAAACGCAACGCAACTAAAAATAGAATTAACTAATTCACTTTCAAAGACAAACCATTTAATAATAATAATAAAATAAAAAAAAAAATAAATAATTGTTAGCTTTTAAGATAGGTAATATGTATTACTTATTTAAAAGAACCACATGTGACTTATGCAATAAATTAAAAAAAAACTAAACTAAGTTAGAGGGAATACTTAATTCTGAGAAAATTGACATAAATCTAGAATTGTCTGACTTTATAGTCCACTTTTTGCTTTACTTATATAGCGCTTTTGATTTTTTAAGATGCAGGACTTATGCTCTATCGCTTCTTTCAGTAATTAGTCAGCTGTTCCCTCTCAATTACGCTCTCTGAGTGCATTTGGTAATATGCCCGTCCCACTCTAACCACTGTGATTTTCTATACAGACAATAAGAATCTCAATGCGGACTTTTGCTTATCAACACTCAAAATTGAGAGGCAGTGATCCAAGCTCGGGTATAATATTATTAAACCTCTAAACTTCTTTATATAAGTCAAATGTTGAAGGGCCGATTTCGCATATTCTACATAGAGCCATATGTCACATAAACTTACAAATATCAGAGTAAATTGTGACCTTATCAGACACAAAGCTGCATTCTAAAAAAAGATAAATCGGCACTAATTTTGGTTTAACTTATTAACATGTTTTCAAAATTATTCGAACCCAAACCTACGTTCAGCGACCTTCAGAGCCTGTGCGAGCTC
Source organism: Lordiphosa clarofinis (assembly GCA_018904275.1). NCBI lineage: Eukaryota > Metazoa > Arthropoda > Insecta > Diptera > Drosophilidae > Lordiphosa > Lordiphosa clarofinis. The sequence goes on from JAEIGQ010000245.1 coordinate 23,028, forward strand.
GAACCCCCGAGGGGACCCCTAACGATTTTTAAAAGGTTCGTGTTTACTATATGAAGGCTTAATTTTTTTACGAATTGGCATTGAGCTGTCGCACAGTGGCCGGTTTCGCTGATTTGGCGTTGCAAAAATCGTATCTTTTGAACGGTAAGAGATTTTTAAAAAAATTTCAAAGGGACGATTATAAAGAATTTGTAAAACTTTAATATGAGCGTAAGGATTTCATTGTAGGTCTACCAGGTGACTCAGAATCGACTGTCAAAGTGAAAAGTTTAAAATGTTGCAAATATCGCATGCGATAAAAAACATATTCATTTTTTTTTAACGATTTATTAAAATTGATATTGTTAAACTAATTAAAATTAACAAAATTTGATAAGAAACTAATTTTTAATTACTAAAAATAATTTTTTTCATACAAAATCATTTTTTCGGAAATAAATATTTTTACTAATTAAAAGTTAGCTATTTATTAAATTTGGTTAATTTTAAGTAGTTTAACAATTATTATTTTAATAAATCGCCTTAAAAATAAGTTAAAATGATTTTTTCTATTTCTTGCAACTTTTTCAGTTTATCCAATTTGCAGTTTGGCGGCCAATCCTGGATCACCCAGTTGACCTACAATAATAAGCTACTGAAATTCTCTATCACATTTCTTTTGGAATTTTTCAAATATATCTCTTTCCATTCAAAAGTTACGATTTTTGCTACGCAAAACCGGCACTCCGCTTGATTTCACCTAAATACTTAGAATATTCATGCATTTTAATATGTTCAAGTCGCTCATGCTCGCAAGGCGCATCTATGCGCAAGACCAAATAAATATATTTTTATTTAGAAATATGTATTTTAAAAAAATTTTCACTCTAGAAGCGTGAATGAGCGTGAATGTACTTTTCGCAGTCCACCAAAGTGGGAAAATGAGGTACAAAAGTAGTACTTCAGTAAAACGACACTAACTCAAAAACTAAAAAAAAAATTTAATTGTCTCATTCATTTTTCTACAGAATTGATGCATCTTTAATAAGCAAAAAATCTATTTGCAATCGGAACTTCCGTTTGGTTTTTATACGTTCCGAAACGTAACATTTGAAACCAAAAATATACAAAAATTGATTAGTTTGAAAAATTGTTCAACTTTGAACCACTGTAAAATCCAAAATAATTGACCAAATTCAAAAAACTAAACATTTTCGTGCTATCTGGGGTTCCCTTTATTAAATTAAATTAAAGCGGTCAAAAAAATCGACCATCAATTTTTGATTTTTGCAACGCTAAATTCGCCAAACCGAAATCTAGTTACCGTAGATATAAGTCTCAATTTGCATACAATCTTATTAAGGGTACTGTATACCTTCAGAAAAATATTTTTTTCATTTTTTTTATTTGCTTAAATGCTTTAAACCGTTAAAAAATTATACCTGAAGTTATACAGTACCCTTAACTTAGATTTCAAAGTACCAACGTTTATACGAAAACCTAAGTGGAATTGAGAACAGGCCTGAATATAAATTATTCTTGATTTCGCCGACTCTTTGGAACAAATTTTGAAACGACAAATCTGTTCATTTGCGGAATTCAGACCAGCCATCAACTCGATATGTGACAGCTCCACTCGTATTCGAAATTGGAATATTCCCTGATCAAGCTTGTTTCAGATTTGGATGTTTAAATGTAGCGAAGAGTATTCAATTTCCGAATTGCCAAAACTCTACCATAGCATAAAAGTCAAAAGTTGGGCAGAACCAACTCGTACTACTGATGGCAGTAAGAGCGCAAATATGTTACCAACGAACATTAAACTGCCAAACATGCCATGCCCATCTACTCCCTCCCTCCTCGACAGCCCCAATCCAACCTTCGACTCACGTCAGCAACAGTTGCTGCATTTGGGTAAACAGACGCGAAATTTGTGTGAAATGGCTTCCTATGGGAATGTTTACATCTGGAATGAATTTGCGAACTCTGACAGTTGCTCGCGTTGTGTGTCAGTCAACGAGTCAGCGTCAGTGTCAGGCGGGCAGGTGGAAGGACAGGCAGTCAGACAGGCTTTAAACTGGAGGGGGCGGGCTACTTCCGGCGGTTAGTCACGTTTATTTAATCGGGAACCCTTCTGCAAGTTGAAGTGTGCTATTAATTTAAAACCTGTCAATTTCTTCGATTTCCCTTGAGCTGCTGATATATGTACCGCTGCTGATATATCTGAAAATGTGTCAGAATTTCAGGCCAATGTCAAAAAAAATGTCAACTCCAACGCAGGATCTTATCCCGTGTGAAATCCATTAGGCGGGCGCATCGGCACTCCAGCTTTTCAGCTGGATAGCTACCGATAGTTATCCATGGCCTTGAGCCGCTCAAATTTCCATTAAAGTAAAATGGAATAATATGGCAACTCATCCTGTCGGTAAACGAGTGCCTCATAACCGTAACCATCAACATAATGATGGGCATAACCATAAGCCGAGTTCACTCCTCCTCGCCTTCCCCCCGCGATTGAACAAGCGGCTACCAATTGCCACTGGCAGTTGGATATTAACTGGCCAAAAAAAACTGCTACTCGCTTGCTTCACGATTGACAGTCGTTCTTTGCAGCAGTTGCAACCTGCTGACGTGGCTTTCCATCCATGTCGAATGTCATTTTCCTGCACGATTTGGCCCACGGGAGGAGGCGCTTAGGTGGAGCTGTATTTTGTATTCGATCTAATTTATATATTTTCAGTTGATTTTATGGCGCTGTGGTTCATAACTAGACCACAGATTGTGTGTGTGGGTTGTTAATCAGAATTGTAATCAAGAGCACACTGATTGGATGAAATACACAATTATGAAAGTACTCATGTTTCTGGATTCTGCGGCTGCCACAACTATATGTCATTAAAAATATCAAAAAACAAATCATTCGCTTGTGCAACATTTGACTTATTTTTAATATAATCAACTAAGCAATGCAATTAACGATAATTTCTTATTTATCTACATAGAACAATCAAAAATGGCTTAGAAGGATTTGTAGGGGAACCGGCGGGGGTTGCTATTAATTTTTATAACCTTTACCAAAGCACAGTAGGCTGGATCAAGGCATACTAAACCAAGGCATACTAAACAAGGTAGGCTCACTCACTCTCTCTCTCTCTTGACAACTTGTTAAATTTCAGTCAGTAAGCAACTGTTGTAAGCAAAGCATCTACGCGGACGAATTTGTTCTGTTTTACTTAGTAGCTTAGTAGGCTTTGAATTGAAATATATTATTCTCTCTTTGACGTCTAAGAGAGCGCGTAAGCTACTTGTTTTGTACCATGATACAATTATACAGGTAGTCCATTCGTCCAAGTCGTTCGGTTTTGGTCCCCTTATTTCAGTGCGTGCCTGCTTGTCAAACTGTAAGCCTTACCTTTTGTTGTCGCAAGCACGTGCTAGGCGTTTAAGATACGTATATACTTTAGAAATAAGAGCTTGAACAAGAGAATGGCTGTCAAACAACAAAAACAAAGAATTAGTATAATTCAAAACTAATAAAAATAAAATTATAAACACTACAACTCTTGTCATAACTAAGAAACTTTAGCCCCACGCACCGCGCGCGGGTTAATCGACGCACTATGTAGCCGTTTCACGCACACTCACTTACATTTGTCAAGGACTATGATTTAGCCGATTGGAGATGTCTTTGCTTACAACAGTTGTTTACTGACTGAAATATTTAACAAATGTTGTAACAAGTTGTCAGAGAGAGAGAGAGTGAGTGAGCCTACCTTGTTTAGTATGCCTTGGGCTGGATGGCCAAATTTTTGGCATTAAGGCCTATACTTGCTGTAGTTTGCTACGATGTTTCACATGAATAGAAACAGTTTTAAATAGCTTGCATGCATGCATGCAACCGTGGTTTCAGCAAAGAAATCCAATGAAAAGAATACGGCGTTTGTATTAGAAAATTCGATGCTCACTTCGAGCGGATCAAGTGAGATTAGAAAAAAGTAGCTTTTTGTGGAACCAATACCCCTTCCACCTAACGAAGCTTTAGAATTTTTGCTCGAAAATTCGTTGAGCAAAAATCAGTATATTGCTACTCGAGATCTAAGAAAATAACAAAATTGTGACATATTTCCAAGTTATCCAAAAATTCAGGAGGCTAAGTTGCAATTGAGGCCCCCGAATGTCGCTGCACCTGCAACCAAAGAGGAAGTTCCCTTGCAAGATCTCCTAAACCACACTGCCAGCCGAATCATTCAACGTTACATTAATTGCCAGCTATGGATTTGATTGGTCTACTGAACAGAGCATGTTTAAGCAAAGATTTGAAGATAGCAAACCTGATTCATTTGACCAGTCTTTATTTGTCACAACCATAATACCACTTTAAGTAATAGATGACTTGGACACACTTCTTTGGATAAATCGAACGCCTCAGTCTGTGAAATTTTGTAGGCCCCTAAAAATGGAGTTCGCCAAGGAAAGCAGATAACACATTCTTAAGGAAAAAGAAAATTTGGATACACAAATAAAAAACCTAATGCCTTACGATTGTCACATTTTAAGGGAGAGGAAAATCACCCTCTTGAAAAAAAAATCAAGTCGCACTTGAATTTTCAAGAATTTCGCTCTTGGAATCAAGACAAATTCAATCTCAATGTATTCTATAGGCAAGGGGAGTGAGGAAACGCAAACATTGAGAGAATAACGTTGGCCGCGCTCTTTCAAAGAGAGACAGCGCATGCGCAGTTTGTCATTGTCATTTGCCCGTGGCTCGCCGATAATTATGTTAAAGTTGAACATTAAGATTGGGCAAACGTAAGTGATTAAACGTCTGTATAATGTAATAAAAATGTTTAAAACACCACATTAAAAAATAAAATGAAATAAAAATAAAAAAAAAGGAAAAAAATAAATGCTGCTACGGGGACTTGATCTACGGTCGAACTGTTGCGGCTGGCCAAATACCAACCGCGCTGGTTCATAAATATGCTTTCGCCGCTGCTTGTAGCTTATCGACAATAGTCGAGTCGGTTAAGCTGTTCGTCCAACTGTGTATGTTGCAGTCTCGAGGTACCGAGTTCAAGTCCCAGTAAAGTAAGTAAAATTAAAAATTTTTATCTGTTATGTGACTAACTCAAAATCAATCACATCTTAGAAAAAAGTGAGTGGGGTGGCTGATGGTGAGTGGCGAGCAGCGCGGAACAAACAACACCACGTCGGTCGGACGGGTTGTCCCGGGATCTCGGTCATGTCTCTCACACCCAAGCCCCACCCCTTCAATTATTATTTTTAGTCTTTTATTTTGAGAATTATTCGTACTTGGATCAAGTACTGAAACTCTTGAGTCAAGAATGTCGGGATCAAAAATTCACTCTTGGATCAAGAATACCGCTCTTGGATCAAGAATAATCACTCTTACCCTACTTTTGAGAACGAATGCCCTTGATTCAAGAGTGAAATTCTCTATTTTTTCTCTGAGTGTATGACTTTCATATGACTCTAATAGATGGAAAGGTTTTAAACATTTTGACCGGAAAAAAATCTTGTCAATTGTGCCCAATCTGTGGAGCTGGCCCTAAACTGTTTTTATACACAAACCAAAACCTGGAAATTTTCAATATGAAATGAGTCCACTTCACGCTTGGATTCGAATGTTCGAGCTTGTGCTTAAAATTTCTTATAGACTGGGATGCAAAAAATGGCAGGTGAGGGAAAATTAGAAATGATGAAAAAAATGTGGCAGCAAATGGGGTTACACGTAGACAAGCTAAAGCAAAACGCAAACGGGGATACAAACGATGGCAACGGACGGACGGACGGACAGACGGACAAGTCTATATCGACTCGGCTGTTGATGCTGATCAAGAATATATCGCTCACTTACTTCAATACTGGCATAACTCAAAAAATACGATTTTTGACTTAATGATGCAGAAATGTGCGCGCTCTTCTGTACTATTTTATGCAAATTTTCGTATTGCTATCTCTTCTACCTTTCATGTGAGGTGAGAACATGTCACAATACATTTTCCAGGTTCATTTTCATGTTGATGCAAGAAACCCTAACTCGTTTTTTCTTCTTATCGACAAATCTGCTGTTTTTCAGTTAAAACATCATATTTTTAATGTTGAAACTAAAAGAACCATTTTTTTAGGTAAAAATCCATTGATAACCTCAAACGTGTTTTTCTCAAAATGGATTATTTTGAGTTATGCCAGTATTGAAGTAAGTGAGCGATATATACTTTATATGGTCGGAAATGATTCCTTCTGCCTGTTACATACATTTGCACGACTTAAGTATACCCTTTTTACTCTACGAGTAACGGGTATAAAAAGGATTAATAAAAAATGTTCAACTTAAAAATGAAATTACGTATCGCAATTTGTGATCATATGGGCGGCGAGAGTGGGCGTGGTCCGATCGGTCCAAAATTGTTCCCACATGTTTGTTTTTCCATAGTTATTAAATGCTCCAACTCTGTGGATACATTGGTCGACTTTATGCCAAAAAATTGGCTATCCAGCCCACAGTGCACAGGTACTCAGAGTATATTAAGTTTGTGTAAAAGTATGAAAGAGGGAGAAGGAATCATTTACGACCCTTCTTTTTTAGCAGCATCAACAGCCAAGTCGATGTAGCCATGTTCGTCAGTCTTTCCGTCTATAGGACCGCACAGATCTCAAAAGATGGAGAATTGACATGTATGGAACATATAAGTACTCCTTATATTTGCAGGCAGATCCAGTTTACTTGCAATTTATGTATTTCTTTCTTTTCTGAATTTTAATATTCGGCGAAAATTTTAACACCATTTATTTAAGACTTCTAGTTAAGGTTCCACTTCCTTAAGTTTCCTTTTACTTAAAATATACTACTTATTTATCATCGTCGCTGTCTTCTTTTATAACTGGACTGGCATCTACCATTTTAAAAAATTTAATTAAGAGATCAAGGTCTGATTATTTTTATACCCTGTCCGGATGTTTGTAACGCATAGAAAGAAGCATCTCCGACCACACAAAGTATATATATTCTTAATCACCATGACGAGCTGAGTTGATATAGCCATATCGATCTGTCCGTCTGTCCAAACTTTGCACGAAGTCTTTTGGTACAAACACGCTGCGCATTTGTCGGAACCGGCCGGATCGGATGACTATAGCATACAGCTGCCATAGGTTGAAAATGTAAATTTAGTGAGAAAAACTGTTTTGTTTTCAATGCTATCGCTCCCAAACCTGGGTTTTTTATTTTTCCATGGATTCACATAGTCTCACCTAGATTTGGAAAAATCGGACAACTATATGGTATAGCTGCCATACAAAAGTCTGAAAAAAGTCTTAGTGAGAAAATTTTTTGTTTTCAATACAATCGCATACAAACTTGTCACTGATCAATGCTACATGCTACCACATTATTCTGCCAAGTTTGATCCAAATCGGATGACTATAACATATAGCTGCCATAGGAACGAAAGGGCGAAAAAGTAGTTCTAGTGAAAAAAACTTTTTTATTTGAGCACTTTACACTTTTCAGCTATGAATATATTGATGCACATATTGTACAGTTGCCATATAACAAACGGGCAGGCATATGTCATGCTCCAAGGGTATGCAAACTTCGGTGAGATGTTGATACTGTAGGTCAGAAATCTACCCTCACTTCATAACCAAAGCGATAGAACCAGGAAGGGATTTTAACAGTCTCAACTTAAAGTAATTCGCATTATACGTATCACTCTTTTTGAGCTGGCATTGTAAGTCTTTTTTGTCATTAATCAAAGAAATTTTGTTCATCTTTAATTAAATTGATAGGTTAACTGTAACTGTGCCCATACGGACATCAGAAGTAGCGAGAAGTTTCATAAAAAAATTGAGGGAAGAAGAAGCAGAAGTTACTATTTCGCCTCTTGAACTTTTTGCATGTACCGTGGTGCGAAGTTAAATGTTACACTTAACAGTCAAGGTTGCACTTAACAGCACTTTTTTGGAGACTATGTAAATTGGCTGTGGGCCTTATTGTGCTTTGACCAGCTGAATGCACCATGTTAAGCCACTCTGTTTCTTCTTGCATCGACCAGCTGAAGTGCTTTTAGCTAAAGTGAATTGAAAGAAATAAATATAAAAGAACATGGCAGAAAATTAAAAGCGAAGTGATATCTTTAATTTTGGAGGTGAAAGAGCGGAATGTCATTTGAGAGCTTTTTCACCCTAAGCATTCGTACTTTTTTGTGAACAAGGCTTGGGAAGAAGTAGCCGAGATTCTACAAAAAAAAATTATCAAAACAAAATAAAGACGATCGAGCAGTGTGACCCACCGCCAATTACTGTTCAACCAATGTTCTTGAATCAAGAACATTTGTTCTCTTTTTATACCCGTTACTCGTAGAGTAAAATGGGTATACCAAAGTCGAAGAAGGAATGATTTCCGACCATATATAGTATATATATTCTTGATCAGCATCAACAGCCGAGTCGATATAGCCATGTCCGTCTGTCCGTCTGTCTGTATGAACCCCAAGATGTCAGAGATGGTAAGAGATAGAGGTTTGACAAGTATGGGACAAATGCTTCTTTTATTTGCACGCAGATCGTTTGTTACAAATTTTGGCCACGCCCCCTTCCGCCCCCAATTTGAAAAAACGTTATATCTCCTACAGTTTTAAAGATAGTCGATTCGTACCTTCTAGATATAGTTAGTAATTAGCCAAATGAATCGATTGAAATGATAAAGATCGGATGAACGGTTCTCAAGTTATGAGCAACAACGTGAACCAAGCCCCCCCTACTATACCATTTTAGAGAGTCTTTTGAAGAATTATGAAAATTGTTTTACCATTCATATTGGACAGTTCTAATTTATACTAATCGAAACAAACCAGTGAATTACACTTTCACCTTTCTCATGAAGAGGGGTAAAACATCGAGAAGTGGCTATCGTGGCTGTGACTGGACAACAGTTTTCTACTCTGCCTAGGTGATGGTGTCCATTGTTAATTTGTCTCTCTCACTAGCAGTCACACATAACTTCAGCCATCATGAATAGCTTGCAAACATTTTATTGCAAAACTTTGGCTACGAACTATGACATTTTGGTTGAATTTTAGTTTTTCCACTTCCAAATTTCCTGATTTCTACTTCGAATGTGATTGGCACATCGATTGAGTTTGAATTAACCATAACTGTATTAAGTGATAAGTCAATTTCATCGTCAATGCAGCGATTAGCTTTTGGCAGTTTAATTAGTCGAGGATCTCATGCAGCCTCCTGGGCGAGGACATGAATGGCCAGTTGGCCATAATTTATTTTGCTGACGCCCCCCATTTGGCCACGGAAACGTTCATTCATGTCCCGAATTCAAACAAACACACCCATGCATACAAATCCACTTCTATTTATGGGCATGAATATGCGCATATTTGTGAGCCTCCTCTGTGCACATATGGGGCGCCTTCTTGCTCATTTGGTTCATGGCCACTGATGCTCATCAGCGCCACAATCAAAGCCAAACGCAACACACACACATACTTGAACCACTCAAGCCCTGCAGGGGCAAGGGTACGGCCGTGGGCATGGTCCTCCCAGTCTCAGGGATACAACTAAGCAGTAAGTGCCAGCAGCAAAGAGCGTAACAAACTAATTAGGTTGCTCTATTAACAGAACTTCCGGAAGAGGGGAGCGGAACTGCAGCCGATGTGGACGTGGAGAAGCATGTTGGGAAGCGAATAGAAGGAATCAGCGCCAATTGCTAAATGAACTTGTGTCTGCTCCTGCATAATAAACAGATGAAGAAGCAAGCGGTTTGGTGGTTCTCTCCCCACTGGCACTCAGGTGGTGGTTATCAAAAAAAAAAAAAACAGAGGAAGCGCCGAGCACGTATTAAATCCAATGAGGTCGCATTCATTGGATAAAGTGATTCGATTCGATTCGCTTCTGGAGTCAGTGGCCACACGTCAACTGCAGCTGCAGCTGTGCAGTTGGCTTAATTTAGTAGTTAACGGTATTTCGCTCGACATCCGTGGGTTTTATTAAACAGGCGGCCAACTTCAAACATTCCAGTGCTAATCCACGAATCCACTTGGCTTGCTGCTCTGCGAATAAGCCCCCAAACATCACCATGCCATTCTCCATTAATGTTTTTTTCCCACTCGAGGGGCAGCTCCGCGCTTTGAGTTTCAAATGCTCATTAGCTGCAATTAGGGCTAATTGCATTATGATGCACTGGTCAGCTCTGCAAATGAAAACACAAACAAAGTGGACAACTGGTTAATGGCTGCACAAAGCCAAACGAAACAATTCAAAACGGATGCAAATAAAAAGGCTAATTGGCAACAGATTATGAAACAAAATTATATTATTAGCTTTGAGTGGATAAATTGTTATACAAATTATTGTAAAGGAAACCAGGTGAGATTTGATTTTTTTACATTTTAAAAGTCAATTAATTTAACATTTTATTAAATTAGTTTTCTCTCTCTCTTTCTCTAGGGATCGATTTCAGAATCTTGCTGCTACTTAAAGCAGGCCAACCACGCACGATGAACAAATTAATCGAAGAAGAATTATTTTGCCTATAACAACATTTCTATTCTCTACGAACAAAACGTCGAACACAAAACTCTGTCACGAACACCACCACTAACGACGAACATTTCGTCGAACAGAACAAATTAGTGTGTGGATGGGCTGCTTTACGCAAGAGTTGGCATCGCAACCAACACGGCTATCGATCTCGCCCGAGACATCGCGGCGAATTGCATTATTAAGGTAAAGCTTTGGTGAATCAGAGCTGTTTGCAAAAGTCTTTGCTTTGAACGTTTTACTTGGGAAAATCGAGAGCTCGAGTCAGCGTGTTCCCGAAGTATTTTTTGTTGTTGTTGCTTAATTTGTTTTTAAATATAAATAATTATTGTTGAATGTAAAACATTTCTCAAGGCGCGTTGCTCGTACTTCTTTTGGGATTTGTGTTTTAGTGGTGTTTTTTGCGTAAACGTCGAGCTTGTCTCTGTGAACGATAATTCGCGAACGAATGGGAGCTCGCTTGTACAGGGTTTTGAACGGTTCTTTATATATGAGTATATTCTTTTATTTTCTTAAAACTTAATTTTTTTGTATTAATATTGTGAGTGCCGTAGCCCAGCTGTTAGCTTTTTGACTACGAGTCTAAGATACCCAGGATCGATTCCCAGACGGGTGTAATTTTTTTTTTATATACATATTAATTCTTTGCAAACAAATCTAAAAATGAAAGTTAAGAAAAAATGGTACGAAAACACTTTTGATTGCTATTTAATATTGGAAAATCAGTTAAAAAACAACAATAAACTAAATATCGTTTCTACTACTTTTATCCTTATAAGAATAATTTATTGGACAGAATAACTCTGTACCAGAGTCCGGAGCGTCGCTATCTAATGCATAGCGCTCTGCGGCAGCAACGTCGAGACACCGAAAGTATACGAGCTAACTGAGTGGTCTCTCACGTGGCTGAACACACACACGCAAAGCCAAAACTAAACCGCTCTTTTCAGCGAGATTTTCAACAAGCAAAGTTCTTTGCAAATCATGAAATCAAAAATTCGGAATATTTTATAGAGAGCTTTACGAAAATCAGAATTTTTTAGTTTTGATAGCAGCGCGGGTTTCCAATTTATCCTTAATTTGTCTTTGAACTGTCATTATAGGCAGAGACCTTCTACAGAAGAGTCGAAGAAACTACTTAAAAACGAGAGCGTACTTAAGTTAAAGTCGGCTTTAACCGACTTCGATATACCCGTTACTCATGAAAAAAACATGTTAAACAGTGTTCCTGAGTTCCTTAGGGTGAACATCTGAAAAGTATGCAACACTTTTTAAACTCGGCTATTTATTTGTACATTTTTGCTCGTAACTTGAGAACCGCTCATCCGATCTTAATCATTTTTTCGGCCAATTTATTCATTTTGCTAATTACTAACTATCTCTAAAAGTAACGAATCGTCTATCTTTAAAACTGTAGGAGATATAACGTTTTTTCCGAATTGCGGGGGCGGGAGGGGGCGTGGCCAAAATTTGGAATAAACTTGATCTGCCTGCAAGTATAAGAAGCATTTGTTCCATACATGTCAAACCTCTATCTCTTACCATCTCTGAGATCTAGGTGTTCATACAGACGGACGGACGGACGGACAGACGGACATGGCTATATCGACTCGGCTGTTGATGCTGATCAAGAATACATATCAGAGATTAAGACCCGAACGAATAACGGTTTGGGCTACGGTAACTGTTTTGGTCGATCGCTTTTTTCCGGTTACGGTTATATTACGGTTTTAGGATATCGGTTACTGTACTGGTTACGGTTATTAACCTAATTCTGTTTCGGGTTTGGGTTACGGTTACGGTTATAAGTATAAAATATCACTTTGACATACATATGTACATACAATGCAAACAAAAGCAGCCCCATTTATATTCTCATTTATTGATTAAATTTACTAAGTTCAAATTTCTTATACAGATAGTCGCCTTTTTAAAATTTAAATTAAAAGATAAACTACTTCATTCAGAAAAGCATCGTGTAAAGTTTAGTAAAGTAGATATGTACATTGGTCAACTTATATACTATTTGTCGTTATGTACCTTAATGTAACGAATTGTTATTATCAGAATTGACATCTTAAACGAGATTGTAATGACATCTACATAAGTAGCATAATATCATTTAGAGTTTGACTGTCCAAGTTAGCGCCATTACAAATTTTACTCCTGAAAATAAAACCTCAACCCTTACTTGTGTTGGTGGTACTGCTAGCAAAACTTTTGATAATTCAAAAAGATCGGGAAATATGTTTGAATTTCTTTTCCACCATTCCCATATTTTTAACTTGCTTAGCAATCTTTTTGGTTTAGAAACATATTAAATGAAGAGAGATTGTTGTAAAATAGAACTGTATCATTTTCTGATATTTTTTTGCACGTGATTCCGTGATCATATACGCGTCTACTGCACATATTTATAATTCATAAAACATATACATAGAAACATATGTATAATTCGAAAAACTTGCGCAATACCAATAAAAAATGTTCAATTCAGCTTAAAGCGCGTCATCTCACAAATTTTGGCGCAAAACGCAGTGCGAGCGTGTAATATTTCACACATACACCCATATTACATGCTCTGCATGTATGTATGCATGTGTGTAATTATTGCACTTACCTTAATTTCTTTTCCACATTGAATGTCATTTATTTTAATAACTATTCAGCTCTTACATATGTATGTATGTTAAAGGCATAGCGGCTTTGATTTGCCGACAATAAAAACTTTTTTTTGTTACGAGTTGAAGATGATGCACTTATTTTTGTCCAGCGCAGCAGCCACTCCAACATTTATCCTTTTCGCTAGGTTTAACACCACAGAAATACATACATAGTTTTAATTTTGTTTTGAGAAATTACTTAGCCCTTGGCATCGTGTACAATGTTAAACAACATAAAATGTCCACAACCAAAAATTATGACATGATCTGTTCTGTCTACGAACAGTGTGAACAGTGTTGACAACTTTTTTGCGGGCTAAATCGGCGTTGAATAATAGCTAGAAATAGCTAGAAGTGGTTGTAAAGAAGCTGTATATAAATAGCTAACATATGTAGTTTTTTATAATTATACTAGTTTCTCAGACGCGGACAAATTTGTTAGAGCCCATCTAATTACATGGCTCAGGATCTTTTCGGTATGCTTCTCCAGTTGTTATGGCTGGTAATGTGCATACCCTTGTACACCACCCGAGTCCAAACCTCCACAGCCGCCACAGCCCACGGACAAACAGCCCTAAGCCTTTGCAGTCTCCACAGCTCATTATAATAGTGTGTCCTCCGGACTGCTAAGGTAGCTTCAGTTGCTCCCATTGCTACCTATGCGTTCACCTACCAGCTATCTTTAAATCCGTATTTTTTTGGCTTGTCGTTTCAGCTGTATGTCTTAGTGGTCATGGTCTGGTCATGCAATCCAAAATAAAAAGACACTGCGTATACCTCCAGCCCTACAAAAATACATCCATGAAAGTGAACATGGCATTGCCTATGACCTCTAAATTTTCCCTAGTGACTTCCATTATTAATTTTTTAAACTATATTATTTTGCCTCTTTTGTAAACAAACAACAGCTGACTCGTTTGGCGATTTTCTGGTTACACTATATTGTCCACGGCTCTGGAAATTTTCAAACAATTTCCGCGCCGACAAAATTGTCCGCGTCGGTGTGCCTAGCTTAATAAATCAATGACATACTTATGTATAATGGATATGCATAATAATAAGCAGACAATATAAGTGAATAAACTCATATGTATGAAAAATGTTCATTGTACATACATATGTACATCTAATTGAAATTTTTACCAGTAGAGGAAAAACCGAAATAAACCCGTATATTTATTTCGGTTACGGTTCTGATAACCGGTTATGTAAATAAAGGTTATAAGGTTACGGTTATAAAATTTTTTTTTTCGGTTACGGTTACGGTTTCGGTTTCGCATTTTAAAGTGTTTTTAGCGGTTACGGGTTACGGTTTCGGTTACGGTTTTAATCTCTGATACATATACTTTATATGGTCGGAAATGATTCCTTCTGCCTGTTACATACATTTGCACGACTTTAGTATACCCTTTTTACTCTACGAGTAACGGGTATAAAAAATGCAGAGAGACCAAAAAAGTTCGATTTACGGTTAATTTTTATCTTGCATTTTCTACCCGTACGTTCGCGACCCGTACGTTCGCGACCGGTAATTAATTCAATTTAAAAAAAACCAATCGAGATATTTTTCTGTGTAGAAAGCTACATTAATCCTCTTTTATAATAAATTAATAGCTTTAGAATATTCCGTTCCATTTCGCAGAATTTTGCATTTCACTAGATTAAGCCAAAGTCGACTTCTATTCCGCGTACGTTCGCGACCTCATGTTTATTGCTTTTATTATGAAATCTAAAAGTCGATAAACCCCGTGATTTGCACTAAACACAGAGCTAACAAAATGCTATCAAATTGCAAAAAAACAAGTAAGAAAGTCGGTCAAGCCCGACTATAACATACTCTGTACCTGGAGTAGAAGCTGAATGCAATGCTGGTGCTGCGCTCATCTCTAAGTCTTTCTCGTTTTCTCTCGCTCTCACTCTCTCTCTCTCTCTCTCTTTAAGATTGTGGGGTGTTAGTTGTAATAGGGTGGGAGGGGGTGGGGGAGGGTGATGTACTTTTTAGCTCATAACTTGAGAACCGCTCATCCGATCTTTATCATTTCTTCGGCAAATCGATACATTTTGCTAATTACTAACTATCTCTAGAAGGTACGAATCGTCTAACTTCAAAACTGTAGAAGATATACCGTTTTTTCCAAATTGCGGGGGCGGAAGGGGGCGTGGCAAAAACTGAAAATAAACTTGATCTGCCTGCAGCTATAAGAAACATTTGTCCCATACATGTCAAACCTCTATCTCTTACCATCTCCGAGATCTGTTTGTTCATACGGACGGACGGACAGACGGACGGACAGACGGACAGACGGACGGACAGACGGACAGACGGACATGGCTATATCGACTCGGCTGTTGATGCTGATCAAGAATATATATACTTTATAGGGTCGGAGATGATTCCTTCTCCCTGTTACATACTTTTGCACAAACTTAATATACTCTATGTACCTTCGGTACAGAGTATAAAAAGTGGGGATAGTTTTTGTTTTCTGTTTTTTTTAGTCTTTTCTGTACATCAAAAGCGTACAAACGTACGTTCGCGACCCGCGGAAATGCCCATATATATCCGGTTTCTAGATATAATTCGATTAAAGGATTGTATAAAATAAAGGAAATGCTAAAAACACTTGAAATAAAAAAAAAAACATTAAAAAAAATAGAGGGAAGCTAACTTCGGCTCGACCGAAGTTTATATACCCTTGGAGCTTGATATATGCCTGACAGTTTGTATGGCAGCTATACTATATAGTGGTCCGATTTCGACAAAGCTTATCGAAATTATGTGAAATCATTAAAAAACTTATAAATACGAGCGTTGGGAGCGATAGCATTGAAAACAAAAAAGGTTTTCTTACTAAGACTTTTTTCAGACCTAACTTTTGTATGGCAGCTATACTATATAGTTGTCCGATTTGAACAAGGCTTGGTGAAATTATGTGAAATCATTAAAAACTTATAAAAACGAGCGTTGGGAGCGATAGCATTGAAAACAAAAAAGTTTTTCTCACTAAAACTAGTTTTTCGACCGATCGTTCCTATGACAGCTATATGCTATAGTCATCCGATCCGGCCGGTTCCGACAAATGTGCAGCGTATTTGTACCAAAAGACTTCGTGCAAAGTTTGGTTACGATAGCTTTAAAACTGACGGAGGAGATAGCATAGAAACAGACGGACAGACGGACGGACAGACGGACGGACAGACGGACGGACGGACAGACGGACATGGCTATATCAACTCAGCTCGTCATGCTGATCAAGAATATATATACTTTATGTGGTCGGAGATGCTTCCTTCTGTGCGTTACAAACATCCGGATAATTTTATAATCTCCAAGGGTATAAACAATTGTTAATGCGCTTATTTCCAAATTAATTATATATATGGGTGATTCCATGAAAAATCGCCCACTGGGATTTTTTTTGGATCAAAATAATGTTGTTCGTATTCCTTTTGGTAAAATAGTATATACGTATTTTCAGCATTTTGGCGAAATATACTTAATTCGCGGGTAAAGTCGATTTGAAAATTTACATATTTAAAAAATTTAATTATTTTCAATTGCTTGCTATCCAAAGCATTTGGTAATAAAAATATTTAAAAAATCTGAAAATTAACATCTGAATCCAAATTTTCAAATAACTCACACTTAAAAAAAAATAAAAATTTTAACATTTTCTTTGGTCTTCAAATCGCGGATTTTTTTTGTCTTCATTTTTTTCTCAAAATTTGCTCTTGTGTCCAGTAATTTACTGTATTAAGCTGTAAATGGGAAATCCAATAGTTCCAGAGTTATGGCCATTTTTCATTTGTTAAAACTCACTTTTTTAGGAATTAACAATATAAGATGTTTCGGAATGTGAAAATGTTTTGGTTTTAAGAAGATAGTTATTTTGTGGTTGGATAGAGTGTCCCTTGTATAGTTTTGCATTTCGAAAATCGTAATTTTAATAATTCTGTGGCCCTACTTTAGTGATTTGTGTTTCTGTATCTTACTGTGATGTTTGGTAAAAATTCGTTGACCCATTCATAAAGTTCCGGGGCAGGGGTAATCTGTTTATCGGTAATCATTTGAAGGCTTGCCCTTCTAGCCATTCTTTTTAGTGTTTATCCAGCTCCATCGCAAGGCCTTTTACCGTGGGCTGTTGCATGGAAAAGCCACTCCGCCGATCTGTTAAAATAATTTTTATGATGATAGACTCCACTATATTCGACCACAAAGATATTACCTTCTTAAAATTAAACATACTAAATCTGATATTGTAACAGAAAATTAATTTAAGTAAATGAAAAATGGCCATAACTCTGGAACAATTGGATTTCCCATTTACAGATTAATACAGTAAATTACTGGACACAAGAGCAAATTTTGAGAAAAAATTAAGACAAAAAAATCCCTTTAGCGGCAATTAATTTTTGTTTACTTATTTTCGCGATTTGAAGACCAAAGAAAAATTTAAAAATTTTTAAGTGTGAGTTATTTGAAAGTTTGGATTCAGATGTTAATTTTCAGATTTTTTAAATATTTTTATTACCAATGGCTTTGGATAGCAAGCAATTGAAAATAATTAAATTTTTTAAATATGTAAATTTTCAAATCGACTTTACCCGCGAATTAAGTATATTTCGCCAAAATGCTGAAAATACGTATATACTATTTTACCACAAGGAATACGAACAAAATTATTTCGATCCAAAAAAAATCCCAGTGGGCGATTTTTCATGGAATCACCCACATATAGCTTAGAAGAAAACTGGGTTGGTGTGAGGAGGTGGTGGTTGTGATGGGGGATGATGGTACAAACCCAAAAAACCGAAGGGCTGGGGCGCGGGGTGAATCCAACAACACAACCCCACAACCCCACACGGGTTTGTCTGTGGTCGGTCCTACCCTACCTCCCCCTGAAACTTTTTTTAAGTCTTTCCTGTCAGCTGCTTCATCCTTATGCCAGCGCTGCCATAACCGCTTGGGAATTTTAAGTCAACCTAACAAAAAAAATTAGGCCTTTTTATTACCTAAAAAACCATTTAATGGCACTACATTGACTAAAATTTTCGGTCAAATATTACCTAAAAATCCAATTTATTGCTTAGAAAACTTAAGGTAATAGAGGCTTGAATTTAAGTCCATATATTCCTTGGTTGTCATTTTAGGTCATATGGACTTAAATTTCAGGTAATTTTTAACATATTTAGGTAATATTTTTTTCAGAGTGTAGGGTCGGAAATGATTTCTTCTTCTCTTACATACTTTTGCACAAACATAATATACTCTGCGAATCTTTGGTACAGAGCATAAAAATTATTCCATACATTCACAGTACAAAATTTCTTTTGTCTTTTATCTATGAAATTGCCCATTGAAATAGTTAAGTCCAGATTTGCTTTTGGAAATAAATTTACAATCATTTCCAAAGACAGCAGCCAATAATAGCAAAATAATGCCTACTACCATAAAAGCATTTCAATAGAGTACGAATATAATGGCCTCACATACAAAACGGTCACTTGAGAGTGCATAGTTGCAATGCTTGGATGCGTATCCTTTGGAGCACAATAGCAAAATTAGAAAATCTTGCAGTGCTTACAGTGCTGGGCAGCTAAATGAGTGTACATTGATGGACATTTGGCAAAATTAAGGGTGCGAGTTGACCCAACCCCCAAGGGAGACTGGGTCAAAGGCCTGTCTTTTCCAATTTCACACGTCGACAAAAATAAAATTTAATTTATACGCCTTGCCAAAACACATTTCTGGCACGGACGAAGAGAGAGCAGGAGAGCGGAATTTACCAGCATTGTTGTTTTTCGTGTCCGAGTCAGGAATTTGAAAACAATTCGAGAGCTCGCAGGATGCTTTGTTTTTAGCAGAAAGCACAGCCGGATAGCCACATACACAAAAAGTGCAGGGCAATAGCACAAAAGCAAGTCCAAAATGAAATTTCGATATATATGGATCTCATGAGCTCACATCGATAAAGATTTATGTCTCCTTGGTAAAGCCCTCCTCGCATTGGGTGTGTGCCATAAAAATAGACGTGCTGGAGGCGGGCAAAACGGATTGGCATTTTGTGTGTAAAGGAAATGTGTATCTTATGCAGAAATATTGCTGAGAATGAGTCCTAAATATACACAATCCATATGATGTAGGCACATTTAATTTGATTTACCCCAATGGATGAGGGGAGCCTCACGCAAGGGACGTGCCAGCTGGAGGCCAATTTACAAAGTCAAAAGCGTTGACTCACCTTTTGTAATAACTTCAAAGATGCAAAAGCATCGAGGACAACTGGAGAATTTCTAATTTCTGGGCTAGATTAGCATTCTGCTTTGACTTGTGCTTGCTGATTAGCAAGCGATGATGATTAAAATTGCGCTGAAATTACCAAGTGGAGTCCATTCGCAGCTGCCCTGCCCCCTATCAGCATTTCGATTTGCTGGAATTTTTCATAATTAGAAGTCAGTGAAATGTCGTGAATTGCAAATTGCA
Organism: Lordiphosa clarofinis; assembly: GCA_018904275.1. Lineage (NCBI taxonomy): Eukaryota > Metazoa > Arthropoda > Insecta > Diptera > Drosophilidae > Lordiphosa > Lordiphosa clarofinis. The sequence goes on from JAEIGQ010000245.1 coordinate 42,732, forward strand.
AACTAATTGAAATTCTCCGGCGCTCAATGGGCGGATAAATGGGTGTGGTTTCTGTGCGTGTGTATGTAACAGCATAAAGCATACCGCCTTCTTCAGTTTTTGAATATTCAGCAAACAGTTTGATGCATTTCTTGGCGCTGCCTTCGGACACTGTCCGCCAACAAAGCCCTCATGGGTAATTTCACTTTGTGTGCGCACTGGGCGAAAAATTACGCAAAAAGAAAGTCCAGCGGGGAGAGAAATAGCGAGAAAGGGCCAAAATGGAAAACAAGTCCGCGGACGCCGGCCAGAGAAATGATTTCGAAAAACAATATCCGCTCGTTGATTCCTGGGCCAGCGAATTGGTGCGTTGCATATTTTCGCAATTTACTTGCGCTTGAATGAAACCCCAAGACGCGTAGCTTGTACGACCGAAGCAGCGGAGGACGCACGATGAAGACACAATATTGAAAGACTTTTAATAAAAATCAAGGGACCAGTCATAATCGAAGGCCAGCCGCCGTCCACCCTCATTCCATGCTCTATTCAAATGCATTTACGTAAAGAAGGAAATTGAGCGTTCATTACTTTCAACGGTGTGTACACTTTACTTCTTAGTGCTGAATGGATTGAGACTGCAGTGCACTGGAATTCTTGTTAGCTCACGATGGTATACAATGAAACAATTTTAATAAGTGACTTAAATATTTTGTGGATAATACTATTAATACAATAAAAGAAAATGTTATTGGCGCCAACAACAAAGGGACAAAAATGTGAGTATTCCTCTGAAATCAGACAATTTTTATCCACAAAATAAAGTAAAAACCAAGGAAGAGGAATCCCTTGTGTGGTGGTGTAATGTGCTTACTAAATTTTCTTAACCTTAATTCAACGTTTTTGGGTGCATCGGAATATTAATGGCGTTTGAATGGGTATCAGCGAAAAACCACAAATTTTAATATACATATATGTATATATATGGTTTCGAGCAACTGAATGTAAGGTCTAAGGTCTGGATCGACTTCTGCAAACTCGCGATTTCGTTTAGCAATTTCTGTCCAAATTCTGTGAGCATCTGATGATAATCCAAATAACCCAGCTTATGTATTTAAACAAATTATTTGATTGCAAGCAATCAGGATTTGGTATTAACAGAAGCTGTTCGACTAAAATAATAAACATCTCCGAAGGCATAGATTGGCAAATAGACAGTGACAATGTAAAGCAATGAACTTGGCACTTTAAATTAGGAGATATGTGTCCACTACACATTGGGCGGAATGGCCTTATTTTTGGCATAAAGTCCAAAATTATTTTTTAATATTTTTATAATTTTTTTATTATTTCCGTTAAATAAATGCCTACCCTTAATAAAAAGATAAAAAACAATTTTTTCGTGGAGCAGATCTAGCAAGATTACGCCGTATTGCTGAAAGTGCTAATGTAGAAGTGTGTGTTATTGTGTTAACATTTATATAGAGCTGAAAACTTATGCGCATATTTGCGCAATTTCGAAATATTTCGACAGATTCAGACAAGGTCGATATTCGTTGTGTCAGTCACGCAAACTTCCAAAAGAGGCTATCGCGCTTTTGGAGTCACCCCCATTTGAGGTAGCAGACGGAACAGCAGATGATGACAACGAGTTTGAAGTTAAAGAACATTTTGCATTTGAGTTAGAAGTAGATAATGTATAAAAACAAAATTAAAAAATAAGAAAATAAATAAAATAAAATAACAAATAAATTAACGGTAAAAAATTAATTCGAAATTAACTAATAATATAAATAGCACATGTATGAAGTTTCAACTTTCTGTCTCTAATTTTGGAGTTTATGCCAAAAAATCGGCATTTCCGCCCACTGTGCACTACAGAAAAAGTGATGTAATATTTTAATATTATTTTACTTTGACATAAATATTTTTGAAATTAATTTGTGGTATTAGTATCGAACATTTAAAATGTGAACAGTAGGGTGGACGCCGATAAGAAACTTGACTGATACCACTTAAAAGATTGCTTCTATATAATATACTAGCAAATAGCCCGTCACGCTTCGCTGCGCCTTCAACAGTATATGGTTATACGCACACCCACTTACCACCCACTTCCCGCACATTTCCCGCCCACATCCCACCCACTTTCCGCCCACTTCGCACCTACAGCCCACCCACATTCCACACACTTGCCACCAACATACCGCACACTTCCCGCACTCTTCCCGCCCAAATCCCACCCATTTCCCATTTACATCCCACCCACATCCCTCCCACTTACCGCCACATTCCACCCACATCCCATACACTTCCCATTTGCATCCCACCCACATCCCATCCACTTCCCGCACACATCCCACCCACTTCCCGCCCACTTCCCACCTACATCCCACCCACATTACACCCACTTTCCACCCACATCCCACCCACATCCTACCCACATCCTCCCACATCTCTCCCACTTACCGCCACATTCCACCCACATCCCGTCCACACCCATTTCCCACCCACATCCCACTTCGCACCTACATCCCACCCACATTCCACCCACTTGCCACCAACATACCGCACACTTCCCGCCCCAATCCCACCCACTTCCCATTTACATCCCACCCACATCCCTCCCACTTACCGCCACATTCCACCCACATCCAATCCACTTCCCATTTCCATCCCACCCATTAACCACCCACATCCCTCCCACATTCCGCCCACTTCGTACCTACATCCCACCCACATCCCACCCCCATCCGTCCCAAATCCCACCCACATCCCTCCCACTTACCGCCACATTCTCACACTTGCCCACATCCCACTTCCCACCTACATCCCACCCACATTCCACCCACTTGCCACCCACATTCCACCCACTTGCCACCCACATACCACACACTTCCCGCCATCTTCCCGTCCACTTCCAGCCCACTTCCCATTAACATCCCACCCACATCCCTCCCACTTCCCGCCCCATTTCACCCACTTTACATCCACTTACCACCCACTTTCCATCCACTTCCAAAACAACTTTCCACCCACATCCCATTCACTTCCCAGTGAGCATCCCGGCGGTATTTCCAACATCGGAAAATTAAACACAAAATAAACTCTCATTTTGACCTTACAATCCGAGTTTCAAGCCAATCGTATGAAAAATAATTTTTGCATGCAGAATTTTCCGGCCATTTTCCTCGTGGGCGGCTTTTCCGACATTGAAAAATCACATTTCAAGTTATTTCGTATTTTGTCCTTACAAACCGAGTTTCAAGCCAATCGGATGAAAAATAGTTTTTTTCATGCAGAATTTTCCGGGAATTTGTCGACCGTCAGGTCAAATTTTTCAAATTCGGAATATAACATTTTAAACTATTTCGTATTCTATACTTACAAACCGAGTTTCAAGCCAATCGTATGATAAATACTTTTTTGGATTCAGAATTTTCCGGCCATTTTCCTCGTGTGCGGATTTTTTTTTCAAATTATTTCGCGGACTACGCTTACAACTAATGTTTTGTTATGTGTAATTTTGAAAATGAGTTTGGCGCTAATCGCTGGCAACTAAAGTTTCGCCCATACAACCTTGACCACCCACTTCCCACCCAATGGGGGTGATTTTTCCGGAAGATTGGTATGCAGTTGTTGCCGAATTTTCATATAGATCTTTGAAAATGAGTTTGAACTTAATCGGATGAAAAACAAAAAAGTTTCATACAAAAGTTTTCCGCGAATTGTCCACACTTCCCAGCAGAATTTTCCAAAATCCTTTCTTAGTACTCACTTTCAGCATAAGATAAAACTACTGTGAAAATCTCATCTTCCTATCTTTTATGGTTTAGGCTGTGCGACGGTCACCAGTCAGTCAGTCAGTCAGTCAGTCAGTCAATTAGTCAGGTTGAACTTTTTATATATATAGATTAAAAAACTAAAAATTTTAGTTTGTGTTTTAACCTCTGCGAAAAGCCTTCACAGTTTGCACAAATATCACGTATAAGACACGAATTCTCCGTATTATTTTAAAAGTTGTCAAAGAATTTCATCGAGCAACAAACAAATATGGAGCACAAATCGAAAGTTTTTTTGGTCGGAAAAACTTAGACCTAAATATGACGAAGCGACAATACCAACATATATAGATACCGCATCGCATACAACCTTTTTTGTTTCAATGTCAGATCCCAGACAATACGTTTTTGGCGTCACATGTGACATCTATAATATCTACAAAAAATAAACATTTTTGCTCTCGGCCGTGCAGCTAATTTAGAAAACGTTTAGCTAAATTTCAATAAATTATCCTCGCAAAGGCGGCGAGATCCAAAAATTGGGATACAATGTCAGCTTCCAAAAACAGTAGTTTTTTGTTTCACATGCGTCATCTGTAATATCAATAAATCTTTGGTTTTATCCACGATATGGGACTAAATTTTTTAGACTGTAGATTGCAGAAAGTGCGGCTAGTGTGTCTCGTAGATTTGAGTCAGCACGGTGCACGAGCGGGGTTCCAAAAAGGGCCATGTCCGCATGAACGTAGGGACCCTCTATTCAGATATTACCATTTGGGCTACCATGGGCAATTCGTTAAACTTAAGAGAGCGCTCGGTGGACACCGTTTTTAATCGTTAGAGAGGATAGAGCCAGAAACGATGAAGGAATTGAAGACTCTACCGGATGAAGAGTTTGCAGCATATTTTTAAAATTGTAAAAAACGTCGACACAAGTGTAATGCAGTCGGGAGAGACAACTTTCTGGGGAATGAAATGAATTTACAATAATAAATACAGACTTTTTGATTTATTAACGAATTGTTTGTGCAAAAGTATGTAACATGGAGAAGGAATCATTTCCGACTATATAAAGTATATATATTCTTGATCAGCATCAACAGCCGAGTCCGGATCAAAAAATTTATAAAGATCGGATCAGCGGTTCTCAAGTTATGAGCAAAATGTACATTTCCCTCGCCCCACCCCTCCCACCCATTCACAACTAACACCACACAATCTTAGAGAGAGAGAGAGCGAGAGAGAGAGAGAGAGAAAAAAGAGAGAGAGAGACTTTAAAATGAGCGCAGCAACTGCATTGCATTCAGCTTCTACTTCGGGTACAGAGTATGTTATGACCGACTTTCTCACTTGTTTGTTATTTTTAGATCCTAAAAGAATGGGAATTATCCGATAGACTATAGTCTATTTTTAAGCAGCACAGTAGAAATCTGGTATGAGCAGGAACGGCTGCAACCGTCATGCACAGCACTTCAGCTTAGTTCGTGTGGGGCCTCACTTCAAAGATATCCTGATAGCCTCCTAGTGTACGGCTAAAACAGCCCAAAATAGTAGAAATTTGGACGTAATATACGTTTTTTACTAAATATATATTTAGCTAAAATTATTTAAATTTTCTAATTATATACAAAATATTTTTTTCAATGGTCATGGAACCTTTTTAATCACATGTTATGACTTTAAAGTTTAAACCAAGCCAACTACACAAGAATTAATCATGTGGGCAAAGGGAACACTACGAATGAGCGATAAACTTTAAATTCAAGTCGCAGAACTTCAAACTAATTTTTTACAAAAATTTATTTTTCTATGCCATTTCTACACGAAAACGCATCGTTTAAGTAAGTATCAGTATGGTCTTACATTTTTCCAAACATCAGATGTCCAACCTAGTAAACAGTGTACACTTTGATTAAATGTTGAAAATTGTACAAAACGAGAGAGCCTAGCTAACTTTGTCTGTAACGAAGTTTTAATACACCCTAAACAGCTCACTTCAACGGTTAGCGATTGTGGCCAAACTTCGCAGATCAGCTTAAAGACTTTTCATAATATCCATGATTGAGTTAAAGGGCTCTAAAACCCATTTCGGATGGGTCGGTTCCGACATATTATCAGCGTGCAGTCAAAAGAAGACTCTGTTGAAAGTTTCAGCTCGATAGCTTTAAGACTGAGGGACTGATCAAGAATGATATGATTCCTTCTATGCGTTGCAAACTTTTGGGCGAAATAATAATACACTTTTCAAGTGTATAATTATTAATTGAAATACATTATTGAAATAAAGAATATTAAATCATCAATATTGAGCTGGCTCTAGGTTTTGTTATGCTTTCACATAACTTAAAAAAGCAAGAGCACAACACACCACAAAGTGGTGTTTGTTTATCATAAAGGTCGTTGAAGCACACACATGTTTAAAGAATATTATTTCAAAAATGAGTAGTTAAAAATAGAGGCAAGCTAACTTCGGCTCGACCGAAGTTTATATACCCTTGGAGCTTGATATATGCCTGGCAGTTTGTATGGCAGCTATACTATATAGTGGTCCGATTTCGACAAATCTTGTTGAAATTATGTAAAATTATTGAAAACTTATAAATACTAGCGTTGGGAGCGATAACATTGAAAACAAAAAAAGTTTTTCTCACTAAGACTTTTTTCCAGACCTAACTTTTGTATGGTAGCTATACTATATAGTGGTCCGATTTCGAAAAGTTTTGGTAAAATTATGTGCAATCATTAAAAACTTATTAATACGAGCGTTGGAAGCGATAGCACTAAAAACAAAAAAGTTTTTTTCACTAAAACTAGTTTTTCAACCGATCGTTCCTATGGCAGCTATATGCTATAGTCATCCGATCCGGCCGGTTCCGACAAATGTGCAGCGTATTTATACCAAAAGACTTTGTGCAAAGTTTGGTTAAGATAGCTTTAAAACCGACGGAGGAGATAGCATAGAAACAGACGGACGGACGGACAGACGGACAGACGGACGGACAGACGGACATGACTATATCAACTCAGCTCGTCATGCTGATCAAGAATATATATACTTTATGTGGTCGGAGATGCTTCCTTCTATGCGTTACAAACATCTGGACAATTTTAATATACTCTCTCCAAGGGTATAAAAAAACATGTCAAGTAATCAGTCGTACGAAATCATTCGCAATTCCCAACACTGTCTGCAATTGAAAGTTTATTATTAATTGCATTTCAAATGTCTGCAATAACTTAATAACTGAGCTCAAGTTTCCCTTTTGGCAATTGTTTTTTGCTGCCAATTAAATGATTTACTTACATACATAATATGTATGGAAATCATCTGGAGTAACACAGGACACGCTTGTTCTAAAGTTTCGATTTAATCTAATCGCAGATGCTCCATAAAATCTTCAAAAAGATATGCAAATTTAATGGTTATTATCCAAAGGTTCTCATGTAAACAAACCAAATTCAACTTTCTATAGACTTTTATTGAATTTTTGTGTAGCGCCGCTTGTAAATTTTCCCGCACTTCGGACCCACAATCCGGCATGCTGAGTCACCGTCACCCACCGCTGGCAAATAAATGGAAAACAAAAAAAACCAAAGTTAAGACGCGTTCTGTGTTAAAGGACTCTATTCCTTTGCGGCAAAGGCGGCAAATTCCTTTTTTATTTTCGTGCTTTCATTTTAAAAATCAAAGAGCAACTTTGAGAAACTCAAAGAAAAGCAAATTGTAAAAGAAAAACGAAACGGTGCCGCAGAGGCCAAGGAGTAAACGAAGCGGCAACATAAACATAATGAAAAAGTATAAACTTAAGCAAACTTAAACAGAAAATGAGTCGATAACATAAGATAAGCAGCTCGTGTACAAGGCGAAGGGATCAAGGAGCAAGAGCATGGTACTGACAGCACAAACACGTTTCCTTGACGGCGCACAGAATTACGTGAGTCAATTGTCGAGATTCGCCCTCCAGGCAGGGATTGGGGTCAGAGGCAGGCGCATCATTTCGCATCGACACAACACAAGTTACCGGCTCATTGGAAAAGTTGAGTTCATCTGCTGCACGTGACGTGCAGTGGACGACCGTCGCGACGGTTGGTGCCGCGGATGTCGCCTGCTAGCCAAGAGTCTTGTCAACAAATTTAAACTGGTACCTGCAAAAGTGTTTATGAAACTTTTTAATAACTATTCCCAAAGAATGTCTGTGGTGTTTTTCTTATAATATTTTTGTGAAAATAAAACTTTGCCATGCAGCCAAGTGCAAGCTGAAGCCCAAACCGAAAGAAAATTAATTGCAAATGTCTGTCAACCTGTTAAGCTTGTGAAAAGCAACCGCATCGAATTTTCTATCATCAACAAATTCGAAATAAGACACGCACAGCACAAAGAATATAAATTCAATGTCAGCCCAGCTTGACCCTTTTATGTTTGCCTATCAACCACAAATAATTGAGAAATATGACATGCTGGATATAGATCCCAATCGAATTATATCACACGCAAGCGAAATTCGAAATTCGCATGCTCTTTCAAATGGATTACAAAAGTTAATAACTTAAACTTCGTTTTATTAACTAAAAGACACTGACTGATTCTTCGCAATTTTGATTAGTAAGTCATTCTCTATTTTCGAAGAACTGAAGCTTGACTTTAGCAAAAGCGGTACTTCGCAGATCTGTTTAAAAGCACATTATCAACAAAAACAATCGCTCATCCGATCTTTACCAATCCATTGTGGGCTCGATAAATTATGCTGTTTGGAAAATATATCTAAATCGTACAAACCTGTCTATAAAACTGTGGAAGATAAATGTTTTTATAAACTTGAAAATGTTTTATAATTTTGACCAGAAGTTTGCATTGCATAGAAGGAATCATCTCCGATCAGCATGACGAGCTGAGTCTATTGAGCTTTGTCCGTCCGTCCGTCTGTTTCTTCGCAAACCGGTCCTTCAGTTTTGAAGCTATCGAGCCCAAAATTTGCACAGACTCTTCATTTGGTTGCAAGCTGCTAATATATCGACACCGCTCTGATCAGATGACTACTTTTTGTAGCTTGCAGCGTCATGCAGCTCGTGTTTGATGTAATACTACGCTAAGAAAATAAAGACAATCCTTCAACAATCTTAAACTAATAGCATTTACACGTGACTTTAAGATGGAACAATTTGATTTCTTAATATGAAAATAAATGGAAAAAAATAGATGGAAGCTAACTTATAACATTGATCAGAAACAAGTTTGGGAGCGATAGCATCGAAAACAAAAAAGTACTTTTTTCAAACCTATATTTTGTATAGCAGTTGTTGAACTAGTGAGCCTTTGGCTAGAATAGCCAGCAAAGATTTAGCCACAATTTGGCCGCCAAATTAAGAAGCGATTTGAGTTTTCGTTTTTATATGCAAGGCAATTACAATTGTTTATTGGGCGATTTTTTCAGCGGGTTTAGTTGACTTTGACTCGAAACAATTAGCAAATTAATTGGACAAACGCGATAGGCAAATCAGACGTGATCCCTGCCGGTTGCAATTAAGTACGATTTGATACTGAGCGCAGCAGCCAAAGTGGCCAGCGCAGCTTGCTGTGCAGATGGCACGCGACAAGCAACAAAACAAAAGCGACAAGTGAGAGAAAGGAGTTGAGAGAGTTAATTTAGAAGGTTCTCTTAAATTTGATTAGTTTCAGCTTTGGGAAAGGCGCTTAGCCGAACAGCAGCTATACCATATAGTGGTCCAAATTTCATAAATCTTAATGGAGTTATGTTAAAACTTATAAATACAAGTTTTGGGAGCGATAGCATTGAAATCAAAAACGTTTTTCTTTCTTAAAATAGTTCTTCAACCGAACGATCCTATGGCAGCTATATGCTATGGTCATCCCACCCGGACTTCGGCCCTGTTCCGAATTCCGACTTGATTTTCGTGTAAACGTCAGAATTTCGAATGCAATTTGTAAAAATATATACGTAAGAGACAAGCTAATTTGTGGTAAAATTTCTCTCGAATTGAATTCACTTGGGACAAAGCAATCGGTTTCAGCTGCTCTGACAATTCCGAGTTTTGTTATACCTGATCTAGTAATCGTAGGAATATTTGCCACCTTCTATAAAGCGTTTTTAAGTTCGACTGCAAAATACTAAAGCTTACACGAAAATCGAGTCGAATTTCGGAACAGGGCCGTATATCAACTCTGCTCGTCAAGCTGATGAAGAATATATACCTTATGTAATCTGAGATCCTTCCTTATGTGCGTTACAAACATCCGGACAATTTTATATACCCTCTAAACGGGAATAAAAAATGTAATATAGTAAGATTTTTTTATTTTTAGGTGAGTGGTTGGTGTGGGGTGGGGGATGGGTTGATTGTGTTTGTAATTACCATGTTTGTTATTAACACTTTCTTCTTCATAAAACTAATATAATTATTAATCAGCTGGCAGAAATCACCGGTCATCTAAGCCGAGATTTTCCCAGCTGAGTTCTTATACTTATAAAAATGTGCAAATTTTCGTGCTGAATACAAAATAGCAGAAAAGGGCAACCAGCTTCTTCAGTGCCGAAAAGTTTGCTCTGCTAGAAATAAAATAAGAAAACAGTGCGACTTTTATGAAAGTATCCGCCTATTTTGCTGATGTTTCTGAAAGACGAATTGGGTTGGGCCAGGAAATCAATAAAACTAGTTTACAAAAAAATCAAAAGTTTTTAATCCTCTTCAATTTGATGTCAGTCCATCTCTTAGGGACATGCAATAGTCCATTATACCATTATAAAAAAGTTTTTAATGAAAATCTACCGTGTGTTTTTAAGTACATTCAAGAATAAAGGTTAAACCCCTTCTGGAGGTACCTTAACCGTTTGCGCGAATTAAGTGAATTTTTTATATGTTGTTCCCAATGATCCTATCCACATTTACTGAATTTCGGAGAATTTTATTTTAAGCCATTAAAAACTTAGTTAAAATTGTTGTCGTTGTGCGTTGCAAGTACAAAAGTACCCATTAAACGCGACCCGAGGCTTCATTTGAAAAACTGGGTATGAGGTGATGCTTACAAAGGTGTCTTCTATCATAATTTATGGGTCTTATGCCGGGCTTTTAAAATAAGTTGGATTTTGTCGAACTGTGTTATCAACCCACAGCCTGAACTGCTTATCCTACAGATTTAAGATTTGGCATAGACCTTCGTCTATTTATGCAGGAAAGAAAATTTTTCACATTCGTACACGAAGTGTCTGAAAATGCCATGGAAAAAATGTTCTGGACTGTTATGGACTAAGCTGTTGTATGTATTATTTGTACAAAAACAAAATAAAAACAAACAGCGAAACGCCTCATCCAATTTAATTAAGTCTAAAGGCACATACTAAAAACATCGAAAGCCTTAAAAATAAAGTGGCCGTACTTCAAAATAAAGAAGTTGGAATTTCACAAAGCTAGCAGCGAAAAAATTTACATACAAATGTATCTAAAGAAAAGTAACGGAACTGAGGCGCTCAGATAATTTTGGACTAAACTGTTTTTCTAAGAGCGCGAGAGAGAAAGAGCATGAGTACGATCACACTCACACAAATTATATAGGTATGCGTGTATTACAAATATGCCTGGCTATCTGTGACAGATGACAGCTGCTACATGTGTTAGAATGAGGGAGGAGGGTAAAGAGTGAAGAGCGGTGGAAGATGAAAAGAAAAGTGGGAAAAGAGTGGTGAGCGGGTGAAGGGGCTTGGAAAAAACGGAAAAGCCTTTTCGGATTGAATTATATTATATCGCTAGACCCAAAATTCACTCTGCGGTCTGTAACGAACACGATCAAGTGTGCAGCAAACTGGAGGCGTACTCTGCCTACGGGGCGACTGTGCTCAGGAAAGTGGGGTGGGTCTTTTGCCACCTAGTGAGCTGCCGTGTCACATAATAAAAGATAGTAGACAGAGTTAGAAAGGTCGAGGGAACAACCAAACGGTTAAACCAAGAGATGAGACTAAGATAAGACATGAACACTATACTTATGTTGAAGAACTGAGGTGGTGATGTTCTTCCTCTTATACCCGCGCAACCTGTAAAGGGATATTGAATTGCTAGCCTTTACCCGATACTGATGCAACAATATTTACTTCAGGTGCCCATTAAAAGAATTTTAATTCATTTTAGTTTATAATTCATAATCGTTATCGAATGAAGAAAATCCCTTATTTGTTGGTTTTGGCGACCTCTTCTTGGTTATTTTAGAAATAGTTGATAGCAGGCTCAAGGTCGTGAATATTTTATGTGCTTTATAGTTGAATAAAACACACTTTGATTTTTGTCTCCAAAATCAAAAATCAAATGACAAAAATCAAAGTGTGTTTTATTCAACTATAAAGCACATAAAATATTCACGACCTTGAGCCTGCTATCAACTATTTCTAAGAAAATCCCTTGTATTATAAAATATACTGAGGTAGTACTAACTTAGTGTTAATACTGTAGCTGTCTCTAGACATTTCAAGGCGAAAACAGCTAATATATAAATGTTATGTGAAAACAAATTAAAAGCACAAAGCAGCTGCATAATTCATCGTAGTCGACAGGCCTGAAGACGGATGTGTGCTGTATGAACTTCAAAATAATTAGGTAAAAATAACAGCTAGTACTTCGCATACATACCATACCAAGATTTAGTTAACTTATTAAATGATTAATCCTACTTATCTGCTAATATATCAATATTAAAGAGAAAAATACAGTTGAAAATCCAAATAAAGTCTGCTGCAGGGCAGGGTCGTATAGACCAATGTGTTGAGCAGTGTTGAGTGTACCGACTTGCAGTACAGTGTAATCTTTGCCCAGTCCAGTCGTGGAAGCACGTGACGTCACGAGGCTAGGGACGGGTGTGTATATACAATCTATAGGTGCACGTTGAGCGTTAGGATGGATCGATGGCCAGCAGATAAGCGTAGAACTCTCGGAGCGGAATCCACTTCTGGCTGAGACCACAGATGTTCAGTTTGAGGCGCACGTAAATGCGTAGGCGTGGCCACAATTCGCAGCTCGAACTAACTTGCCAGCAAGCCAGTGTCAGCAACAAGAATCAAACAATGTAATCGTCAAACTCGCTCGTAGCGCACAATACAGGTGGTACAAGAAGAAGAAGAACACAGGTGTTAGCAACGCTTTGTGACCTGCGTCCTCGGAACAGTATCACTTTAAATTTGGCTGCCACCAACCGCGTTGCGATAGCAACTACGTCGGCCAGGGGTCAAAGGTGGCCGCCGCACACAATGGAGATGATCCCAGGCCTAAATAAAACAATTTATAAGACGCGATTCCCAAAGTTATGGTTCACATACCTTCAACTCAAGGGTTTGACAAACGATCGTCGAAACATCACTGGTATAAGTCTTTGCACGGGAGGCTGATATCAAAATTGGTTTTATTTCACTTGAAATTTACAGGATGGCTTGATTTAAAGACGCTTTAAATTTTCACAACTTTCTCGGCCGACTGTAAATAGAAGAGAGAGCACAGGAAACAATGCCTATCGGGACTTGAACAGCACGCAGGGTTGACCATCAGTATGATCGATAAATTTCCCATTAATTGCATGTCTAGTATTTCGGCGCTGCCAACTGGTGTACATTGTTTAGCGGGCTTTTGGAACGCAAACGGCTAATACGATTTGAATGTGCATTAATATTAGGATTTTTGGCACACACCCACTACAGGTCGTAGAGGTATGTTTTCAGCATCCACTTGACTGGCAGGGCTTAACATATAATTCAGAAATTTTCGAGCGCCCAGAAAATTTTGTTGGGTCCTCTAGGACGGGATGGACGGAAAACAACACAATTTCTTAAAATCTTGGACGCGGATAAAGTCGCGGCGGGTTCAGCTAAAAAATTATATGTGTTCAAACAGATTTGCGAAATTTTCTCAAAGACGGATAACGATAGGTCGGAAAATGGGACTTAGAACGAAAATGTTTGATTTTATGCTAGCGTCCTAAAATTACAAACATGTTTACATTTGATACACATTTTATGCAGGGTAGAGAACTCATTTGGACATATTAGTTTAAGCAGCTTAAAATACTGTGCCCCTGTGTTACCCTAACCTATTTTTATAAGCAGTTTTTCTTTATTCTCTCTCAAGGTTTTTGCCCATTTTGTTGCATTTTCAAAAAAAAACTTGTGAGGCTTATTACATCCTTTTCCAAGTTTCTACTTTTTTATGGTCGAATGACCCCATTTCATACAGCAGCACAAATTACTCAAAATTTGGCCGCACGGCAATATGTTGCCGCATATTAACACAGACACCAGAACAATAAATTTCCCAACAGTCTAAGCGGGATTTCCTAATATTTGGCTTCGATGCCGACCATTGCCACCCAGCTGGCGAGTTCTACCTATTTTTTGTTTTGCTGACGAGCCGTCCGGAATGCTGAGGCACTCGAGCGCATTTTGTGGATGCTATTCGTATGCCGTGCACGTGTGTATCTTCAAGTATGCGTGTTTATAGCAGCAGAATACCAACAACGGGGAGGCGCACAAGTTTGCTTGTATGCCACTCAACGCCGCCCCGAACCGCCACCGCCCCTTCCGACTAGTTCGATATACTGGTGGCGAGTGCCCAAGGATTGTGTATGTTTGTGTGTGTGTGCGTGTGTGTGTGTGTGGGAGTGTTTGCTTGGTAGTTCTTTTCTAGCTTGACCGCCTTATTTATCACCGCAAAGTCAACCAGAGTTTGACCTTCATCAATTTTGTTCGTGCATGAATTGCTGGTTCGACTATGCGATTTTTTTTAAATATGTTTTGGCTTGAAAGCGGTAGGGGCTTTGCGGGTTTTGGGGGGGGATGTCGTCTCAAACTGCCTCATTCCTAAATAAATATGTGTATCTAATGTGATTATGTTTGTAGGTATAGGGATAGAGTGAAATACACAGTTGCCAGAGAATACTGGTTCATTCCTGTCCGAATACGCGCCTTTAATTAAAGCAATGCAATTTGAACTATTGAATTTATTAACATTTTGGCTTCATTTGTAATATTATAATTCAACAACTTGCATTTCGACCACTAACAAAAATCTAATTTATATGCACTAGACAATATAGATATGATAGAACCATCTATGAAATCAAATTACAAACATTCTCAAAGCTGTACCTATATGCTAACTGCCCCGCGTAACAACGCATCGCTGCAACCAGAAAGTTTGTGGCGGAAAGTGAAAATTTTATAAGCTTGTTGCATAGAGGGAACGGTAACAGAAATACATCAATAAATGAAACACCTCAGGGTAAACATTAAGTTCATATTAGAAAATTTATGCTCCAGTAGCAAAGGTTTTTTGTGAAATGCGATAAAGTGGGACCAGAGGAGGGCGGCAGAAGAAAGCTCATATATCTTGTGCCGACTCGCAGAGCAGCACAGTGGTCGCCCGACGACAATATTTTAAGCTTGTCAATATTGATGTTTCAGCAAGCCAATGCTTTTCATTTGAAAGCTGCCTTTAAATAGTACAAAAAATACTTGAGAAATTAGATTCTTGGTTAAAGCAAAGCTAGAATTCAACAATTTCAATCACTGTGCGCGTTTTGCCTCTGTCTCGGCATATTGTTAGTTAGCACGAAAGCATTCTGAGCATTTAAAAAACTCTTTTTAATACATAATTTTGAGATGAAAGTGTGGTTAAATTATGTTAAACTTTCCCACCAAATTCAAAGAAAGTTCTATCCTGTAAAAATAAAGCATTCCCCATTCGAACTCATCTCTTTATTCCATCAGTCAGTTTAAGCAAAAATCCAGGCGCTCTTTCGCCTCAGGCTGTAGTGAAAAGTTAGTTGAAAGTTTTCTGTTGCCCTTGTAGGCGCCTTGCAAGCTCTCAACTTCCAAGCGCCACACCACTTGGCATAATTTAACAGTCGCGGCGCCATTTTCAGGGTACTGCGATCCGCCTTTGGCTACTCTCTTCAGCCGCTCTCAAGCGACGTTTTAGAGCATGTTCATAATTCAGAAGTGTTGAGAATGCTTTGAAAGTCAAAGAGCACTTGAGTGATGAGTTTAATAGGATGGACACTAGAAAGTTGCAAAAAAAAGTATTAAACTTCAAACAGATGAGAGTATATAAACTATTAAGTAAAATCAGAGTAATTGATGCAAGTGGTTGAGGCCACAAACAACGAATGGGCACCCACTTCGGACAGGTACTCCACAGCAGATTGTGGTATGTTTCGAATGTAAAATATTTCATTAATTAGTTAAGTCAGAACAATTACAAAATCATTAGCCACAATAGGTTCGTGGCTCATAAGTCAAATTATGGTCGAGGATACACTTTGCAAAATCTGCTGGATTTGTCCGAAACTGGACTGATTTTCTTTCGCCGCGACTGAACTTGGATTCGGTAGAGGCCAGTTGTCCCCGACCACCTGGAGAGTCGGTACTGGCATTTCCGCGCGAGTGGTGCAAAAATATTGCGAACTTTGCAAATTACGAGACAAATCGCAAAATTTCCAAGGGACGCTAAGATAATTATGAAGATTTGAAAGTGTAGGAGAAAAAAAACGCGAAATTTCTAATATTCTCTTTTTAGCTTATATTATTATAAAAACGGCTAATCCGGCATGCAAATAGGAAGAGTAGATGAATTGGTCCAGAACATCGCCACCTTTGCAAAATATTCAAAGAACTAAAAATAATTATAAAGATTGGATAGATGGTAATAGAAGACGCGTATAAAAAAGGGTGTAGACGAAAAACAGCGAAATTTGCCAAATTTTTATTTGAATAATTAAGAAAGCAAAGGCGTTGGTAAGTTGGAGGATTAGCTGAGATTTTTATGAAGATTTGTTGGATAGCAATGTATACGGATAAATACGAGGTGTAGAACAAACTATGAAGAGAATCGCGAAATTTGCTTATTTTCATATGATCCAAGATTATTATGAAGACTTAATAGATGGCAGTAGGACGGGTAAATATTTGAAGTGTCCCGAAATTTACAGAATTTGGCATTTGATCTTATATTTTTCGCGAAATTTGTATGTTCTATGAGCTTTGGGAATCATTAAGATTTGATATATGGCAACCGAAGACACGTAAATGGTTAGCTCAAACGGTGCAAATAGTTGAGAAATTTTCAGATTTTTGTATGAGCTAGACTATAAGGTAGATGGGTAAATTGACGGGTCAAGATCAAGCGTTCCAAAGAATCCGGATATACACAACATTTTATTATTGGTGCAGATTATCACGAAGATTTAATAGTTGGCAATTAAAGACGAGTAATTAGGGGAGGCGTCGGTAGGTCAAACGGCCCAAAAAAAAAAAAATGCATGGACTTAAAAAAAGTTCTTATGAATTTAGATTATCGTAATGATTGAATTGATGGCAATTGAAAGTTTGCGTCACTTCTTCGTTTTGTGTATAAAATTCAAAGGGTGCGTAGCAAACCACGCCGGCTACCTGATAGTTTAATATATAAATAAAAATGCATTTACTTTTGAAACAAAAGAAAATCAATCAAACAATTTTTTCAGCGTTTATTCTGCGAGCACAAAATGTTCTTAAAACATGCTCAGCTGTTCATAAAGTGAGCACAAAAATGTTCAAATTCAAGAAAAGGCGGAAATACTCTACTCTGGTCAACAATTGGGCTTGATCTCGATAGATTTGGATAAATTTTTCTTCGAGTGTAAGCTTACACCAAATTTTTACAACGAGAGGTCCTGTGGCTCCACGCAAAAAATATTCAATCCTGCCCATTTCGAAAGTGCGAGTAATGTGGCTTGCGCTGGAATTAGCATGGGCCATGAGCGGGGGCTCAAACAAGCCCTTAGGGATTTAACTTTGTTTGCACATAGGCCCAAAAACAATTTCCCCTGAACAAACAGTGCACATCAGGTTGGACCCCTGAGTACGAAATTTTTAAGGTCATGGTCTATCCCCCCCTATCTGAAACTGTTTGCTGAATAATAAGCGTAACAAAAAACAAAAGCAAAAAGTCGAATTTTAACGGACGCGAATGGTCTGTAAAGTTTTTTGTATATAACTCGTACGTAGTGTTGTCTATTATCATATATTATTACTAGCAAATATTCCGTCGCGCTTCGACGCGCCTGCAACAGTATAGAACTAGTATCAGCCCACATCCCATCCACATCCAACCCAGATTCCATTCATTTATTGTTGCATGTTGACTTTTCCCGGAATTTTCATCCCCAGGGGGCGGATTTTCCGTCATTGGAAAAGCACACTTCAAATAATTATGGATTCTATCCTTACAAGCCGAGTATCAAATCAATCGGATGAAAAGAAGTGCAAAATTTTCCGGGAGTTTTCCGACCGTTGCACAGTGGGAGAAACGGCTGATTTAGCGGCGATTAATTCAAATTTCAAAATATATATTGGCGTTATCATTGATTAGTAATCGATCTTGAATATATTCGATAAGCCAAAAACACTTTTCGATTTTCCTTTCTCTCAATATTCGCACAGATGTGAAACTTCAAACACGTCATATGTTTTATTACAAGCTGCAAACCGCTTCCCTGACAATTTTACCTGCTGCAATTTTTTTATTGATTAACCAACGAATTATTGCAATTAATTTGTTTGCTTCTATAACAATTAAAGAGGATGTAGTAAATAAAAAAATAAGTGTTTGTGACCTGCCCTTGTGCTTTGTCCCAAAATTCGATGTTGATAGTAGCTCAAGAGATATATTGCATACTAATAAATTAAACTTTCGTAGAGCTGAACTTTTGAGGTTCGACCGGGTTCGGTATAAATGTATTTTAAAAATTAGTTAAATGTATTACGAAATGAAATTTTTCAAAATCAGCTGCAGGTTTTCGCAGGTTTATTTTTCATTTCATTTTTTAAGCATCATGACAGTGACTAAGCGGGTGCTATTTGCAGTATGGGAGATGGAAAAGGAAGCTGCCAAAAAACTTTCTGCGGTGCAGACATATGTTTATGATAATGTTGTCGATCAAAATAAATATAAAATCAACGAAAGCGTCAAAATAGCTGCGCATATTAAAAATTTCACCAAAAATGGAGAGGGAACAGTCTAATGCGAAAGGATTTTGAAGCCGAAAAACAAGGACTGGTTAGATAGTGAGCTTATATTGGTGAACCAAACTCAAATACTGGATGGCCTGATAAATAAAATAAAATCAAATTATAATTTGAGCTACAATTGCGGATATTAAAAAAATATTAAAAAAAAAGTTTTTAAAGTATAGTTTTTATTAGTGTAATATTAATCTATAAAATATATTTACTTTTCCAAGAAAAGAATCTGTTATTAAAAAACATAAAAAGTTTTGCGTAGGCAAAATTAATTTCTTCTCCTGTCTAGTCATTTTGAAATGATATAGTATTCCTATTCCTATTAAATCTTGTAAAAAGAACATTAAAAAAAAAGATTGTTACAATAAATTGGTAAAGAAATGCCTTAGAGTCGGGCAAAACCGGTCAGATATCGAGCAGACCATTAAAAAATATTAAAAAATTTTTAAATATTTGGACTAAATCAAAAAATTATTTCTATAGGTACTAATTTCGATTTGTGATATATTTATCTATAAAACAAAAGGATCCGTTCAGAAATATCATAATTTTTGCAGAAGTTATTAATAAATCGCCGCTAAATCAGCCGTTTCTCCCACTGTGCGTTGGGTCAAATTTTCCAACATCAAAAAATCACATTTCAAAATATTTCGTATTCTGTCGCAGTATCAAGCCAATCGGATAAAAAAATAGTGCAGAATTTCCGCCCAGTTTTCTCGTGGGCGGACTTTCCAAAATCGGGAAATCACGTGTCGAATTATTTCGCGTACTATGCTTAAAAATCAAGTTTCAAGTCAATCGGATCAAAAAAAAATGTTTGCCATTCAAACTTTTCCGACGCTTTAGAACGTTGTTGTTAAACGTTGTTGTTGTAGTTGTTGTTTATTAGTTTTCTTAGTGCTACAAGTACATGGAGACTTATGTTTATGGCACTAATCACAGGTTGAAATCAATTTGAAAAACAATACAAAACTATACTAACTTAAACTACGAATAAATTATTTAACCAATCACTAATTACATTAAAAAAAAAATAAAACACAAGGAGAGAGAACAAAAAAAAAGGAGAAAATATTATTACTATTATTACTATTTGTGCTATTGTTTGAGATGGTGTTCTAAACTTTTCTTAAATAGTGGTGCTCTTTTAATTGATTTAATACTGTTTGGTAAATGATTCCACAGGCGAATAGCAAATGGGAAGAAATGGAAGTCAGAGGTAGCGAGTTCATTTTTAGGGCAGATTAGGTTTTTGGTTCGTTGAGACGCAGCAAAGTTCAGTATCTCATAAAGATATGAGGGCTCTAAGGTGTTAATTATTTTATGCAGGAAAATTAGAACTCTTAAGCAGATCCACGAGTTTAACGGAATGTAAAAAATTTTCTCTGCAAATTCAGATATGTGATCCGATCGTTTTTTGCTGTAGACATACCTAGCTATATTGTTGAAAGCAACATTAAGTTTAGATTTAGATTTAGATACCAAACACTTCCACGCCGTATAAAAGTGAAGGTGCTATGTATGTTTTTGCAACCCGTTGTTTAATATGTGTTGGAATAAAAATTTGTGTTACATTTAAGAGTCGGTTTAAGGAGTACGTTTTGCCAATTGCTTTGTTTATGTGATCATCCCATGAAATATTGTTAAATGTAAAACCTAAATTTACTGCTCGCTCAACGTAGTCTATGTTTATACCATCAATCTTTAGTTTTGGTAAGCAACCTGTATCCAACGCTTTTCCGTCTTTTCCGGGTGAAATTTTCCAAAACCCGTCTGACTACGCACTTTTACCACTAACAGAAACTCCTGTCCAAATTACAGCCCTCTAACTCTTACCGTTTAGGCTGTGCGATGATTGCCAATCAGTCAGTCAGTTAGGCCACTCTCTCTTATAGATATAGAGATACTCTTGGAGAGGGTATATTAAAATTGTACGGATGTTTGTAACGCACAGAAGAAAGCCCCTCCGACCACATAAAGTATATATATTCTTGATTGGCACTATGAGCTGAGTTAATATAGACATGTCCATCTGTCCGTCTGTTTCTATCCTCCGTCAGTATTAAAGCTATCTTAACCAAACTTTGCACGAAGTCCTTGAGTACAAATATGCTGCACATTTGTCGGAACCGGCAGGATCCGATTACTATAACATACAGATGCCATGTTCCTACGGTCGAAAAAGTAGTTTTAGTGAGAAAGTCCGAAAAACTAGTTCTAGTAAGAAAACCTTTTTTGTTTTCAATGGCATCGTCCTTACACTTTTCAGATATGAATATTGTCTCTAAAGCAGGGACCGTAAGCCTCATGAGTTTTATTATATAAATTTAAACTTAAGCATTATTTTTCAATTTTTTTTTATTTACTTCATAAATAATTGTTATCTTTTAATTTTTATTTCATTACTCAAAAATAATTTATTCATTTGAGGTTTTTATTTAAAATTAAACATCGATCCTTAATTTTTAATTTTTTTATAATATTCAAGAAGTAAGCATTATTTTTTGATTTTTATTTACTCCTCGAAAAATAAGTGGTTCTTTTTTAGTTTTATTTATTACTCTAAAAATAAGTCTTATTTTTTCAGTTTTATTAATTACTCAAAAATAAGTCTTATTTTATGAGTTTTATTTATAACTCAAAAATAAGACTTATTTTTTGAGTTTTATTTATTACTCAAATAATAAAACTTATTGCTTGAGTTTTATTATTAAAAAAAAATATAAAACTCAATTTCAAATATCTCCGTCCCCATGGCACATAGACTTATATATCCTTTTGATTTATGAAAGGCATACCAAAACGAAGAATTTAAAAAAAAAAACAGGTAGAAGAAACACTTTTGGGCTTAAATTGACCAGAAATAGAATAAAATCAATTCCCTCAATATATATGCCTTCAACCTTGCGCAAATGAAAAACTTCTTCGTTTTTATACTCAATAGATTTAAAAGAATTTTTTTATAACATTTCCAGCTGAAAAAGTGTCAACCATCGAATTCCAAAAATTTTTTTTCCACATTTTTATTTTCAATTTTTAGGCATAAAAAATATTATTTAAATTTTCAAATAATTATTTTCATGGGTAAATCGAATTTTTAATTTCGCATTTCCAGCGTGTCTTCCTCCTTTGGCTCCACTGGAACCTTCTCCTCAACTACACTGGAATTTTTTGGTTCTTCTTCTTTTTTTTTTCTTCGGCTGGCTTAGCCAAACGCCTCTCATATGCGTTTGCAGGGGAACACTGTATTTCTTGCTCTATTGTCTTCAACTGTGCCTGCAGCAGCTGGCGCTTTACCAATATGTCACTTCGTGAGCCCTCACGCTTGTGCCAAAATCGGAACTTCAATTAAATGTGCCGCTTATACCTTACAACTTGCGGTAAAAGACTTCATTTAAGATACGGAACGTCTTCAAGTTATTGATGAAGCTCGAAAGCTAATCAAATTATTAAGAACTCCTACTTATAGATTTAACATCACCAAAGAAGGATTCCCGCAGCCAGAAATCGACGTAGCAACTCGATGGAACTCAACATACACAATGTTGAAAAGACTTCTAGTTCTTGAAGATTTTTGCGAGGAACACTTAAGTTCAAGTTCGAAATTAAAAGAAAAGATTGGAATTCGGTAAAAGATCTTGTTACCGTCTTAGAGCCAGCCTTTATAGCAACCCAAAGACTTTAAAATGAACAGCTTTACATGTCAAAGTGAATTTATGACAGCACTGAAGAAGTGTAAAGTACAAGAAAAAAGTAATGAAGGAAAATTTGAACATGGCAGGACTGAAGAAGAGTCACATGTTAATTCAAGCGAACTAAAGTAAATACAAAAATGTTTTCTGTAAAGTGGCGCTGAGTAAGTGACTCTAAAGAAAAAATGTTAAAAAAGAAACTTATGGAGGCACTGAGGAAGTGTCACGAACTTGTCTAATCGAAAAGTAAGAATTCTTCAAACAACCACATTAAACTTGACATTTAAATTACTTAAGTATGTAAATAGATATAAAGATTTGAAAAAAATCCTTTTAATTTTCAAGATAAAAAATAAAATTGAAGAATAAAATTATCCTTTTATGAAGGTTCCTGAGGAGCAAAAGGAGGAAAACACGCTGGAAATGGCGAAATTAAAAATTTGATTTACCCATGAAAATAATTATTTGAAAATTTAAATAATATTTTGTATGCCTAAAAATTGAAAATAAAAATGTGCAAAAAAAATTTTTGGAATTCGATGGTTGACACTTTTTCAGCTGGAAATGTTATAAAAAATTCTTTTAAATCTATTGAGTATAAAAACGAAGAAGGCATATATATTGAGGGAATTGATTTTATTCTATTTCTGGTCAATTTAAGCCCAAAAAGTGTTTCTTCTACCGGTTTTTTTTTTTAAATTCTTCGTTTTGGTATGCCTTTCATAAATCAAAAGGATATATAAGTCTATGTGCCATGGGGACGGAGATATTTGAAATTGAGTTTTATATTTTTTTTTTAATAATAAAACTCAAGCAATAAGTTTTATTATTTGAGTAATAAATAAAACTCAAAAAATAAGTCTTTTTTTTGAGTTATAAATAAAACTCATAAAATAAGACTTATTTTTTGAGTAATTAATAAAACTAAAAAAATAAGACTTATTTTTAGAGTAATAAATAAAACTAAAAAAGAACCACTTATTTTTCGAGGAGTAAATAAAAATAAAAAAATAATGCTTACTTCTTGAATATTATAAAAAAATTAAAAATTAAGGATCGATGTTTAATTTTAAATAAAAACCTCAAATGAATAAATTATTTTTTGAGTAATTAATAAAACTCAAAATATAATTCTCAAAAGTTGATTTTTCTTCTAAAAATTACTCGGATAAAAATCTTGCAGGATTTGTATAGTCCTTTGGCTAAGGATCATTTTGGTGTTTTCCAAACGTTTGTCCGATTATTCTTTACCAATGATTTTTTAGATCAAAAATAGAAAAATAAGACTTATTTTCGGTCCCTGCTCTAAAGAGTTTGATCAAAATCGGATGAATATATCGTATAGCTGCCATATAACTAACTGGCAGGCATTTATCTTGCTCCTAGGGTATGTAAACTTTGGTTGAGCCGAAGTTAGCTTCCCTCTATTTTAAATACTCTGTGCCAAAGGTACATAGAGTATATTAAATTTGTGCAAAAGTATGTAACAGGGAGAAGGAATTATTTCCGACCCTATAAAGTATATATATTCTTGATCAGCATCAACAGCCGAGTCGATATATCCATATCCGTCTGTCCGTCCGTATGAACAAACAGATCTCGGAGATGGTAAGAGATAGAGGTTTGACATGTATGGGACAAATGCTTCTTATATTATCGATTTGCAGGCAGATCAAGTTTGTTATCAAATTTTGCCACGCCCCCTCCCGCCCCCACAATTTGGAAAAACGATATAGCTCCCACAGTTTTGAAGGTAGACTATTCGTACCTTATAGAGATAGTTAGTAATTAGCAAAATGTATCAAATGACATAGAAATGCTTTTTTGACCTGCCCAAGCTTAATCTTGGACAAATTATGACTTGCCAACTTCTGATTCAATTTATAGTACACTTTTCCAGTGTATAAAAACCGTGTAAATAACCGAAACAGACCCCCGTTTATACAATAGAAATAAACTTTGATAGTGTTAAGATTTATAAGGCCCATAAGGCCCTTTTCATGTCCTGTCTAGAGTAGACTGCGATATCAGTTAGAAATCAACTGAACTCTTAAAAGACAATAGTTTACAGGAAAATAATTATTTAACGATTTTGTTGTTAGCATTACCGTTATTGAACCATTTTTTTTATACCAAGTTAAAGCAGTTCCTTTGCATGTTGCAAGTTAGTCTGTAGAGGTCCTGCCATTATCTATTTTTGCTAACGACTCCAGGCTGAGGCGAACTCTTAAATGCAAAATATTTGTGTATAGTTAAGGGTTCAGTAGTATTATTCAACCGACCAGATTTTTCTGTGTGTAGATGGAGAGCATCCTGTTCTGTCAAAGACCACTCGATAAACAATGTGGGCATCCCTTTGCGCATTTTGTGTTATAAATGCCAAATTTATGTAAATGAAATTATTTGTACTACACTGGGACTACTTCTCGCAGATGCAGATGTCACATGGCCTGCTGTTGACATTCCTTAAACGCCCCTCAACGCCCCGCTCAACTAATTAGCATGAAGCCATGTACTACTGTTCTGCTTCCACCTTACCCACCGTTTCGCTTCATTGTACACGAGTATCTTGGACGAAGCCAACTAATTACTTTGTACTTTTGCCAAGTACTAGGACCACCTTGTCGCTACCGTGAGCTGTATGTGTGCATGTAGTTTTCCTGTTTAATGTTTCAAATATGTTAACAAGATACTTTACAATATGCCATAAAAATGACATGGCGGTACCGGAATGAAAAAACTGGCAAAAGTCAGCGGATTTCTGCGTTCTGTTTACATAGGTTTGTGTCCTGCTTAATCGAGACCCCCAGGTCCCGTGCCGGATACCCCAGAAAAGGCTGACAACACACAACCTGCTTACTCAGATGTGTTGTAAAATTATGCATTAGTTTTATGTCATTATGCGGCATATTAAAATCCCCTTAATTACGAAACGTAATCAACAAAGGTTCGGTGCACGTTTTTGCTCCTTGGCTTTGGCTCGAGCTCTGTGTGCTTTCTGTGCTTCGCCATGTTTCCTTGTTGTTTACACTTTTGTTACTGTGTTACGGGCTGTGCTGCCGTTGTGGTGCCTCTTCCGTGTACGTGACATGTGGAGCTGGCAACAAAAGTCTGAGTAAACGAAAATGTCGGTTGCTAAATTATTATGAGTAGCTAAAAAATTTTTCATTCCGCTTAATGTTTGCTTGCGCTAAATCTGTGCACACATCATTCTACATATGATAAAGCACTCATGCGAATGCATATATTAATGTACAATATTTGCTGGAATTTATCTACGGATTTGCCTTGACTGGGAAGGTAGAGCAGGTGAGTTGGTCTGCAGAAGACGTCAAATGACTGACTGATTTTTAACTTTGTATTTATATTGTACTCAAAGTTATTTGGCAAAGGAAGGTAGGGGGCCGGCCAGGGAATATTAGAAAGTGAAGGAGAGACTATTTTTCCATTATGAGCAGAGATTTTGCCTTGTTAGAATGTCAAAACATTTGAAGAGATGAGGCTTGTCTGTCTCGTTCATATCTACTAAGGATTCTTTAGCCTGAAGAATTTTGGAAGAATTAATACGCGGGATAATAAATATCGGTTTTAGTTTTTATACTTGTTGCCTTTAGTAAGATGCTATCAGAAAATATTATGTCGTGGACGTTTCTACGATGCTCTCACGACTGATGTGTACACGTCTTTTGTGCGTTCTGCCCTGTACTGACCATGTACGGTTGAGGGACCATATAATACCAATATGAGACAACTGTCATGAGAAACCTAAGCGAATGCAGTAATTCCACCTGAGTTTACAAAAACTGAAGCATATAAAATCGGTAATAGAATACAATTTTTTAAAAATAAATATCTTATTTTCCAGTGGTGAAAAATCTACCACTTGAGTTGGAAATAGGAGTCTTATAGTTTAAACTTCCAATTAAAAACAAAGAATCAGCTCCCAGGCGCAAAATTAGGGCTTCGAGGTCAAGCCTTAATGTTCTAAGCGTCTCCTATGCTAAATCTTCTTTTCACACTTTTTGCGCATTGTTTTCCCCACGCTGTTAATTATCTTTATCTGTGTCCATCTGTTTGGTTCCTTTTCGTTTGTTTTCGTTCATGTTAATTTTGCCATTCGCCAGTCTCCCCGTTCCTCTGCCGTTTTCGAACTATGAAATTCACATTTGCAACTGCCCGGGCGTAAGGTAAAATTAGCGCTAATAAATCTCCGAGCATTATTTTACCTTTATCGCAGACATTAAATTAAATCTGATTAAAAGGAAATCATAAATCCCAATACAGACGGAGCCAAGGTGCGGAGGTGGAGCCCGGCCCACCCGCGGTCTCGTCGCACGCCTAATTGCGTTTTGCCCTTGGCTCTGGCAGCTGTACTTATCCCTATCCCCATTTCTTGTTTTCAGCAGCGGGCATTCCTAATCCTTCCACATTCCCCAGCTTAGAGGCGGCCCGACCCAACGCGACCTTAAGAACCAAGAATAGCGAGAACGACTCATCTGCTGTTCGTCCGCGTGCGAATGCGAAGCTGCAATCTCAACGTGATAAATTATGGCGATTTGAATTCCTTGCGCTAGCTGTGCCCTCTCCAGTCCTCCCTAGCGCCTGTCCTTCAAGACGCACGTTTGCCCTTGTGTTGGTATGATTGTTGCCGCTTCCTCCCGGCAGTAGCGCTGGAAATGAAGCGCATGAGTTATGAACCCGAGCAGCGCGCGTTGCGTATACGCCGCGTTTGCCAAACACATAATTGCCGCTAAGATTTACGTTAGCCCTTTAAATTTATGTTACAAATTGCGCCAACTTTATGTTTATTACGTGCAGAATAATAGGCTTTTGTTGCTGCCAGGAGAAGCGGCTACCTGCTAAGTTGGCGGTGTCCAGAAAAAAGGATTGTTATCCGCGCACACAATTGTATAAATAATGCATCTTTTAGTGCCAACTTCCAGCGTCTCAATTCGCGATAATTTTTTTACGAGCTAAAGCCACCATATTGGGCTGAATATTAATGCAGCTGATAACACCAAAACGTACTTAGCTCAGACAATCCGGAGCAATTAAAAGTCCATAAACGAGCAGCAATCGCCGTGACTCCCCGACACTCGCTCGGGGCACATAACAAGCAAATTTATGTATGAATTCGTATGTCTGTCTATCTGGTTCGCTGATTTCGCTTGGTTCAATTGTTTTATGAGCATACAAATATACAAGGGAGGGGAGGTGAATCCTGAAATGGGTGAAAGGCAGTTATTAATAATCACTTATTAAGTTAATTTTGTTTTTCTTCTGCTGCAGTTGCATATTATTATGCAAATTTATTTCCACGAACTGATTGTCATTCAAACTTATAATTTAATGAGCAGCTCAGAGCTTTATTTATGGCTGTGCAACGAAATTGTGTATTCACATAATGAACACAAGAATGGGTGGAATGCATATTAAATTGACTTGGATAATGTAGTAGAAATTTTATGACGGGATCCAGTAAATGTTGAGAGAGAGAAGCGACATGAAAACAGCAGGGAAACGGTTTGACTTCAAACTAAGACGATCTTCTCTTCGAGCGGGTGAGGTTGATGTTTACGAACTTACTTTTCAAAATATTTATATTTTAATTGGTACGTACAATGTAAAATGATGCTCAGTCTAATGCACATATGAAAGCTTCAATACTTTTCTCTTTGGACATATACATAAATACATAGGAGAAAAATTACAACTTTTTGCTTATGTCAAGAGTCTTCCTTCTTATTACCTAACTTTTGGCAAGCAACCTATCAGTCAACACGCGATTTTTTTCCTAAAAAAAAGTTAATTTTTTCGTTTTTGACTTGTGAATATTTATATAAATTTTTTCGTAATGCCAAAAGTAGGTATGACAAAAATGTCTTTGGTCAATTTTTGACAGAAATATGAATTAAAAAAAAAAGATCTTTTGGTTGACGGTTTGTGACGTCAACTAAAAAAAGGTTAGGTGGGGGTTGAGAGCCACTTTATCAAAAAGTCGGTTTTGACTTCCAAAATGAAAATTGCATTGATGAGCAATAAAACAGAAGAAAATCGCTCTAAAGAAGTAAAAAACATTAAAAAATGCAAACAAAAGAACAGCTTCCAGCAAAAGGGGCTCGCATATAAAAGAAAACAAACCCGCTGCCGTTAATCTATTTTCACTTTTCATTAATATTTCTTAATTAGGAACATGAGTAAAATAGTTAATTTTTTCATTTAATAAAAAATAACTGCTTAAAACACGAATTTTAAACTTTTAAATGGATGGCTCACAACCCCCCACCAATTTGTCAAAGTTTCAAAAAATCTCATTTTTTCAATATGAAATGAAATAGTTTGTTTTTTAAAACGCTGCCGTATGAGGTGTCAGTGCTTGAATATGGACATGGAGATATGGACATTACCCCAAAAGCTTATTGGAAAGCTAACGCGGATAAGTTATTCATGATGTCTGAAATGGCATTTCGATACTTAATTGCTTCAGAAAGGTAAGTACCATCAGAACCGAAAGCATTCGCAACAGAATGACTTTAAAACACATTAAGCAGCGGGTTTCTTAAATTCCCTTTTATTTAAGGCAGAAACTATGAATCTTTAAAGCCTATATTCAAATAAGATACTAATTTAGGCACAATACTTCACATAAAAAATAAACACTTTTGGACAGCTTTGAAATCAGAACAATTTTAAGCAACAGCTTTACTTATACGAAGTTTTGTGCCTAACTAAATTTTTTATTAAAATCTCATCACATCAGGCTGTTAAAGTTTAAATATAAAGAAAATCTCTTTATTAATGAACTTTGTAAAAAATTACAGTGTAGTTTCAGAAAACTGAGTCATTTTAAGATTTAAATGAATAATAAGTTATCCTGTTGAATAGATAAGATATAACGACCACTAGAGATGTTCATTAGCAGATTTATTGTGAAGACGTTCTGTATCCTTCAGCTTTAGGAAATAAGGATATATCGATAAATCGATGTTTTTGGACGCGATATATAAAATATCGATATTGAAAATTTGATTTTTGATATTATCGATATTGATATTTTGAGAAATATCGACAACAAAAGCACATTGCACGCTTTCACGCCGACTTGATAAGCTGACAGTCAAGTCGATCAGCGAAACACAAATCAAGCACAGGAAGAAAAATATGCTGGTTCCAGGGGCTTCGTTTGGCAGTTAACAAACAGACTAAATATTTGAGATGAGTGTGTTTGTCTATGCCCGGTTGACGGAAGGCCATTTGTCCTTAAAAACGTCCTCGGACTCCGCCAAATTCGACTGGGTTGTGAAATTATAAGCCCACAATCAGTACGGAACGCGGAACGTTTATTTTCCGGTGTGAAGTTTATTATGTCTCCGCTGAGAAATCAGATGGTCGGAAATACTTTTACCGCTATTATGCTTCTAAAAAGTAATCATAAATTTACCTTTTTTGTAACGAAACATCAGTTTGGTTACGTACCAGAACCGGAGCCGAAATTCGCATCGGTTTGATTCCCTAGACAAAATTGAAAACAAAAAAGTTTTGCATAAACTAGGAAAAAGACGACATGCTCGATCGGGAAAGAATTTATACAGCTTTGTTCTTCAAATTTCAAGTATGCTTTGTTCTTGGATGTACTTAAATTAAATACGAAACATTCTGGAAACGAAGTACGATTATTAATTTTATTAAAATGAGTGCCAGCGATGTTGAATCAAGAAAAAGAAAATTTATGGGCTTAAAGCGAGAACAATTTGTGCCTATTTTACGAAGTTTTATTTAATTGTTACCAATGTTTTGGGGTTGGCTTTTATTATACATCAATAAAGAATATTTTGCAATTATTTTGATAGTAAATCGCGCTTTACCTAAGACCATAACAAACCAATAGTATGATCAAAAATATTTAATAATTGTTTAGAATTTATTATATACAATGTATCCCGAAACAGTCTTAAAACAAGGACTTCGGGACTAAGAAAAAAATTCTACTTGAAAAAGGAGTTTTGTTATTGAATCGAGTATTTTCGAACTTACCGGACGGTTGACACACTTTGAACTTGATTCAAGTAGAAAGTTCTTGGTTAAGAAGTTTGCTTAGAACTATTTTTGTATGGTGAATGTACTATACAAATCATAGACGATCGCATTGAACACTAGACCGGACATTTCTCCATACGATTTTCAACATGTGACGATCTTTGCACAACATGGCGCAAAAAACTCTGTATATTTTATAGAAAATTGATCAAAAAATCCAAAATCAGATATATTGAGGTTTGATGGTCTCGAAAGGGCTTTAAAAGTTCCAATTTCTCCTTAATTTATCTTTGAATTGTCAATGTAGACAGAGACCTTTTTACAAAAAAGTCGAACAAATAAATTAATATTTCATGATAAATTATATGTTCAATGGTGTTGTGATAAGCACTCTGGACTTTGAATCCGGCGAACCGAGTTCAATTCTCCGTAGAACCTAAACTTTTTTTTATAAAAAACTAAATTTTTAGTAAACACAATGTTTATATAATCTACAAGTGCATAGTTAATATGCCATGAATAGTTTTCTTTTACAATACATATTTGTGTAGTTTGAAGGCAATAAGGATATGCCGTGATCAGCAATAATCAGCGATTTGGTGCCGTCCGTTGTGTTGCTGTAGCAATTGTACGACATGTTGAAGTATTTTATTTTACAATTTTCACAAAATTTTTGTCTGCCTACTATGACGTTTCTAGCAGCTCAAAAACAAAATTAAGGGGAAATTTGAACCTTTAAAGCCTTCTCGAGACCATCAAACCTCAATATATCTGATTTTGGATTTTTGACATATTTTCTATAAAACATACAGAATTTTTTGAGCCATGTTGTGCTAAGTACTAGACAAAAAATTACTTTTCATATAAGGCATGTACGGTCTATTGAACACAAACAAGATTTTCTACCTTAAATGTTACTTCATTCGGGTTTTTTTTACCATGTCTTGACGCACTTTAACCGAAAGGCAAGAATTCTGTGTCGAAACAAATATCATTTGCGGGATGAAAATCCGCACAACACAAAAACAAAATGAAAAACAAAGCGCGTACTGCAACACAAGTGGAAACTTAAGAACTCTAGAGCAATCCCTAACAAATAACAGTCAGGAGAAATATGAACCGCCGGCCACCACCCAGAAGCTGCGGATTCACCGACAACGCGGTGACGCGGTGACGACCGCCATGGCATCTAATCTCCGAGAGGGGCCATAAAAGGCATTTCGCAAACTTTGGCTTAGGTTCATATTTTATTCAGCCGCAGTATCCGCCAGAAAGTTGGCGCTGCCTTTGGGTTTGCCTGTGCCCTTGGCTGGGTTACAGCTGGAACTTCTTTGAATTTGTCTTGGCTCTGAGTTTATTTTAATTTTTTGTTGAGCGGCAAGCAGCAAGTTTGCTTAGCTTTTTCCTGCCTTCATTTCTGCGATGCGCAGTTTTCCCTTTTGCTGCGTTCAGTGTGCCATAAAACCAACTAGAACAAGAATGGCGGGCAGAAAGCGCAAAAAAAAATGCAAATCATTGTCCTGCGACTTGTTACCGTTGGTTGTCCAGTCCACAGTTCCAATCTCAGTCCCCACGCCCTCCTTAGCCGCACCCGCACTGAAGGCACAGCTTCGGTATCCTTAAGAAGAATTGTTATGCGGTTAGAGTGCTGTCCTCCAACGTCCTCTGCAACCTGTGATAATCGTCTTGTGGGCAGTTGCCGTGGTTCCGTCGTTGTTTCCGTTTCTGTCGTTTGTTCAACAACTCTGCGGAGCTGCTGTGGCTAAGCTGCATATCCTGGCGTACAGGCAGGTCGAGTGCCGAGCATTTGTCATTTGATTACAATTTGACGGTCAATGTGACTTCGCGGCACGAAGAAAACACAACGGATGGAAAATTAAATGTTCCGTTGTGCTCTTGATTGCGCCAAGCTGTTGTTTCAGCCGCCGCTATCCTTGCTCCTGGGAAGGAAATAAATGAAAATTTACTTTTTAATAAGTGTGTACTTTGCGCTTTCCGGACATCTACATAAATATTGTTATGAGCGAGTTGTCGCTCTGTCATGCATATTTCATAAGCAAGAAAATTAAATTACGTCAGCTTATTTATGTTCCACAAAAACAATTGAGATGGAAAGCTATCCGTTGTGGTTGTGCATGGCATGGCAGGCGGTGGTTTGCAAAAGATTACATTTCACGTACTACTTGAGTGAATTAATAGCAATTGCAAATTAACTTGGATTTCCCATCCCTCGATAGGACGCTTGATATACTTATGCAATTTTGCATTAACAATCCGAGTTGATTTTTAAAATATGTCTGATTCATTAATGACCTGTTTTAATTTTTTTCAAAGCCAACAGAAAATTATTATTGAGAAATTAACAACTAAGCCTTTAACATTCAACACTTAGGGTGTTACGCGGACCGGCAAAAATTAAAATAAGCCTTTTGAGAATTTGTCAACACAAGTTATTGCTCGAAGTTCAAAATCGAATTTGAATTAACCCATTAATAGCCATTGTACCCAAGCGAGTACAGAAAATTAGACATTTTTAAACGTCCGTTACGCTAAACTGATAAGGGTTATCGAAAAGTTCTTTGCGTCATTTTGGTATACACACCTTGCTCAACAAACAAACGTTGACAGAGCAGCGGAAGCGAAAACGCGATTTTGAAATTTTGAGCTTTTTGTAGCAGTCTTCGTCAGTGTTGCAAAGATTTTGGAGGTTGTGCACCATTCGATCGCATCAAAGGAGTAACGCATAATAAATAGATTTGTTTTTATTTCATAAGTGAACAAAAAGACGCGTAATTTCAAAATAATTACAAGCCAAACATAAAAAAATTACTTTTGGGAGCTTTTGGTCAGTCGCAAAACGAGTGTACTCGCTTGGGTACAATGGCTAATAGGGTAATCATTTTCTTACAGATCTTGCTTTGCATTAAAATAGCATTTAAAAGCATCGGGTCAACAAAATTCTATGGCAAACAATTTGACAAACTAAGTAGTGCTTTGGAGTTTGTGGAAAGGTCATCAAATAGTACCAATTTTGACAATAAGTGTTGAAAACCATGCGAAAATGTTCCAATGTGGACGAAAGGCCATGTTAGTAAGAGTAAAATGTTAATGGAATTAGAAGCGAAGTCCACAGTCGGGGTCTTCGAAACATTATTTGACAAAGAAGTGGTGGCTTTGATTATTGACCAAACTAATATCTATGCTTAACAGGCTAACGACCACAATTTTTCGTTCAACGCAGAAGATCTGCACATTTTTTTGGACATTTTGCTATAAAGGGGCTATATCTCTATGCCGTGAGAAAACATGTATTGGCAGTTGGATGAAGATACCCGTACTCCAATGGTTGCCAACAATATGGCTATATGTGAGTGCGCCAAAACCACATATGCCACTTGAGTCGAGGGTTGTTATTGATTTTTTGGATAAAGTTCCCAATCCTTCTGATCACGTCGTCTTTTTTGATCATTTTTTTACATCGGACGCTCTCTGAGTTGTGTTGAAGCATAATGGGCTTCGAGCTATTGGTACTGTAATAGGTCCTTTAAAAATCAAGGGCCGTATTCAGAAAGGAAAAAAGAGGATTTTATGATTACAGATAACACTGATAACAAAATACTTTCTGTCAAGTGGATCGACAACAGCACAGTAACCGTTCGCTTGAGCTTTGAAGCTATTGAGCCAATGCACTCAGTCAACCGATAGTGTTCAATCACAAATAAGAAAATACAGGTCAAACAGCCAAAATTAATTGATCTTTACGAAAAAGCAATCAAAAATTACCGAATAAAATTCCGCGGAAAAAATGGTGGTGGTCTATTTTCACCGCTATCATAAGTTCCCTTATGGTCAATGCATGGAAGTTTTAATAAATGTCAAACAATTCTAATAAGCCATTACTGGAGTTTCATCGTGATATTGACCGTCATTACCTACGAAATTACACGCTAACGTCATCACATACAACTGGGTCCAGTGTACCAAGTAGTCCCGGAAATCATTTTCCAAAAAAAATTATTTACTAATAGCGCTGTCGTTAATGCCATAATCGAATAAGATGGACTTGTGAACAATGTGACGTAGCACTGTGCGTAGAAAAAGAGTGCTTCAATCTTTTTCATACATGAAAAAAATGAGTACAAATAAGCTTATACATTGTGCCATTGTACCCGCTTGAGTACAGCTCCGAAAACCAACTTAAAAAAATTATTTTTGTAGTTTCGCGAATTTTTTATTTTAGTTATGTTATTTACTTTAGAAAAAAAACGAATGAAATAAAAAAAATTGTATTTTAAATGGTCTTGGCTCTTAATGGGTTAAAGACCGGACATTTCTCCATACTATTTCCATATTTCTCCATTATATTTGATAAAAAATTTATCAAAAATCCAAAATCAGATATATTTAGATCTGATGGCCTCGAGAAGGCTGTAAAATTTCCAATTTCTCCTTAATTTATTTTGAATTGTCAATGTAGACAGAAACCTTTAACAAAAATGTCGAACAAATTAAATATTTCATGTTAAAATATAAGTACTCTGGACTTTGAATCCGACGAACCGAGTTCAATTCTCGGTAGAGCCTTATGAAATTTTTATTATAAATGCCTAAATTTTTCGAACTCTAACAAAATTTTTGTCTGCCTACTATGACGTTTCTAGCATCTTAAAAACAAAATTAAGGGGAAATTTGAACTTTAAAAGCTTTCTCGAGGCCATTAAAGCCAATATATCTGATTTTGGATTTTTGACCAATTATCTATAAAATATACAGAATTTTTTGAGCCATGTTGTGCTAAGAACTAGACAAAAAACAAGTGAAGAAGTCGGTCAAGCCCAACTATAACATACTCTGTACCTGGAGTAGAAGCTCAATCCAATGCTGTTGCTGCGCTCGTCTCCAAGTCTCTCTTTCTCTCTCTCTCTCTCTCACTCTCACTCTCTCTCTCTCTTTAAGATTGTGCGGTGTTAGTTGTAATAGGGTGGGAGGGGATAGGGGGAGGGTGATTTACTTTTTTGCTCATAACTTGAGAACCGCTCATCCGATCTTTATTATTTCTTCGGCATTATTTCTTCTAATTACTAATTATCTCCAGAAGGTACCAATCGTCTATCTTCAAAACTGTAGGAGATATAACGTTTTTTCCCAATTGCTGGGGGCGGGAGGGGGCGTGGCCAAAATTTAAAATAAACTTGCTCTGCCTTCAAGTATAAGAAGCATTTGTCCCATACATGTCAAACCTCTATCTCTTACCATCTCTGAGATCTGTTTGTTCATACGGACGGACGGACAGACGGACAGACGGACGGACGGACGGACGGACAGACGGACATGGCTATATCGACTCGGCTGTTGATGCTGATCAAGAATATATATACTTTATATTATCGTTATTAGTTATTTTGTAATTTTGTTAGTTTTTCTTTGATAGGCTTTCTTAGTCAATAAGGCTTTTTTATAACGTATGTGTAATTGAGTTGACAGCCTTTTTTAATCGACTAAATAACCGAGGTCGCAAAATCTGCTCAACCAAAATTTTCTGCGCGGTCTGCTCACAACAAAGACCGAAAAAAATGAAACGGCATCGCTCAGTGTCTGACCAGCAACCCTCTTTTTCGTTTCTTTCGTGTTCTCGCTCTTCGGTTTCGGGTTGAGCGCAACACACGAGTCGGTCTTTTACTGACCGCGCGAAGCGAACAGAACCGGTTGTTGTTCAGCTACTGAGAGTCAGTAAGTGAGCGAAGCAAGGAAAAAGTCAGCAAAAAAGGTTTTTATTTTTGTTGTTGCGTTTGCCTTATGTTGTTGCCTTAGAATTTCGTCACAGGCAAAGCATTAAAGAGGAAGGGAGAAGGTGATATGGCGCTCATTTGTGTGCATATGCGTATTTCTTTTGTTTTGCCCATCCACGCCTAGCTATCCACAAGCGCAACTCACATGCATACATACATGCGCAAAAGACTATTTGCCGAGTTTTTACGACCGAAAAGGTCTCGAGTGAACACTGAGCCGAGCGAGCGACCAAAAGCGGTCGGCGGTTGAGCGAAGAGCAAGCCAAAGAAGAACGAAGTTTGTGTGTTTTTTCGCAACAGTTACGCATCGTGTCAGTGAATGAGCGGTTGTTTTCTGACAACAAGCACGAGAGAGACCGATTATTGCGACCTCTGCTAAATAAATAAACGAGAGCGCAAGTTAAAGTCGGCTCCAACCGACTTCGATATACCCGTTACTCATGAAAAAACATGATTAACAGTGTTCCTGCGTTCCTTAGGGTGAACATCTGAAAAGTATGCAAGACTTTTTAAACTCGGCTATTTTTCACATTTTTGCTCATAGCTTCAGAACCGTTCATCTGATTTTTATCATTTCTTCAACAAATTTATTCATTTTGCTAATTACTAACTATCTTTAGAAGGTACGAATCGTCTATCTTTAAAACTGTAGGAGATATAACGTTTTTTCCGAATTGCGGGGGCGGGAGTGGGCGTGGCCAAAATTTGAAACAAACCTGATCTGCGTGCAGATAAAAGAAGCATTTGTCACATACATGTCAAACCTCTATCTCTTACCGTCTCTGAGATCTAGGTGTTCATACAGACAGACAGAAAGACGGACAGACAGACAGACGGTCATGGCTATATCGACTCGGCTGTTTATGCTGTTCAAGAATATATATACTTTATATAGTCGGAAATGATTCCTTCTCCCTGTTACATACTTTTGCACAAACTTAATATACTCTATGTACCTTTGGTATAGAGTATAATTACTATTATTATAGGGCAGGTACGGACTAATGAACAGCTACTAGAAGAAATAATATTTAATAACTTAAACCAAAGACAATACATATATAGATACCGCATCTCATACAATATTTTTTTTTTTGGGATCCAATGTCAGCTCCCAATAAAAATCGTTATATGCGTCACATGTGTCGTCTAAATTACCTATACATTTTTGCTCTTAGCAGAATAGCTAATTTAGAACACGTATAGCTAAGTTTCAGTATACGCATTCTCGTAAAGGCAGCGAAATGCAAAAATTTGCATTCAATGTCAGCTCCCAAAAAGACTCGTTTTTAGTTTCACATGCGTCATCTATAACATAAATAAATCTTTGCTTAAACTAAGCAGTTCTCAAACGTTGTAAATGTCACCGAATGAATTTGACAACTTAAATTACATTATCTTAAGCTAAGGTACCACAGGCAAATAATTTGCTCAAATTTTCATAAAAAATTCGCAAAATAGCAATAATTGCAGATTTTTCAAAACCAAACAAACCAAAACGAGAGCGTAAGTTAAAGTCGGCTCTAACCGACTTCGATATACCCGTTACTCATGAAAAAACAAAAAAGTGTTCCTGCGTTCCTTAGTGTGAACATCTGAAAAGTATGCAACACTTTTTAACTCGGCTATATATCACTTTTTTGCTCATAACTAGAGAACCGCTCATCCGATCCTTACTATTTCTTTGGCAAATTTATTTGTTTTGCTAAGTACTAACTATCTTTGGAAGGTATGAATCGTCTATCTTTAAAACTGTAGGAGATATAACGTTATTTTCGAATTGCAGGGGCGGGAAGGGGCGTGGCCAAAATTTGAAACAAACTTGATCTGCCTGCAAGTATAAGAAGCATTTGTCTCATACATGTCAAACCTCTATCTCTTACTATCTCTGAGATCTAGGTGTTCATACAGACGGACGGACAGACGGACAGACGGTCAGACGGACAGACGGACATGTCTAAATCGACTCGGCTGTTGATGCTGATCAAGAATATATATACTTTATATGGTCGGAAATGATTCCTTCTGCCTGTTACATACATTTGCACGACTTTAGTACACCCTTTTTACTCTACGAGTAACGGGTATAAAAATAAGGTTCCATACGTAAGCAATTTAATCAAAAATAGCCGAAAAGTTTCCTAAGTTGGTCTATTCAGTCAAGTTTTCTTATAAATTTGGGCAAATCTTAGACTTTAGGGAACATTGCAAACGGATTTTTTTCTGAGTGTATATTAATGTCGTCCATTCGCATTACTCACAGAAAGAAATGTTTAACATCTTTCCCTTATGTTATTTAATAGAGTATTAAAATAATGTGCTCTCAAAATTCCACAAGCAGCAAAACACCTTTTGACAACCACAATTTGGCTAGGGCTATAGGCGATAATTTTGTAGATACAGCTGCTTTTGACACGTGACTTGTTGCAGAACGAATTGTGAATGAAACAGAACGGACGGACGAAAATATTTGTGCCTTAAGCAGTCAAAAATGTTGGAAATTGTAAAATTTTAAAAATCGAATTTTAATTATCGAATACATAAATAATTGTACTACAACTTTTAATTGCCAAGAAAACGGTATGGCTAGAACGACACTTTCGATAATTGCAAGCAATTTTTGTTACAAATTTTTGTCCACGGAGAAATGTTCGTGTAAGCGGGTAAATAATATTTTTTTTAACGAAAAATATCTACAATTATTGTTCGTAATATTTGATAATTTGGTATCTTCAACTTACAGGTCTGCCCTTTACTACGAGTACATATCAATCATCCAGTTCCTTGAGGCACAAGATCATTCTCCACTTTCAATCCGTTTCCATTTCGACCGGTCATTGAGCAGTTTTTTATTGTCAAGTCTAGTCGAGCCCAGAAATTTTAAATACTAGTCCAAATTATTGTTTTGAAAATTCACATATAAACAGTCCCACTTCACAAGTGCACCTTGACCAATCTCATAACCGATGAAACTTATTGATTTGATTTGGTTATGTCTATCGCCAAGTCATTTATCACACCTATTTTGACGACCTTTTGAGTGTTTTTAAGATGCCAGCTGCGAGTTACTATTCACTGCTGTTCTCGCTTTTGTTCTGGGCATGCTTCATTTGCCGTAACATCAATGGACTCGAAAATGGCTTGGCCCTTACGCCACCCATGGGCTGGATGCCTTTTGAGAGATACAGGTGCCTAACTGATTGTGCTAGGTTCCCCAGAGATTGTATCAGGTAATTTAAGTAAATTTATTGCGTCATCAACTGACTAGACTTCTTGCCCAAATATAGTGAGTCGCTGTTTAGGCGCATTGCCGATTTGCTGGTATCTGAGGGATATGCAGCCGTTGGTTACAAGTACTTGATTATCGACGATTGCTGGATGGATCATCAGCGCAATGCTGTAACAAAAGAGCTGTTGCCCGATCAACACCGTTTCCCTAGTGGCATGAGTGTTCTTTCGAACTATGTATGATAATTCAGAAGTTGCATTAATTTAGGATAGATAACTAATTCATTCTTGCAACAGATTCACGAACTTGGACTGAAGTTTGGCCTATATCATGATGTGGGTGCCAAGACTTGCATGTACCATGGTCCTGGGGCCAGGGGTCACTTTGTGCTCGATGCCTATACCTTTTCCTTCTGGGGTGTGGACTATGTCAAGCTGGATGGATGTTTTGCAAATGAACTGGAGCTAGATAGAGGATATCCCGCCTTTGGACAGGCATTGAATATGACTGGCAGACCAATGGTTTACTCCTGTAGCTGGCCCTTTTACAAGGCAGAGGTGGGCGTCCAATACTTGGTACTAAAACACTCAGTCGAGCAATCTTTAAATTCCAGCCAGACTACGAGCTCATTAAATCACATTGCAATCTTTGGCGGTTTTCGAACGATGTGACTGATTCACACAAATCAATTTTCGATATAATGGACCACTACTACACACAACAGCATATTTTATCACTACATGCGGGCCCTGGGCATTGGAATGATCCCGATATGGTAACTATCTATCAAGTTTTTTAGAGTATTGCAATCAATTCTGTTTCTCACTTAGTTAGTGCTGGGAAACTATCGTTTGAGCTACGATGCCAGCCGTTTACAATTGGCTATCTGGGCAGTGCTGGCAGCACCATTGATTATGACCAACGACTTGGAGACTGTACGTCCGGAGATTAAGGCTTTGCTGCAGAATCGGTTAGTTGCTAAATATTTAACGATTCATTTTACGTAAAACTTCCAATTACAGCGACATTATAGCAGTAAATCAGGATAAGATGGGAATAGCTGGAAAACGTGTTTTGGCTACGAGGAATTTTGAGGAAAGTAACTAGATAGTGCTTGGGTAATGACCCATTTTAGTAGCTTCCCATTTTTCCATTGCTAGGTATGGAAACGTCCCATTACACCCGTCAATGATATTGGTGAGCAATCGTTTGCTGTAGCCTTCGTTAATCGTGGTGGCTTTGGTCCCTGTCCTCTGTGTCCACAAACATTTGAAGTTGTCTTAACTAAGTTGAGACTAAATAACCCTATGGGTTATTCTGTAGAAGTACGCACGCATTTACATGGGAAAAGCCTCTTGCAAATACTTATGTTAGCCTCAATCATTGCAGGATCTGTTTAATGTTACACACAATTTGGGCTTGTACAAGCCAAAGGATACGTTCAGCACGCGCGTCAATCCAGAGGGTGTCACATTTTACAAGTTTACTGTAGCAGCAATCTACTGATGAGTTACAACAATTGGGCTTACTGATATTCAATCGTACATACTTTTGGCACCTTCGTAATATTCAAAGGAAGGGAAGAAGAGAGGAAGAAAGTTCTCTGAGATACATGAGTAATTCAAACACTATTTTTCAACATTTTCTTGCTTTAGCCCGTTAGTCTTTTTTTAATGTGATTTAATCAAGTGAATACCAAAATCATCTATTTCGTTCATTGAAACTAGGGTTGTCGAAAATATATCAAAATATCAATATATCGATAATATTTTTTTAAACTGATATATTTATATCGTGATTTTTTTTTAGACCAAATATCGAATATCGATTTTTTTTGGGGTATTTTATATTTGTGCGTTGGTACCTCTTTGATCTGGGTAGCGAGCACAAGCGCATTTAAGACAGAAAATGGATTCAAATTTGGAAAAAACCAATTTGAGCGACATAAAAAAAGGCACAGCGAAGTGTAATTTGATCGGAAAAGTATTTAAAGCAAGCGTTTGCACGACCAAATGTCCCGTGTGTTGACTTTATGCAAGCCCAAGAGTCGCAAAATAGCGGGCTGAAGTTATACTTTAGGTTGCCACAAACATCATGGGAAAGTTATCCCTTAATATTCTGGAATTCGCATAATGCGAAATACTTTAGATTATATAGCTTTTTTTGTCGACCAATGACTTCGGTATAACAAGCAATTTTCAAATTACTTTAAACTCATTTATCTCGAAACCGAGTTTTTCGGACTGGTGCCCACATTTTCTCAAGTTCTACCGAACCGATTTTGATGATGTGGGGCTTTATGGACGCAGAATTAACGTAGCTATCGTCCCTACCGCAATCTTTGAGAAAAAAAGTTTACTATTTTTTTTGTACACTTGACTGCAAAAAAAATGGTGAAAAATCGATTTTTCGTTTTTAAAAGGCCGCACCTTTTTTCAAATTCAATTTTTTTTTCACAATTCTGCTACGGACGATAATGGCATTCATACTAACAAACTTCCCATCTTCCGTTTTTCTTTCTGATAATTGTAACTCCCAGAAATGTGGGTATCATCGTCACATCTTTTTTTGGAAGAGCCTACTTCGGATTCCGAGAACTTTTTGAACAGCCCTTGCATTCACATATTTTTAATTTTGTGTTTTTTATAATGAATTGTACAATCAAATACAAAAAACAGAATTAAAAAATCTCTTCCCGATTTCTTTCCACTAATTTTAAAAAAATATGTAAAATTTAGCCCAAATATTGAAACTAAAAGTATTTAATATGTAACATACATAAAAAACTCAATTCTCATGGAAAATATTGTTATGTTTGCTTAATATCTCTATATCTATAAAAGAGAGTGTCCTGATTCACTGACTGACTGACTGACTGACTGACTGATTGGCAATCATCGCACAGCCCAAACGGTAAGAGATAGAGGGCTGTAATTTTTACAGGAGTTTCTGTTGGTGGTGAAAGTGCGTACTAAGACGGGGTTTTGGAAAATTCCACCCGGAAAAGTCGGAAAAGCGTCGGAAAAGTTTGTATGGGAAAAATGCCATTTTTCATCCGATTGACTTGAAACTTGATTTGTAAGCTTAGTACGCGAAATAATTCGACACGTGTTTTCCCGATTTTGGAAAATCCGCCCACGAGGAAAATGGCCGGAAAATTCTGCATGAAAACAACTATTTTTCATCCCATTGGCTTGAAATTCGGTTTAAAAGAAAAGAAGGTGAAATGAATTGAAATGTAATTTTCCGAAGTTGGAAAATTTGACCCAACGGTCGGAAAATTCCCGGAAAATTCTGCATGAAAAAAAACTATTTTTCATCCGATTGGCTTGAAACTCGGTTTGTAAGGACAAAATACGAAATAATTTGAAATGTGATTTTTCAATGTAGGAAAATCCGCCCACGAGGAAAATGGTCGGAAAATTCTGCATGCAAAAATTTTTTTTCGTCCGATTGGCTTAAAATTCGGTTTGAAAGGACAGAATATGAAATAGTTTGAAATGTGACATTCCGAAGTTGGAAAATTTGACCTAACGGTCGGAAAATTCCCGGAAAATTTTGCATGAAAAAACTATTTTTCATCCAATTGGCTTGAAACTCGGTTTGTAAGGACAAAATACGAAATAATTTGAAATGTGATTTTTCGTGTTGGAAAATCCGCCCACGAGGAAAATGGTCGGAAAATTCTGCATGCAAAAAACAATTTTTCATCCGATTGTCTTAAAATTCGGTTTGAAAGGTAAAAATCGAATTAATTTTTGTTTTTATTTTCTGATGTTGGAAATACCGCCGGGAAGCCCACTGGGATGTGGGTGGAAAGTGGGTGGATGGATGAGGGTGGGATGTGAGTGGAATGTGAGCGGGATGTGGGCGGGAAATTGGCGGGAAGTGGGTGAGATGTGGGTGGGATGTGGGCGGGATGTGGGCGGTAAGTGGGCCGGAAATTGTCGGGAAGTGGGTGGGATGTGGGCGGTAAGTGGACGGTGGAAAGAGGGTGGGAAGTGGGTGGTATGTGGGTGGTATGTGGGTGGGATGTGGGTGGGATGTGGGCGGGATGTGGGCGGGAAATGGGTGGTATGTGGGCGGGAAGTGGGTGATATGTGGGGGGAAAGGGCGGTAAGTGGGTGGTATGTGGGTGGGATTTGGGCGGGAAGTGGGTGGTATGTGGGTGGGAAATGGGTGGTAAGTGAGTGTGCGATGTTGTACTATTGGAGGCGCAGCGAAGCGCGACGGGTTATTTGCTAGTCTATATATATAAAACTGTTCAACCTGACTGACTGACTGACTGGTGACCGTCGCACAGCCTAAACCATAAAAGATTGGAAACTGAGCTTTTAACAGTAGTTTTATCTTATGCTGAAAGTGAGTACTAAGAAAGGATTTTGGAAAATTCTGCCGGGAAATGCGGAAAATTTGCGGAAAACTTTTGTATGAAACTTCTTTGTTTTTCATCCGATCAAGTTCAAACTTTTTTTCAAA
The DNA here is from genome assembly GCA_018904275.1 of Lordiphosa clarofinis. NCBI lineage: Eukaryota > Metazoa > Arthropoda > Insecta > Diptera > Drosophilidae > Lordiphosa > Lordiphosa clarofinis. The sequence goes on from JAEIGQ010000245.1 coordinate 86,763, forward strand.
AATCAATAAAAATAATTCAACATTAACTGCATACCAATCTTCCGGAAAATCAACCACCTCTGGGTGAAAAGATGGTGGTCAAGGTTGCCAGCCATTTGCTCCCAGTTCATTTCGAAAGGCACACTTTACTTTACAGTTGCGAGAGCAGAGAGCGCACGCAAAACCAAAGCCCAGAGAGCATAAATCGAAGAGAAACGATTTCAATGTGTGCGTGGGAGCAGTTGAATTGAGTTACCGATCAGGAGCGTAAGAAAATGAAACAAAATTTGTAACACAATGAATCAAGGCAGAGGAATACGTTTTGTTCCGTTGCCTCGGCAACAACAACAAGACAGAGTACAAATTAAAAAAAAGATGTGAGTGTCGCTAGCACTCACGAGTCTTTGATGTGAAACATGATGATAAGTTTAAGAGCTTATTTTCAAATCACAAGCTCTCTCAATCTATATATATAAAAAAGTTCAACCTGACTGACTGACTGACTGACTGACTGCACAGAAAAAATTTTCGTTGGTTAAATCTACCAATTCTTACAGTAAATTTTACTGTAAAATATTGTTACATGTAATTTGTTCCTGTTTTGTTTACAATTTCTTTGGTAAACTTACCCCTTTAAATAGTAAATCTAGCGTAATTTCAGTGTATGTTTTTTGTTGTTGTTTTTGAAACTGCGGCTTGCAGTAACATATTACCATAGAACTAGTACCACGCACGTAACAGAAGTAAATATATTTTGTTGATATTTTTTGGTTTACTGGGTCGTTAGTAAAAGTTACCATAAAAATAGTACAGTTACTGCGCTAACTTTTGTTGTCCTATTTATAATTGAATATGGCCGAATTCGAACTTGGGAATTAGAAGTGATCTCATCTTTGCGATGTGCAAGATTTTTTTGGTTGGCATATTCAATACAAGTAAGATTTATGACGCGTTGCCAAATGCGCGAGCGCAGCCGAGCCAGTTAAGATGTCGTCCTATTCGTGTTGCAGTCAATGGGCCCTGAGTTCGAGTTACCCCGGAGTAAGAAAAGTTTTTATGAAATTATTAATTAATAATTCGATGTTCTTCAGAATTGGTGTTTATACTGCTGCTGTGGTACACATATGAGATTACTGTAAACAATGCACTATGGTCCAAGAGGCCGGTTTTTTGGCATAAAGTCAAAAAATTTATGTTAATGTTTTGTATTTTTGATTTTAAATTTTTAAAGTTAATACATCATACATGTAAAAACTTAAAAAATAACGCTTCAAAAGCTTCACTGAAGCTTTTTATGAGCTTTTAAACGTACACAATCGATCAGCTGCTTAGGGTTAAGAAATGGGCGCCACATTAGTTTGTTTACATTTGTGCGTGAAAATAAAAATTATCTCTCCGAACAAAATCAAGACAATAATGGAAATTGAAGATCAAAGTAAGTAGTTCTCACTGTATATAGCACATTTTTGAGTAGTCTTAGACTTCGAGTTGTTTTTAATGTCCAATTTATGTGTATTTTTGTAGAAAATTAATATGGTTCTCTTGTGTTTCGTGGAATAAAACTAACGAGCTAACGTCTGCTGACAAGAATTAAGTACGCCAGTTTGTACAAATAAATGTCGTTCTTCATCGCTAATTAACACCTTTTCCCCGTTCGTCCCCCTTTTCTCACAATTCCACAATATTCAGGGAAGTTCAAATCTCGTCGTAGCGATCTCTTCGATATTTGGCGCAGAACAAATGCAAAATATTATTTGTATCAGATTGGATTTATGAAAAAATTAGAAATTACCACGTGGAAGATGACAAAAAATAAAAACATAAGTTATTTTGAATCCTTTATAAAAGAAAACTTCAGAATTGTAACTATATGGTCGAAAGTCTTATGTAAGTTAATTAATACATATTACATATATGTATGTAAGATATTTATTCATTCCTAAAATAAATGTAACTTGTCTGAATTCAGAGTCATACCAATTCGTACTAATAATACTACGAATTTGTTTGTTTGCCGTGGTCGCACAGACTCAAAAAATTTGTTTGCTTTCTCTTCGTTCTAAAATGCGTTGACTTTTCGCTGCTGAACTAGTGCTTAAGTTGAAGATATTACTCGAGAGAGAGTTAAAAAATTTTTTCATTTGGTAGCGACAAACACAAAATGTTTTGTTAGTCGTATTTAGAGCTATAAATATAAGTACGAAACGAATTTCAGTTCAATAGCTTAAAAAACAACAAAGTTGGAGCACATCGGATGTATCAGTTATATGGCAGCTATAAGTAATAGTATGCCGAATCAAACCATATTTGATAAGTCGCTTAAGAAGCTTAAAATAGTTGCTCAAACCGAATTTCAGTTCAATATCTTTTAAACCAACGAAGTTGGTGAATATCGGCCAGATCGGTTATATGGCAGCTATATCAAATAGTGGTCCAAACGTTACAAGATTGTGTAAGTCGTAGTAGGAGCTAAAAATACTAATACATTTTGAATTTAAGTTCAATAGCGTAAAAAACAACAAAGTTGAGGAAAATCGGCCAGATCGGTTATATGGCAGCTATATCAAATATTGGTCCAAATTGAGTGAAATTTTCAAAGTCGTCTTTGGCGCCCAAAATATGAATATAAACCAAATTTGGGGTCAATAACTTAAAAACTGGAGTTTATGCCAAAAAAATGCAAAAATAATCCACTGTGCAATGGTAAACTAACTATTTTTGTTGGTCGGAGCAATTTCGACCGTCATTTCTGGTTGAAATTTACTGTGCTACCGTAATCATTACGTTATGTGTTATGACACTTTTACTGTAGCTGACGGTTGGTTCAACCCATGTCTATAGGTTGGAGCATTTTAACTACAGAATTGGTTGAATTTACCGACAAAATTTTTTCTGTGTGGTGACCGTCGCACAGCCTAAACCATAAGAGATAGGAAGATGAGATTTTCACATTAGTTTTATCTTATGGTGAAAGTGAGTACTAAGAACGGATTTTGGAAAATTCTGCTGGGAAGTGTGGACAATTCGCGGAAAACGGTTGTATGAAACTTTTTTGTTTTTCATCCGATCAAGTTCAAACTCATTTTTAAAGATCTATATGAAAATTCGACAACAACTGCATACCAATCTTCCGGAAAATTTACCCCGCTGGATGGAAAGTAGGTGGTCAAGGTTGTATGGGCGAAACTTTAGTTGCCAGCGATTAGCGCCAAACTCATTTTCAAAATTACGCCTAACAAAACATAAGTTGTAAGCATAGTACGCGAAATAGAGATTTTGGAAAATCTGCACAAGAGGAAATTGGCCGGAAAAATCTGAATCCAAAAAAGTTTTTATCATGGATTGGCTTGAAACTCGGTTTGTAAGTATAAAATACGAAATAGTTTAAAATGTTATATTCCGAAGTTGGAAAATTTGACCTGACGGTCGAAAAATTCCCGGAAAACTCTGCATGAAAAAAACTATTTTTCATCCGATTGGCTTGAAACTCGGTTTGTAAAGACAAAATACGAAATAATTTGAAATGTCATTTTTCAATGTCGGAAAAGCCACCCAAGAGTAAAATGGCCGGAAAATTCTGCATGCAGAAACTATTTTTCATACGATTAGCTTGAAACTCGGATTGTAAGGTCAAAATGAGAATTTATTTTGTTTTTAAATTTTCCGATGTTGGAACTATCGCCGGGATGCTCACTGTGAAGTGGTTGGGATGTGGGTGGAAAGTTGTTTTGGAAGTGGGTGGTAAGTGGATGTAAAGTGGGTGAAATGTGGCAGGAAGTGGGAGGGATGTGGGTGGGATGAGGGTGGGATGTTAATGGGAAGTGGGCGGGAAGAGGACGGGAAGATGGCAGGAGGTGTGTGGTATGTGGGTGGCAAGTGGGTGGGATGTAGGTGGGAAGTGGGCTGGAAGTGGGATGTGGGCGGGAAGTGGGATGTGGGCGGGAAGTGGGATGTGGGTAAGTGGTGGGATGTAGGTGGGAAGTGGGTGGGTGGAATGTGGCGTTATGTGGGAGGAATGTTGGTGGAAAGTGGGTGGAATGTGGGTGGGATGTGGGTGGGATGTGGGTGGGAAGTGGGTGGGATGGAAATGGGAGGTGGATGGGATGTGGGTGGAATGTGGCGGTAAGTGGGTGGAATGTGGGTGGGATGTAGGTGCGAAGTGGGCGGGAAGTGGGTGGGATGTGGGGGGAAGTGGGTGGGATGGAAATGGGAAGTGGATGGAATGTGGGTGGGAAGTGGGCGGAAAGTGGGTGGGATGTGGCGGAAAGTGGGTGGGAAGTGGGTGGGATGTAAATGTGAAGGGGGTGGGATTTGGGCCTGAAGAGGGCGGGAAGTGTGCGGAATAGTGGGCGGATAGTGGGTGGGATGTGGGCGGGAAGTGGGTGGGAAGTGGGCGGAAAGTGGGTGGGATATGGGCCTGAAGTGGGTGGTAAGTGGGTGTGCGTTGGTTATATACTGTTGAAGGCGCAGCGAAGCGTGACGGGCTATTTGCTAGTAGACTATATATTTTTATTTTGGGGCAGAGTATTTCCTCTTTTTGGTAAAAACAGGAAAAAAAATAGAGGCCAGCTAACTTCGGCTCGACCGAAGTTTATATACCCTTGGAGCTTGATATATGCCTGACAGTATGTATGGCAGCTATACTATATAGTTGTCCGATTTTGACAAATCTTGTTGAAATTATGTAAAATTATTAAAAACTTATTAATACGAGCGTTAGGAGCAGGGACCGAAAATAACTGTTATGATATTAAACTTTAACCAAAAAAATCACGGTAAAGGGACTTAGCTACGAAAACGAGAAATGTACCATTTTTCAAGTCTTTACAAGCACTATGAAATTAGGACATAAACTTTTATTCATAACTTTAAAAATAAAAATTATTTTTAACTGTTATTTTGTAATTTTTATATAAAAGTTTGTAAATAACAGTTATTTTTAACTTTTATAGAAAAAAGTTGATTTTAAGTGTTATTTGTCAACGTTTATTTTAAAAGTCAAAAATAACTGTTATTTTGCAACGTTTATTTTAAAAGTTAAAAATAAACGTTGATTTGCAATATTGGCCAAGTTATTCAAGCTATCGGGACATAAAGTTGCATAGGCACTTACCTTAAGTCCTTCTACCACCATGCTAACTTTGGTTCAGATCGGACTACTGTAGCATATGTCTGTAGTTCAAATCTGCAAGACTGATTCTGGCTTCGTATGATTACCGGTAAAAATAATCATTTTTATGATGCCACGTTACTTGTTCATACTCATGTGTAAAATTGTAATGGTTTTGGTGCCCAGTATTAATCTGCATTGTGTGGATTGTACGATTATTTTCGTAGCACCAGTAAATGTATGAAATAATTAAATAATATTGGGAAAGAATACTTTTAGAGGCATCGAAGTTAACTAACAAGTATTTTATGATTTTCGGGGGACCCATAGAAAGTTGAAGAGTGCAAAAGTGGAGAACGCGACTTTCTTCACAGCCCACAGTGGTCGGTCTTGTATGGGGAGAGCGGCCAAAAATACTTCTAGTTGAGGTAGGGACTTGAAACTTGGCTCAAAATTTTTTTATATTTATCCTAAAATAATATGTAAAAATCAGCCAGATCGGACAACTATATCATATAGCTGCCATATGAACAATCGGTCTGATATTCAGTTTTTATATGAAAAACTTTTGTTTTTCATTTTATTGCAACAAAACTTTGGAAATTTTCGTATATAACCTGGGAAACATCAGTAAAATCTGGATACTATAGGTTATAGCTGCCATATCACAGTGCACAGTGGTCGGTCTTGTATGGAATCAGCGGCCAAAAATACTTTCACTGCCTATATCAAAGTACAATTTTTTCTTAGCTTTATATAATTGTAATAAGTAATCAACAACAATATAACCATCAATCAACCTCTCCAAACTCCTAACCCACTACCCACGGCGCCTTCCGCCCATCGGAAAATGTGTTGTACAAAACAAAAATTCTTTTGCTTTGCTTTTAACAATTTTATTTCCTTATTACGTTAACAAAATTTAAGAGAAATAATTTCAATGGTAGCGGATTTAATTTTACTAATAACAGTTTAAGTTGATAAATGGAAAACAAATTATAATATTATTCAAGTAAATCAAGAACTGATTTTAAAAGAATCGATTTATTTTTGCAAGGTAATTTTCTTTGACCAGTTATCAGAGGATCTGAGCTCAAAAGTAAGCGGTTAAGCAAGTCCTGATTTGTTGCGACCCGTGAGTTTTTTCGTGTATGATGGAGTCGATACATCTTAACGTCCTTATTCCTTGCCTCAGCAGCTTCTTCAGAAAGCTCTCCAATTGAAACCAATGCATATTGAATGACGTCGGGAGCGTGAACTAAAATTTTATGCACTGAAGGAGGAAGATAATACCAGGAATACTTGGATGTTAATTCCCTTGCAGTATCTAGAGCAAATTTTCTAAATTTTTCCACATTAATATTATACCCTGATGATAAGGCTTGCAGTAACGTTGCACAATTTTCAATTAGGTGTTTTTCTATGCCAGTTATTTTCGCTGATAATTGGGAGTCATTGAAAAATTTTCTTGCAGTGTTCCCATCATTAGACGATCCACAACCACCTGTTTTTGGTTTGTCGACAATTAAACCCATTTTATTACGAAACTCGCTGTGAATATTTTGTTTCCTTCTTAGAAATCGTTCCTTTTCTTCCAAACCCCTTATTTGCCATTGTCGGATTTCAAGTCTATAAGAAAGGTGAAGAAAATATTCAAAAAATCGAATGTAGGCATGTAATGGAGACAATCCAAATTCATAGCGATCTCTTCGAACTTCTTTTTGTAAGCATTTATCTATATCGTTCATCTCAGTGGGTTTGGCTTGGCATATATAACATTTTGCAGATGAGGTTTCAGTTAAGGCATTGCACACTTTGCCATCCACCATAGTTAGTTGAAGAATATGATCGATCGAGAATTTTCGGTTGGTAGCTGTTCATTCATGAATTTTGTTTTGTTTCTTCATTTTTGGTTAGTTGAACTGCTTCCTTTTTAAATTGAATTCGAAGAGGACGGCAATAGCGGGTGGACGAAGGACGACTTTGTGCTCCTCATCATTTTTCGATTTTGTGATCAGTTGTAGAGGGACATATGACGTCAAAAATATATTACTGTCTTCCAAATTATTATCATCAAATTTCTGCTTATATTGCCATCAAAGCCCCATTTTCCTAATAATGTTAGGGAACTAAAGGACTCGTCGAGTTCATTAATCACATCGCTTTGCAACTCTAATATCCGCGACGCAGTGTGGTCCAATAATTTTTGTAGCTCAACTTCTGCAACAGATTCTGAAACTGTTATTTGCTCAGGATAACTTTTTAAAATGTTATAATTACAGGGTAAAAAGTTAAAATCAACTTTGTTGTTAACGAAGCTTCTTATAAGTAGATACTGATGCTTTGTGATATTACTTCACATGCCTTTGCTGGTAAGATAGAAGGATTGGGTTGACTACAAGCCAAACGCAAATCATCAGCAGCGGAATCATCGAGTTCTGCTAAATCTGCTATCCGTCTCCGCTTAGTTCTTTCTGAGCACTCTAAAAGACTCAATCTAGGACGTCCTCGATTTTGATTTAATGCAGTTGATAATCGACTTAATTGTATATATTCATTTTGCGCAAACCAATCCGAATTTTTTCAAGAGCTTTGGATTTTGTTCTATTGCTTTTATTCCACATTTCTCCAAATTTTTTAAATACATAATTAAGTTTTTTCATAGCAATGTTTTCAATATATTCGTAGCCATCAGATTCAAATCTATGTTTTAGGTCGTCAAATACTTTTTTAGCTTTATCAGCAAATGAACCGTTTTCTAAACACCACATATCAAAAATATATATGCGTGAAAGTTCACATTGATAATATGTACCTGTACATAAGTTCGAATGAAACAAGCGTTTGATGAAATTATGAAATTGATTATATTAAAACCAAAGCACAAATAAACATGACGAACAAAACACAAACAATGAAAACACAAAAACAAAATATATAGGTAAGCAAGAATGTACACGCACGATAGTTCACGCACGCATATACGTACGCACACAAAAGCAAGACAGCACAAAAATGGGTGGTAGAAAAACACGAATAACACAGAAGGAGGCAAAAGGTGGCAGCTGAAATTAATAATATAGACTAAGAAAACATTAACTAATATTAAGAAAAAAGTTTCATTTGAGGGTAAGACAGGGGTCACTACTTTTTTTCTATCTCAAATCAATTCATTAAGAAAAACACACCACTCGACAGGTCACCGGTAAAACAACAATTTTAAAACAACATGTTAATAATTATTACACAAAAATCACTTGGTAATATAGTCAATACCTTTATTTTCAACATTCATTTTAGCTTAAGTCAATTAAAAGCGATTTAATAATAAATATTAATTTTCTTGTGGAGACAAATTTTAAGCTCTGTTCACTGCGCAGTCCGCTTGGTTTTATTGCCTGTTTTCTCTCTTCATTCGTAGCGCGTTCGGCCGGGATGGAACAAAAATGAATTTACCGTTTGATTTACTGTTCTTTTAAGAACTAGTTCAGATACTTACAGTGGAAAATTTCCGACTTTTTTTTTTTTATTTTTGGCCTATGAAATCGACCACTGTGCAGCCCTGTGTAAGTTTCGTTTTTCTTCTGTAAGATTTAAAATTAAGAAAATAAAGGAAAATCCAGTATGAAATCGCTCAATCCCGTTAATAATATTACTCTGTAGGTGCAGTAGCAGCTTAAACCAGCCCTGCTGCCTTGCTGCCGTAGCGCGCATTCCTTGGCTCATAACTTGGTTATCGTTCAGTTGATCTTTATCATTCCTTCGCAGATCGGACGGAGTCATGTCCGTCTGGCATAATGAAGATTAAAAGAAGTATTTCACCAAACTTAAATGCCAATTAAGAGGGAAATTGCTTAAGTACAGAAACCAGCAGCAAATGATTGAATTAACAATTTGTATGATTCCACGATACTGGTTTATACTCATGTTTAAAATCGAAATGGTTTCGGTGCTCAGTAGTAATCTGCATTTTAGCATAGGTGCATACTTCAGTGTTGATTATTATATATCGCATTCAAGTTCTAGTATTATTAGTACATCAAGGGTCATCTCAGGATTTAAACTGTCCTTCGATGGTACCTAAGAATTTGCGATCTTAATTTTGATTAATTTAAAGAAAATGTTTGCTAAAGCAGCAATATAAAGATTTAGGGATCATCTTTCCGTGCCAGACAAATCGTTAAATAGCGGAAAAATACCAAAGAGGATCAAGAAAAATAACAATGTCAAACAAACTTTACTCCCAATCAAATGTGGAAAATCATGCCAAAATCAATGGAAAAGCGCATTTCGCAGCTGGGGGATTTCCATGGTAATAACACCGCTAAATTATTAAGACCCTGATTTTCAACACCACAAATGACCACACATAACTACATAGCCATAATTCTGACAATACAGAACGCCGAACCATGGATGACCAGTGCTGAAGAATATAGATAAGTCTCAGTTCTACCATTTATGCGGGTAATTTAGCGCAAGAGCCTGGCAGATGTTGTCCATAAGCCTTATTCAATAATATTTGCAAACGTCATTTACCATGGGTGACGCCAATTCAGACACTTTCTGATATACTTATATACCTCCTTTGATATGTGCTCATTGGTCATCCATGGTATTTATCGCTGTTCACTATACTATACAGTAACCTTAACATACAACATGTAACTTCTGCTCTGAGAACTACTTTGAGAACCCTTTGAGAACAGCCTATTTATGTAGAAAAATAGAAGCGATAAAAACCGTGAGCCGAGAAATCGAGAACTCTGCAAAACCCCCAATAATCGCCCCAAATCTTTACATTGCTGCTTTAGCAAACCATCGACTGAACGATAATCATGTTATGAGCCAAAGAATGTGTGTTACGGCAGCAGGGCTGGTTTAAGCTGCTACTGCACGTAAAGAGTAATATTACTGACGGGATTGAGCGATTTCATACTTGATTTTTCTTTATTTTCTTAATTTTAAATCTAACAAAAGAAAAACTGTTAAGTCTCAATTTTTACACAGTGCAGAAAGTCGCGTTCTCCACCTTTGCACTCTTCAACTTTCTATGGGTCCCCCGAAAATCATAAAATACTTGTTAGTTAACTTCGATGCCTCTAAAAGTATTCTTTCCCAATATTATTTAATTATTTCATACATTTACTGGTGCTACGAAAATAATCGTACAATCCACACAATGCAGATTAATACTGGGCACCAAAACCATTACAATTTTACACATGAGTATGAACAAGTAACGTGGCATCATAAAAATGATTATTTTTACCGGTAATCATACGAAGCCAGAATCAGTCTTGCAGATTTGAACTACAGACATATGCTACAGTAGTCCGATCTGAACCAAAGTTAGCATGGTGGTAGAAGGACTTAAGGTAAGTGCCTATGCAACTTTATGTCCCGATAGCTTGAATAACTTGGCCAATATTGCAAATCAACGTTTATTTTTAACTTTTAAAATAAACGTTGCAAAATAACAGTTATTTTTGACTTTTAAAATAAACGTTGACAAATAACACTTAAAATCAACTTTTTTCTATAAAAGTTAAAAATAACTGTTATTTACAAACTTTTATATAAAAATTACAAAATAACAGTTAAAAATAATTTTTATTTTTAAAGTTATAAAATAACTGTTAAGTCTCAATTTTTATTTTAAAACTTATAACAGTTACGGTCCCTGGTTAGGAGCGATAAGATTGAAAACAAAAAAGTTTTTCTCACCAAGACTTTTTTTCAGACCGAACTTTTGTATTGCAGCTATACTATATAGTTGTCCGATTTTGACAAGGCTTAATAAAATTATGTAAAATTATTGAAAACTTATAAATACGAGCGTTGGGAGCGATAGCACTATGTCAGCTATATGCTATAGTCATCCGATCCGGCCGGTTCCGACAAATGTGCAGCGTATTTGTACCAAAAGACTTCGTGCAAAGTTTGGTTAAGATAGCTTTAAAACTGACGGAGGCGATAGCATAGAAACAGACGGACGGACAGACGGACGGACGGACAGACGGACGGACGGACAGACGGACATGGCTATATCAACTCAGCTCGTCATGCTGATCAAGAATATATATACTTTATGTGGTCGGAGGTGCTTCCTTCTCTGCGTTACAAACATCCGGACAATTTTAATATACCCTCTCCAAGGGTAGAAAAATAGAGGCAAGCTAACTTCGGCTCGACCGAAGTTTATATACCCTTGGAGCTTGATATGTGGCTGACAGTTTGTATGGCAGCTATACTATATAGTAGTCCGATTTCGACAAATCTTGTTGAAATGATGTAAAATCATTAAAAACTTATAAATACGAGCGTTGGGATCGATAGCATTGAAAACAAAAAAGTTTTTCTCACAAAAACTAGTTTTTCAACCGATCGTTCCTATGGCAGCTATATGCTATAGTCATCCGATCCGGCCGGTTCCGACAAATGTGCAGCGTATTTGTACCAAAAGACTTCGTGCAAAGTTTGGTTGCGATATCTTTAATACTGACGGAGGAGATAGCGTAGAAACAGACGGACGGACGGACGGACAGACGGACAGACGGACAGACGGACAGACGGACAGACGGACATTGCTATATCAACTCAGCTCGTCATGCTGATCAAAAATATATATACTTTATGTGGTCGGAGATGCTTCCTTTTATGCGTTACAAACATCCGGACAATTTTAATATACTCTCTCCAAGGGTATAAAAATTAAAATATCAACTATTTCGATATATCGATGTTTTAAAAGTAATATATATAATATCATTTGATATTATTTCAAATCAGAGAATATCATCGATACGATATTTTAAAAATATTCGGCAACCCTAATTGAAACAGCACGTTTGAGCTCTTGTGCATGCTTTTGGTCAGAGCTTGTAAATAATTATCAACATATATTTTCACTCAGCTCAGCATACATCAGAGACAGCAGAAACTGCAGAACCAAGCTCGGTATTCGAACAACAATCTTATTTTCGTCGTTGTTCAAACATACGTACGTTTTTTTGGGCTGCAAACCTCAAATTCTGAACTCATTGAGGAGACCAAGACTCAGTTCGTGGTCCGGTTTCTAAGTTTTTTGAACCTAAAGTGTTGGTCGCAACTCAGATACTTAAATTTAACCAGGTACAAAATAAATTTGGCAGGTCATAGTTGCTCTAAATAGCCTGCTACGACGAAGAAAAAACAATCAAACTAATAGCCTATTTCCACCAAAGAAATGAGGCTTCATTTCTAGATATACAAATTCATTTTTTCCATACAAATTGTTGTTTCATTTTTGCCTTTATTTCTTTCATTTCTTAACAAGTGAGAAAGTCAGTCAAGCCCGACTATAACATACTCTGTACCTGGAGTAGGAGCTGAACGCAGTGCTGCCGCTGTGTCTCTCTCTATCTCTATCTCACTCTCTTTCTCGCTCTCTCTCACTCTCTAAGATTGTGCGGTGTTGGTCGTGAAAGGGTGGGAGGCGGGGTGGCGGGGGAGCTTGATTCACTTTTTTGCTTATAACTTGAGAACCGCTCATCCGATCTTTATCATTTCTTCAGCAAATCGATACATTTTGACAATTACTAACTATCTCTAGAAGAAACAAATCATCTATCTATAAAACTGTGGAAGATATGTTCAAAATTGCGGGGGCGGGAGGGGGCGTGGCAAAAATTGAAAATAAACTTGATCTGCCTGCAGCTATAAGAAACATTTGTCAAACATACATGTCAAAGCTCTATCTCTTACCATCTCTGAGATCTGTTTGTTCATACGGACGGACGGACAGATGGACAGACGGACGGACAGACGGACATGGCTATATCGACTCGTCTGTTGATGCTGATCAAGAATATATATACTTTATAGGGTCGGAAATGATTCCTTCTCTCTGTTACATACTTTTGCACAAACTTAATATACTCTATGTACCTTAGGTACAGAGTATAAAAATGATGACATTCCCCACGAAGGAATTTGGTTTTTTTTTTTTTTAAATACTCTCTACTCTCTGGAAACATAAAGTGACATCACCAATAGATTGTAAATTTGAATTTAAAAAGTAGGATCAATTTTGTTTAAAATATAAATTAGGCAATAAAAGTTCTGCTCAAAATTCAGGACGATAACGATGCGTTCGCCTCGCGCAATTGCTGTCCTGACGGGTATGTCTATTTTTTGCTAAATATTTCAAAAAGTTCACGTGAGTTTGAAAGTGGCGCCTGTTAATTAAATCAACCTTTCTAACTGTTTTTGACAACGTATCGTTGTGAATGTCAAAATAATGACAATTTGTCAATGGAAACGGCAAAATTGTTAGAAATGAAAATGATAAGAAATGAAGCCAGTGTAAATAGGCTATAGGTCAATTTGCATGAACTTTAAAACTTTCATTGTTTACTTAAATGCCAATAACTTCTATATTCTTGAACGGACTTTAATGAATTATGTGGCGCTGCATTTTTAATAGATAATTCTTTAATGCAAATCATTTCTTGAGCAAAACAGAATTGAACGTGTGTGTGTAAGAAACAGTTTTTTTGGAGACAAGCTGATAGTGAAAGTATATATTATAAATTTTACTTAATGTATTAAATTTATGTATTTACATGACTGAATAGTTTCTTATCTTATAGTTGAAACTTATTCGGGGGTGCCACAGAAATCTCTAGAGATTTTGCCGACGGTTGGTTTGTAAATCTCTCGAAAAAACCGTCGGTGCCACAGAACTTCGAGAGATTTCATTTTCATATTAGAAAATGAAGTTAGAGCACCAGCTGTTCCAATTGAAGTTCCATCTCTAAAAACAGGGCTGAATTTCTGGCCAAACAATTTTTCTTCTTTTAATTAAGGGTTAAATTGATGTTTAAATTAAATTTTTTGATTGTGTTATATGTTTTATGATGCATTTTTAAATTATAATTTAAATTAAAGTCAAATTCTCCACAAATAAAATGCAAAGTTTAAAAATTTGTTGGCGCAAAACATGAAGAATATCTTGCCAGCCCTTAATCCGCTGGCTGCCAACCAGATGGCGACAAAAAACTCGCGACAAACGATAGGAGGAGCCACAGTAGTGGTCGGTTTTGATTAACATGAAAGACTTGGGTTGTTTTTCCCAATAATTATTGAAACGTTAATTTCAATGTTTAAACTAATTAAATAATTTATTCGTTTGATGCAATCTATCCTAGTAAATAATGTTGTTTACATTTCAAAAATTTATTTTGCTTTTTAAAATTGTTTGGGTGGTGAATTTTGCTAAATCTCCTTACAAAACACGGGAGGTTTGAAACCAACCAAACGGAATTTCTGTGGCACCTAAGAATTGGAATTGGGTTGGAATTTGGTTGGAAGAGGTTTCTGTGGCACCCCCGATTATGTTCATTTTTAAAATAACCAAAAATAATTCTGTATAAGAAATTTTAACTAAGTACTTTTACTGAATAAATGAGCCGCTATTGAATAAGGTTTCTATTTTCCATTCCATTTCATACACTCGTAATATAACCTTAATAGAAAAAAAAAGCAATTGGCGAAAACTGGAACCGTAACCCTTATTCGTTTCGGTTTTAATCTTTTTTATTTATATCATTAAAGAAAACGATTTAAGGTAATTTTTTAACTAAATCTTTTTCAAAATGTGGTGGTCCAGTTTTGGCTCAAGGTCAAGTTCAGATTCCAAACATTTTGTACACTTTTTGCATCAAAAAAAAACCAAACAGGGCAACCCAACCGAACAGGGTAGAAATTGATATGCTTTTCCACTCCCAAAACACACATGAATTTGATTCAATTTATCTATCAAAATAATTCTGACGAACATTTATCAAAAGTAACCTAGATGGGAAAAGCCATGTGGTGCACCGGTTTTAGTTATGCAATATAAATCTACATGCGCACATTATAAATAACCTCGTTAGCCAAAGCATGAATATGATTTTGACAAATTAGCTCATATCCCCCCCATCAATGAAAATGAGTACTGAGAATCCATTTGGTTATTATTAGGATAAACTCCAGCAGAGCAAACTTCCAACGACATCCGATGATAAGCCACATAACTTGAATCAAATAAAATATTGTATAATCCATAAACAAAGATGTAGAGCATATGATGGAAAGTCATCAAGTCAGGCACTGGCACGTATGCTTCCACCCACATGGCCGAACAACGCCCATTGACAAGGCTCTTGTCAACTTCAATATTTCAGGAAATTTATTGACCAAAATTCGTCAAGGGATGAACGTGGCAGCGAGCATATTCAATTTATCCATCCCACCAGGCATCCAAAAGCCACGAAACATCAAAGGGGAGGGACAATTGGTGGCCATCTGCAGCTCCTTACCTGCCTCCCTCTGCCGCGGCTGCTGTGATGGCGCCGAGCCATTATCTTCTAATCAATATTGATTTTGGTGTAATAAAAGGACATGATAGAAGCTAACAACATCCTCAACGGCATTAACGACTGTGCTTTGGTGTCCTGGATTAAACACGCGCTGCCCTCGAGAACCTTAGCCCACACGAGGCTGAAAAAAATAAAAAATAGATATAAATAAATATCCGAATTACAAAATAAATCGCCTTAAAATTTTTTCCACAAATCCTAAAATTATTCAAAATTAAATATAACTACCGAGTGCCAATTATGTAAATTTTGACTCATTTTCAGCGCGCAATTCACCTTTTGGCTGTTATCCTTGTTATTAGTCATTGTGTAGAACGCGCTCCCTCGAGCAGACGCTAAAAGCGCTGGACGGATGTGATGCCTTGCATGGGGTCCTGCTCGGGCCACACAGGAACCTTGCAGCATGGAGATAAATATGGAAATGTCATGTTTACAAGTTCTGGCAATAAATGCCAGTCGACACAAAAACCCTATAAAATGCAAATGTTTCGCAGGCTCCATTTCGATTGCCGCAGTCTAAGAGAGAGTGGGGAAATTTAGCGACAAGAGAAAATTTCCCTTGTTTGGCGTTTGCCGGCTTGCTCTCATTTGGGTCTTTACATTGGTGTAGGTATGTCAATCTCATTTGGGTAAGTAAGCCGAAGCACTTTCACTGGGAGAAAAGTGAATGCGTCGGCTACATACTTCAAACTTCAAGAAGGCTAACTATTTTACCGGCATGCGTGCTATTACGCTTAATAAGCCATCAACTACATATGGATAAATTTGCATAAGATAGAAAGGGTATCTTACGTAAGGCTATGGTGGCTATCGGTTCTTAGGTACGCCAGCCCACTTGGGCCACAGGTTGTCGCCCCCAGACAGTGCGAACAACTGCTTTGCCTGTGGTCCAACTGGAGAACACTGATTGGCGTTTTTGGTTTGCCGTGACCTCGAATTCATTAATATTGGATAATGGACTTGCCGGTATCAGGAAGGAGTTTGGTTAGGTTGGTTAGATTTAATGCAGTTGTCTTTAATGCCTCAACGGAGTACTTTTAAGTTTTAACTAAAAAAGGAAGATTTTAAAAAGCATAATTTTTCTCTTGCCAAGCACTTCTTAGTTTCACTTTCAGAATACAAATTTTTAGCTTTTTGGCATTCTAGAATTCTTGGAGGTCACACTGAGCATGAATTGCTGATTTTTTGAAGCCAATAAATAGGATAGTGCACATGTTAAATCAACTGAGAATCACTTTTCACTCTTTATAATTAAAGGCAAAAGTGACAAAATTTTCGTGTTTGTGCCAAAGTATGTAACAGGGAGGAGGAATCATTTCCGACCCTATAAAGTATATATATTCTTGATCAGCATCAAAGCTGAGTCGATATAGCCATGTCCGTCTGTCAGTCTGTCCGTCCGCATGAACTAACAGATCTCAGAGATAGTAAGAGATAGACTTTTGACATGTATGGGACAAAAGCTTTTTTCAATTTTTGCCACGCCCCCTTCCGCCCCTTCAATTTGAAAAAAAAACATCATATCACCCACAGTTTTGAAGATAGATGATTCATTCTTTCTAGAGATAGCTAGTCATAAGTAACATGCAGGGCTCAATACCGGTACCGGAACCGAGACCGTTAACCGAAATAAACCTATTCAAATCGCGTACCGGAACCGTTACTAATTTATTTTTGAGAACAGAACACAGTTTACCTTTATTATTGAAACTGATAGTACTGGAACGAAACCGAAACTTTGGTTCGCGTTCGGTTTTTTCAACGCGTTCCGGATATAATAGTATTAAGTTTGTGCAAAAGGTAATTTTCGACCTTATTAAGTATATATATTCTTGATCAGCCCATTGATGGTTTCGTCGTTTTTTGGGCTTTATCTAGCAAATCCCGTGCAACTGTTGATTTGTTTTAATACTTTGCTCGAAGGTACACAGGGAATTCGCAATGAGCCCATAGTGGCTTAAGTGGGAAAGCGACTTGTCGTTCTTAGACATTGCAACCTATTCTAACCTACATAGAGAAAGTAGGTTTGTGCATTTGGATGTATTGCAAATTGGAAATATAATTATGTTGCTTTGAGCAAATCACAAGAATGCTATATAGTGGACGTATAAAACTTGAAGCTAAATTCGAATACTAATAATACATAATATAACAATTATGTGCATATGATGTAATCATTAGTCGTATTTGTTACCTGCGTAAAAAAAAATTAATTTTAAGTCTATATAACTTTACTTTAAATGTACAACAATTCATTTTGTGTTGAATTTTGAATTCTATTATAATAGATAATAATTAATTTAATAATTATTAAACAGGAATAAAATGATTTAGATTTATTTCAGAATTTTTTCAGTACTAAAAATCAGAGATTAAAACCGTAACCGAAACCGTAACCCGTAACCGCTAAAAACACTTTAAAATGCGAAACCGAAACCGTAACCGTAACCGAAAAAAACTTTTTTTTTATAACCGTAACCGTATAACCTTTATTTACATAACCGGTTATCAGTACCGTAACCGAAACAAATATACGGGTTTATTTCGGTTTCTCCTCTACTAGTAAAAATTACTATTACTATACTAGATGTATGTACAATGAACATTTTACATATATGTATATGAATTTATTCACTGCTTATTTATTATGCGCCGCATTGTTGCTAGAGCACTGGCATAACTACGAAGTGCCTGGAAAGAAGACTGAAGGAGGAAGAAAATTTTGTTGAGCTTGACCATTATACAATTGTCATCTATTGATTAAGCTAGGTACTTGGACGTGGACAATTTTGTCGGAGCGAAAATTGTTTGATAATTTCCAGAGCCGCTATGACAATGTAGTGTGACCAGAAAACAGCCAAAAAGTCAGCTGTTGCTGCGGGAGCAGAACATGACCACTGAGACATTCTGCTATAACGACACCGGGCGTATTAATAATAATACGTATTAAAGGGGCATCGAAAGCTACCTTAGTTACAACTATGATGAGCTGTGGAGACTGCAAATTCTTAGGGCTGTTTGTCCATGGGCTGTGGCGGCTATGGAGGTTTGGACTAGGGTAGTGTGCATACATTGCAATGCATTGGCCAAATGACATACCAGCCATTACAACTGGAAAAGCATTCCGAAAAAGATCCTGAGCTACATATGCAATTAAATGGGCTCTAACAAATTTGTCAGCTTCTGAGAAACTAGCTTTAATAGTAAAAAAAAAAAAAAACTACAAATGCTAACTACATAGCTTCTTTGCAACCACTTCTAGCTCTTTCTAGCTATTGTTCAACGGCGATCTAGCTTGCAAAGCCCGCAAAAAAGTTGGCAACACTGTACATAGACAGAACAGATCTTGTCAGCCGCGTTTTGATTCTTCATATATTTGTTTGTCCACTGGACATATTATATTGTTTAACGTTGTGCACGATGCCAAAGGCTATGTAATTTCTTTGGTGTTGGCGAAAAGGATGAGGGGTTAGAGTGGCTGCTGACCTTTACAGAAATAAGTCCGTCCTCTTCAAAAAAAAAAGAAGATAAGAATTTTTTTGTCGGCAAAGCAAAGCCGCTATGCTTTTAACATATGTAAGAGCTGAATAGTTATTAAAATAAATGACAAGCAATGTGAAAAAGAAGTTAAAGAAAGTGCAATAATTACATACATACATACATGCAGAGCATGTTATATGTGTGTGTGCGTGAAATATCACACGCACGCGATGCGTTTTGCGCCAAAATTTGTGAGATGGCGCGCTTTATACGAAATTGAACATTTTTTATTGTTATTGCGCAAATTTGTTCAAATTATACATATGTATGTATGTATATGAATTATAAATAATAAATATGTGCAGTAGACGCGTATATGATCACGGTATCACGTGCAAAAAAAAAGATCAGAAAATTAAACATTTCTAATTTACAACAATCTCTCTTCATTTAATATGTTTAAAAAAAAAAAACAAATTGTTCAGCAAGGTAAATATATGGGAATGGTGAGAAAAAATTCAACAATATTTCCAGATCTTTTTGAATTATCAAAAGTGGTGCTAGCAGTTCCACCCACACAAGCTAGGAGTAATTCTAATCTCATTTAAGATGTCAATTCTGATTATAACAATTCGTTACATGAATATACATAACGACAAATAGTATATACGATGACCAATGTACATAGTTATCTACTTTATTAAACTTTACACGATGCTTTTGAGAATGAAGTAGTTTATCCTTTAGTTAAAATTTTAAACAGGCGACTATGATGGTGGAAATTCTGTATAAAAAGTTTGAACTTAGTACATTTAATCAATAAATGAGATTTTAAATGAAGCCGCTTTTGTGTGCATTGTATGTATGTATATAAAAATGATATTTTATACTTATAACCGTAACCGTAACCCAAACCCGAAACAGAATTAGAATAATAACCGTAACCAGTACCGTAACCGATATCCCACAACCGTAATATAACCGTAACCGGAAAAAAGCGATCGGTCAAAACAGTAACCGTAACCCAAACCGTTATTCGTTCGGGTTTTAATCTCTGCTAAAAATAATATGTACTTATATTGGTACGTACCGGTATACCGAACTAAAAATCCGGGTACCGCATCAAAACCGAAAACCGAAATTCATTGAAAACCATTTTAGAACCTTTCACCGAAACATTAACGGAACCGAAACATCTTTCGGGATTAAGCCCTGGTAATATGTATCGATTTGCCGAAGAAACCACAAAGATCGGATGAGCGGTTCTCAAGCTATAGCAAAAAGGTCCAAAATCCCCTCCCCCGCACCAACAGCCAACACCGCACTTCATTCAGCAAAGAGAGAGAGCGAGAGAGAGACACTTAGAGATGAGCACAGCGGCAGCGCTGCTTTCAGCTCCAATTCCGGGTACAGAGTATGATATAGACGGGCTTGACCGACTTTCTCACTTGGTAAATAAAGGATTTCTTTTACAGAGTTTTACTTCGCAGAATTACTTGTAAAAATGTGAAATGTAAAATTGGCTTACAGCTCCTCGAACGGGGCCAAGCCAAGCTTCTCTCAATCTCTTGGCAAACGGCAAAGTTTGAGAATTTGCCATTTCATGGCTAGTTACTTCACAGCTGGCGCCAATAGCTGGTGAAGGTGACCGTATGTGTAAAAGCTATTTTCTAAAGAAAGAAAAAAACTTTTATTATTAGATGTTCAGAGGCGGGATCGAACCCACGACCTCCCGCCCAGCATTCCAGCACACTAACCACTAGGCCACATAAGGCCACAATTACTTAACATTTGGAAAATGACAAAAGATTTGTTCTCACTTAATACCAGTGTTTGGCAAGGGGAGCAGAAAAGTTTCGGTAAATGGCCCCAAAGTGCCAAGCCAAGCTTCTCTCAAGCTCTGAGCTTATCATTTTTCGCACAAGAGAAAAAGACCAACAGTTTACCGCCGAATTCGAACGGTAAAGTTTAAAAAGCTTTTTTCATGTCTAGTTACTTCACAGTTGCCGCCAACAGCTGGTAAAGATGACCACAGTGGACGATTTCCACCGCTGCTGCTGCAATCTTTCTTTTGCTCCTAACTTGACCGTCGTTCATCCGACTTTCAAAATTTCTTCGACAGATCGATAAACAATACTAATTACTATATACCTGTATATGTAGAAGAGCTGTCTATGTGGCAAAAGTTAAAATACCCTGTAGTTCGGTTGGACTGGTGCATCATTAACGAATTCGCTAACTCACGGTAGTGAGGACCAGTCACCAGCCTAACCAAGAGCCATGTTATTTGCCTAACGAATTTTGTATGGCAATGTCCGCAAAACGTACCGGTACGTCGTTGCAATACCAGTCGTTAACGAGGTGACGGGTGCGGGGAGCTAGCGATTCGCTGGTGCAAAATCGTTAACAAAATCGTTAGGGCTTGTGTTATAAACATTTTGTGCTCGTTTCAAGAACATTTTGTTCTCGCTTTGTCGGCGACCAAGATCCAGAAAAAAAAATAACCATAGTTAGTTAGTTATAGGTGAATATGGAAGTCTCCTCCTCCAGGGTGGTTGTTACTCGGGAAGGGGAGGGAAGAGATGACACCACCCACCACACACCCACCGCCGCGTTGCAACAACCACAACCTTTTCTAGGCTGTAGCTAAATTTTATTAGAATTATTAATTTGTAAAATTTTCTGGCTTCATCTAGTCTGGGACTTGAACTCAGGACCTCGAAGAGACTGAACGGGCGACGTCATTTTAACTCACACGACCATCCAGCTCACGCGCGAGACAGCGACAAAATCAAATTAAGAAATGAATGCTTAAGAATGAAGTGCTTAAGTAAGCATTGAGACAGCCGGACAGATCCAAGCCCTGTGGCCCAGCGGTAAGGCATTCGCTTAGCACGCCGAAGTCGTGGTTTCAAATCCCCGTCGTGTCCTGTTTTTTTTTTTTATGTTTTTTTTTTTTAAGTATTTTAAACATTGTCTATATTTTTTACAATGCACTCTGGTCCTATGATATAAATATATGTTAATAAGCACTGATTTTAGAACGGGATATTTTTCTCTGTGTAGTGTTTTAGGTGGTGCTGAGTCGTTAACGATTTTCTTGAAACTAGATCGTCCACCATTCGCTAGTTAAAAATCATTGGGGGTTTGGTGAATGATTGAGCGAATGTCTGCACAACGTACCAGTCGGTACGACGTTGCATCACCAGTCGTTAATACGGTGATGGGTGCACTGTCGTTAACGACGGGACTTACGCTCAGTGATGCATCAGGTCGCTAGGCCGGGTAGTCACTTGACACCAGCAGAACTACAGGGTACATGATCTGCTGGCAAAAAAAGAACATATGTCCCATATTTGTCAAACTCTATATCTTACCATCTGTAAGATTTATTTATAGTTAACTATCCTTTTTTGGGATCCATTGGATATTTTGGAAGTAGATTTATTTTCGCTTAAAAAGTATATAAGTCGTATAGTAGTCGTATAGTAAAAAGTCGGTCAAGACAGACTATAACATACTCTGTACCTGGAGTAGAAGCTGAATGCAATGCTCTCTCTCTCTCTCTCACTCACTCACTCACTCCCTCTCTCTTTCTCTCTCTCAGATTGTGCGGTGTTAGTTGTAAAAGGGTGGGAGGTGGTGGAGGGGAGGGTGATTTACTTTTTTGCTGTAATCGGAGCGCGATTTAAAGATATCCACTTGTAATGTTCGCTCCCTCAACAGAAATGCCGCTGATATTCAGTTGGTAAATGTGCTCCAGAAAAATTTATCGAACGAAGAAAAAGAGTTATTGGGTAGTAATGGGGTTTCAAAAACAAAATTTCGAAAATCGACTTTTTTCACCCGTTTGTTGGTCCCAACTCCGCAATTTATTAACCTTATTCTTAAATCTGTCATCAGTTACTCTTTTATACCCTTGAAGATGGTATATTAAAATTGTTCGGATGTTTGTAACGCATAGAAGGAAGCATCTCCGACCACATAAAGTATAAATACTCTTGATCAGAATGATGTGCTTAGTTGATATAGTTGTATCTATGCTATTTCTTCGTACATTTTAAAGCTATCCTAACCATACATGGCACTTATACTCTGCAAAACCGGCCGGATCTGATGACTATAGCAAACAGCTACCAGAGGAACGATCGTTTGGAAAACTAGTTTTGGACAGAAAGACTGTTTTGTTTTCAAAGCAATCATCCCCAAACCTCGTGTTTACAAGTTTCCCACGCATTTACATAAATCCATCCAAACAAACGCAACGACAAAATGAGCATGTGTGTTTTTTCGGCCCCTGCTTTAAATCCCAATGCATCAATTCCATGTTTGAAATCTTTTAAAAAAATGTTTAATTATAGAATTGGCGAAACTTTAAAAGCGACTAACTCGAAACCACTTTGTCAAAATAGATTAACTGTTAGGCGGTGTTCCATTATTTTTTTAAAATTTTTTCTAATACCCACAATTCTGGTCTTAACTAAAATATTCGGGATTGGTCAATAAAAACGGAGTTATGGGATTTCACAGCCAAAATTTGATAGATTCGAAGTTTTAATTCAGTTGAGAAAGCTCGCTCCAACAGATAGCGATTTCGACAAAATTTCTAGCATCGAAAATAAGACTGTTTTTCTCACTAATACGCATTTTCCGACCTATGACAGTTACAAAAAGCAGTCGTGTGATCCGGGTGGTGCCGAAAAATTAGCAGCCTGCAGCACATAAAGTGCTCCGCATGCATAGGCTGTGGAGCGTCCTCTTGTTTACAATATACTAAACATATATTTGTGCTTCCAGGCAATAGAGTTTTAAAAACTGTGCTTTAAGAATTTTTCGCTTAAAATATGAGGTGGTAAAGACGCTGGTTTTTTCTCTTTAAAAAATATATTATTACCGGTCCTCATCCCCCATACCCATCCGCCAAAAGGCTAAAGTAGCCAAAAGAAAGACTTCTCGGGGGCGGCCTAAGGTAATGTGGAAATAAAGCGCTTTTTGTGTTCACAGAGGGGGGTTTGGGTGGTTCACTGTGTTATATGCACTTTAAAACAGCAATTAACTTTACGGAACTCGGGTCTCGCTCAACATAACTAATTAATTCATTCCAAAGAAAGGCAGGCAGGCAGGTAGGAGTGTTATTCCATTCGTGGCCAATTTCTAGCACAAGTGACACCCCAGTATAACTATTTTCGCGCTCCTCGGTTGCATAATTTGGCTGATGCTGGGCGAGTCGTCGCAGCAATTAATATGCGTGCCATTCCGTTGGCGTTAGCACGAGACCAGCGCAGAAGTATTTACGCGTGTTCGCCGTTAAAGTAACCTTAATTTGCTTTAAACGCAGTTGCCGTGCAAGCTTCTCGAACAATGGGAATACATAATGAACTCGCAGCGAGTATGGCATTGTGCTCCACATCGTCGGGTGGCTGACTTTGCGCCGGCACCGCCACTCGAGACATAAAGACAAGGAGGCAGCCAGGCGTTATGACCAAGCGTTAACTGAAAAATCAACAAAAAAAATTGGTTAAATTATTTGATCGTGTTGAAGGGTTTTTTGCTCGTAATTGGGACTTTTACGAGTTTCAAAAGTTTGTGCTAAAGCTCTGAAAAAGACTCGGTAATTTCCGGTATGCCTGATAACGAGGCTAACATCCATTCACAACACCCAAGTCCATGTGGACAACGATTGCTGCAGCAGCAATTTATCAAGCACATAATTCAGACCGTGGGCCCAGGGCCAAAGTGAGAGAATGAGTGGCAATTAAAGCAAACAACAACAAAGGAGCATAAATAATCTCACATAGACACGCGCAGGCAACTTGCTAGAAGTGTCACTGTATTCAGCTCCAACGAATCGTAGTAGAGCCCATTGTCAGCATTTTTGACCAAAGACCAGACAACAGATGCCTAGCAGAAACGAAACGGAGCTCGGTGCGTATGAGCAATTTTATAAAATACAAGCAAACATTCATCCAGAGACACAGAGCCCACCCAGTCAGTGGAAATTGTGTCGGAAATTTGGGTCCAATGCCTTTGTGAACTTTTTAGCAGACACAGAGCAAAACAAAAATTTTTTTTGCAAAAATTAAGAGACAATGGCTGATGCGAAGTAAAATTCATTATGGTTTGTTAGAGGCAGACCTTTGAAGCTGCTGCCTCTTCTTTCAAATGCACTGGTTCAGTTCAGTCTTGCACGGTGGACGTATCTATTCGTGCCACAGAAATTTTATTAGAAGTCCTATTTACTAAAAAAATGCTGTATATGGTTAATCAAAGCCTTTCGGTTTTTATCCGCAACAGGTATCACTGACCATACTTGTGAGGCACATATTTACTTAATATGTATTAAGTTTGGCCCAATATTCATCTATTCTTAAGATCCGTGAAAAAACACATACGATGTGGAAAAGAGGACCGAAAATATGACTGTCTCTTTGTGACGCTAGTTGATGCGTGACATCAGCAAGCATTCGGTGTGCTCGGCCCTCAGGGCCTCTCAGGCAGCAAAAAACTCAGATGGAAAATTAAAAAATGCTTTGCTGACTATTACCACGCCCCTATAAGGAAATTTTGACATTTATTAGGCATAAACCCCTTCTTTACAAGTGCTTATTACTTATATTTTTTGTCTTATTAGTTCACAAATTAATCAGTCTTCAATGTTACGTACAACGAATTTGGATTTAACAGAGCTCTGTTAACTGAGCAGCTGATAAAGTCAGGTTATGCTAAAGCAGGCCATCCACACACGAATTTGCTCAACAAACAAATTCGTCAAAGAAGAATTAATTTGCCCACTAACCAGGCGAACATCACTTTCTAAATAATCACAACGAGTAAACATGAAAATATGGCAGCGGAAACTAACACATCCATGGCCTAGATGGCGATACAATTTAGTTTAAAGCACTGTTTGATTTTGGGGGCATTCAACCAATTCCTGCAACAATTCATTGCTTATTTGGGTACGTGCACACTAGAGCGGTCCCCATGTATATGAAATTTTTAAGGTCATGCTCTCACCCCCCTATCTGATACTTTTTCATGTATAATTAGCGTAAATAAAAAAAAAACACAAAAACGTCGAGTTTTAACCGGCGCGACTGCCGTCTAAAGTTTTTGTATATAACTCATACGCAGTGTTGCCTATTATCACACATTTTTTTCATTTATAAGTAGTCGGCGATGATTTTATTTATAAACTATTCAAATTTAAAAAAAATTTTATTTCCACAAATGTAAATCCTTTTTAAATTTCAAACAATGACAGTAATTGAAATGAACTTATAACTTCGTTGTAAAAATTTTGTATTTTGTGAACGTGTCGTATGATATTTTGCTGTCGGAATTCAAACCCGTTCTCGTAGGAGTAACGGGTATAACAAGTAAAAGTGTTGCGGTCGAGTGGCCCGAAAGCAAAATATCCAGTACCAAGTAATGTAGTTCCTATAGCTTTGAATTCCGTTTTCCGTTTTTACTCTACAGTAAAAAGGGTATACTAAAGTCGTGCAAATGTATGTAACAGGCAGAAGGAATCATTTCCGACCATATAAAGTATATATATTCTTGATCAGCATCAACAGCCGAGTCGATATAGACTTGTCCGTCCGTCCGTCTGTCTGTATGAACACCTAGATCTCAGAGATGGTAAGAGATAGAGGTTTGACATGTATAGGACAAATGCTTCTTTTATCTGCACGCAGATTCCGCAATTTGGAAAAAACGTTATATCTCCTACAGTTTTGAAGATAGACGATTCGTACCTTCCAGAGAAAGTAAGTAATTAGCAAAATGAATCGATTCGCCAAAGAAATGATAAAGATCGGTTCTCAAGTTATGAGCAAAAAAATGATAAATAGCCGAGTTAAAAAATGTTGCATACTTTTCGGAAGTTCACCCTAAGGAACGCAGGAACACTGTTAAACATGTTTTTTCATGAGTAACGGGTATATCGAAGTCGGTTAGAGCCAACTTTAACTAACGCTCTCGTTTTATATTGTGAATAATTATATCGAGATGCACATTAAATGTTCTGGTATTGTACATAAATATGAGCATGTTTGAAATTACATATGTTTGTGAGTCTATAAATAGGGCATAAACAGGGTTCGACTTCTTCAATCTCCTTAAGCTCTTATGTAAATCAGTTTTAATTATATTTGAAATCTTCGATTTTTTTAGGACGAAACATTAACCAAAGCAGAAATTTAACCAAAGCAGAAATTATTAGTGGTTGTGATGAAAAATATGGGAGTTTGCTGTCAATCTCAACAATCACCAGGACAGGGGAATTTATTATTGGAGCTGTTTTTATACCCATTACTCGTAGAGTAAAAAGGGTATACTAAAGTCGTCCAAATGTATGTAACAGGCAGAAGGAATCATTTCCGATCATATAAAGTATATATATTCTTGATTAGCATGACGAGCTGAGGCGATTAAGCTTTGTCCGTCCGTCTGTCTGATTCTACGCGAACTAGTCCCTCAGTTTTGAAGCTATCGAGCTGAAATTTTGCACAGAGTCTTCTTCTGTCTGCACGCTGCTAATATGTCGGAACCGACCGGATCGGATGGCTACTTCTTGTAGCTGCCATACAAATGATCGGTCGAAAAATGGATTTTAATGAGAAAAACTGTTTTTCCTCAATATTACCGCTCTCAATCACGGTCATGGGTAATATTAAATGTTATTAAGCTGATCTGCGAAGTTTGGTCGAAGTCGCTAACCGTTAAGACAAGCGTTTTCAAGTGTATCAAAACTTCGGCACAGACGAAGTTAGCTTTGCCTTTCTCGTTTTTTATTCGATAGGTAATTGGTTAAATTAAATTTAGAAATTTTTGTTGTTGTTCTTGCGGTTGTTGTTGTATTCCTGTGCAAAGTTAACCAAAAATTTTAAGCATAGGGGCATGTTTGCAAAAATTTTTGAGAACGGATTGTCTGAAAGTAAAAATGAAAACGAGGTTTTGTTAAGAATTGATGTAATTCTAGTGTAAACTAGGATATTTTAGATCGGTCAATAAATGGCAAAGTTAAATATCTCAGTTCACATCAGAATGGTGGGTATTAGGGAAAATTTACGGGAAGGAATTTGAAAATCGGTCAACAGATACTCTTTAAATTTTTGCAACCATTTTGGAAAAACTGGTTCCGAGATAATCGCATTTAAAGTTTCGACAACTGTTTTCGATGACATCAAAATTAGTTTCAATTGATTTCAAACATTGATTTGGTGCAATTGGGTGTTAGCTTTCACCGAAAAAAAAAATTATCAAAATCGGCGAAGTTCTTCTCCAAAAATTTTGGTCAAAGTGGGTCAAAACATGGTAAAAAAAAAAAGTGTGAGTGTCGGTAGCACTTACGAGTCTTTGATGTGAAACATGATCCTAAGTTTAAAAGCTTATTTTCAAATCACAAGCTCTCTCAATGGTATAT
This sequence comes from Lordiphosa clarofinis, assembly GCA_018904275.1. Classification (NCBI taxonomy): domain Eukaryota; kingdom Metazoa; phylum Arthropoda; class Insecta; order Diptera; family Drosophilidae; genus Lordiphosa; species Lordiphosa clarofinis. The sequence continues at coordinate 115,165 of JAEIGQ010000245.1, forward strand.
AAATCAGCAAGGGCTCTCTTTTGAAAGAAGAAGTTTAACGGGGAGTAGAAATACCAAAAACAAGATCATTTGCTGCTGTGTTCTTTCATTTTTTCAGGAAGTTTATTGTGGTAATCCATAGATAAATGATGATGTTTCACCCCCAAAATACCACCAAGGTGAGATGCAAGATCCCACTCAAATCCCTCCCAGATCCCACCCCGGATGGTACCCCGGATGGTACACAGATCCCTTCCAGATCCCATCCAGATCCCACACAGATCCCAGCAAGATCCTTGCAGATCCCTGCAGATCCCTTCCAGATTCCATCTAGGTCCCTTCTAGATACCCCAGATCCCTTTCAGATTCCATCCAGATCCCGCCCAGATCCCTTCCAGATCCGGCCAAGATCCCTTCCAGATACCGCTCAGATCCCTTTCAGATTCCATCCAGATCCCGCCCAGATCCCACCCAGATCCCACCCAGATCCCTTCCAGATACCGCTCAGAACCCTTCCAGATTCCATCCAGATCCCGCCGAGATCCCACCCAGATCCCTTCTAGATCCCTTCCAAGATCCTTCCCAGAACTCACACAGATCCCACCCAGATCACACCCTTATCCCATACAGATCCCTCCCAAATCCCACCCAGAACTCTACCAGATTTCGGCCAGCTCCCACCCAGATCCTCATCTAAATCCCACACAGATCCCACCCATATCGCTCCTAAATTCCACCCAGATCCCGCCCAGATAAGATTCCACCTAAATCCCTTCCACATACCACCAAATCCCACCAAGATCACACCCAGATCTTTCCCAGAACCCACCCAGTTGCTCCTCTTCAGCATCTTTCCTACCTCTTCGCTTCCCCTCTCTGCCCATCCTCTTGTATGTGTGTTTGCCGAGAAACTCCACAAATCAAAACAACACAAAATATGAATGACGTCAGCGTCGCGTGACGCTGAAATTAAAATTTACTCCTACTAAAATCGAGCGTCACGTGACACTGAAATTAAATTTTACTCCTACTAAAATCGTCCGTACCGAAATTAAAGATGTTTCACATCAAAAAAAAAGATGTGAGTGTCGCTAGCACTCACGAGACTTTGATGTGAAACATGATGATAAGTTTAATAGCTTATTTTCAAATCACAAGCTCTGTCAATAGTATATAATTCAGCAAGGACACTCTTTCGAAAGAAGACAAATGAAGAGGAGTAGAAATACTAAAAACAGATCCCATCTAGATCCCACCCAAATACCACCCAGATCTCATCCAGATCCCTTCCAGATTCCATCCAGATCCCACCCAGGTCCCTTCCAGATCCCACCCAGATCTTGCCTAGATCCGTTCCAGATCCCACCCACATCTCATTCAGATCCCATCCTGATCCATCCCAGAACCCACCCAGAACTCAGCCAGATCTCGCCCAGCTGCCACCCAGATCCTCATCCAAATCCCACACAGATCCCACCCAGAAACCACCCAGATCTTACCCCCATTCCCACCCAAAACCCATCCAGTACTCTGCCAGATCTCGCCCAGCTCCCACCCAGATACTCATCTAGATCCCACACAGATCCCACCCATATCGCGCCCAGATAAGATTCCACCCAAATCTCTCCCACATACCACAAGATCGCACCAAGATCACACCCAGATCTTTTCCAGAACCCACCCAGTTGCCCCTCTTCAGCATCTTTCCTACCTATTCACTTCCCCCTCCCCCCCCATCCTCTTGTGTGTTTGTTTGCTGCACAAATCAAAACAACACAAAATATGAATGACGTCAGCGTCACCGACGCAGAAACCAAATTTAACTTCTACTAAAATGGTTTGATGCTGCTCTCAGTGCCCTGTCTTTTCAGTACTTAGTAGCACTCACTCTCCCTCTCGCGTTTACAGCAAAAGTTGTGGGAGTACGCTCCATAATGTTCTCTCGTTGTTGTTGTGGTAGTTTTCTCTGTTTTGATTGCACTGCATAAAGCAAACACAGCAACAATGGTTGGCTTTGGTCTCACGTGACGCTCAAGCCACTGCACAAAACAAAGACAGCAGCAATGGTTGGCTTCAGTCTCACGTGACGCTCAAATCAATTTTACTCCAACCATCTTGTGTGTGTGTGTGCCGAGCCACTGCACAAAGCAAACACAGCAACATAATATGGTTGGCGTCAGAGTCACGTGACGCTCAAATCAAATTTTACTCCTACTAAAATCGTCCGTCAGCGTCACGTGACACTGAAATCAAATTTTACTCCTACTAAAATCGTCCGTACCGAAATTAAAGATGTTTCACATCAAAAATCTCCTAAAATTTCCAAATAAAAATTTTTTTTTTAAATGTTAATTTTTAAAATTACGAACATTTTATAACTTGTTAAAAGTTTTTCGATTAAAAATAGAAAGAAAAAACTTGGAATTTGTCTCTCAGTTTTAAAGCTATCGAGCTAAGACTTTGTACAGAGTCTTGTTTTTGTTGCAGCCTGCTAAAATGTCGAAACCGACTGGATCGGATGACTATATCTTATAGCTGCCATAGGAACCAATTAAAGAAAAAGCTAGAGTTTTAAAACTTTGATATTTCAAACCCTTTTCATGGGTATGAAAACATTGTTTTAGACGAAGTTAGTTTGACCTTCTCGTTTTAATTTGTACATTTTCGGCTATTCTCTGCCTTTGCGTGTTGAAGTGTCTAAACACTCAGCATCCATTTTTAGTGTTTTTTTGTTCACTTTAGCGAGTTTTCTTTTGATGAATTCCTTACTTGATGCCCTTTTTTATTCCTATAATTTCCCATTAAAAAACTTACATTTACAATTATATTATCTTTACTTACAATGATCAGCAAAATCTGAGAATCTCCAAAGTCAAAATTATTATGATTTTTAAATTAAGCCCTTTAATTTTAGAAAAGAAGCTCTCTCCTTGGTATACAAATCAGCAATGACAGTTTGACACAAGAAGAAAACCATGATACAACTAATACGGTATGATGCTGCTCTCAGTGCCCTGCCTTTACTTAGTAGCACTCACTCTTTCTCTCGCGCTTACAGCAAAAGTTGTGGGAGTACGCTCTCTATTGTTCTCTCGTTGTTGCTGTGAAAATTTCTAAGTGTCTCTGATTTGTTTTTTTTGGGCTGAGCTATAGGCAAAGAACTGTAAATGAAATGTTGGGTGTGGGTGTGTGCTCTTAAACTCTTCTCTGCATCTCTCTCCGCCCCCATCATCAAAGCAAACACAAAAACAAAATATGGTTGGCGTCAGCGTCACGTGACGCGCGAATCAAATTTTACTCCTACTTAAATCGTCCGTACCGAAATTAAAGATGTTTCACATCAAAAAAATGTTTTCTGAAGGTATACGAGAGTTATTCCTTTGCCTATGGAAAGTTTTTCAAATTTGATCCTCCTTCATTTCAAATAAGTTAAGGAAATTTAAAAAGCCTACGTGGTGTAACATTTCCTTACATTAATAGTCAAGCAAATGTACAATGCTTTAATGACACTCAGTCAGTACTAGACTCAAATAGTTTTCCCAAATGAATTTTTGCTTAATATCGAGCAACAGCCGAGAACACCATACAAATCGTATGAAAATAGTAAACATAGTAGTTTTGGCCTTGACATCTCTAGTTCAATTGTTAGCCAAATAATTCGAACACTTCTTCAGTAATCCACAGCTAACTACTAAGTAAAATAGACAGATGAATTTAATCCATTTTCTGCAATTTCATTGGAGGCGGCGCAGGACAGAAACTAGCCTAACCCCAGGGGTCCTAGTTTAATTGCTGCGATTGTCTCTGTCTGTATATGTAACGTTTCCCACCACCCACAATGCACAATCCTTTATGCCTTCATCCTTGGGCACACAAAATGTTTGGAAGCCCGGGCAAAGTTTATTGTTTCAGATTGTTATATGTAATAATTGTTGGAGCCTTTCGTAATTGTTGTTATCATCATCAACATTCTCTTCTACGAGTTCGTGCTGAGTGTAGTTGTTGTTGTTAGTCTTATTGTGCCATTTGCGTTGACAAATAATTTGTTTCCGGTTTTCAAATTCGACTGCACAGTATGTCACATGCCTTCTGCTCGCTAGTTGTAGCCAACCATGAAACATTCATGGGACTTCATTTCTCAACTGGCTGCAGTGCAAAGACATTGCATGTGTGGATTAATTCTCTTAATTTGAACGAGCAGATGTGACTAGCAATTCCAATTTAAAAACTTTCACTGTGGATCATCAGCAAAAAATAAGGGAATTAAAAATCAAAAGAAAACACACAACTCTCGTGCCCTCTTGATTGGAACCAGCACATGAAACTTTTGGCGCAGCGCTTCAATAAGGCAAAATTTAACAAATAATCTCTGGCCCATGTCCTGGCAAAGAAATCACCCTTTAAAAGTGCTTAAATAAACTTTGCGAAAGTCAAACGAACAGACGTTCAATGTCCGCTTGTTCGCCCCGGCATTTTAGCCAGAACCTGTTGGGCAACAGCTGCTTGCCAGCAGCAGCAGCTCATTACGTGTGCAGAAACTTCGATGGCAAAAAACAGTTGTTCCGTTGTGTTTTATTTTTACGCCTTCATTTTGACATTTCAAAAGGGTAAGACCACATGGCTTTCAATCACAGTCAATAGCCTGATATTCGAAAATTGGGTTAGGGCCTGAGAAAGTTCAACAAATTGAAACGCCCTTCGTTTTAAACATATTTGTGACAACTATTTGCAATGGTCGAAAGAGCCAAACTAGGCCATTGTTGGGAAAAAGAAGTCAAATAAACAGGTTGAAAGGTTGAAAATCCTAAATCTCCTGTATAATGTTTTCCGCTGAAGCGGAAGTTCAAACCCTGGGAGCAGAGCACAGTGGTGTGGCTTTACTTTCTGGGGGTTAATTTCTAAAACTGTTATATAAATTTACTATCAATACATTAATTTGCACAATTTTTTAAACAAATTATTGGTTAATTAAGGAAAATCATTTATTTTGTACACTAGTTTTCATTAAACAACGACGCACTGTGCTACGGGTGTGGAGAACGGATGTGAAAAAATGCGTTTAAAATGAATGTTTAAAGTCCGTGGGCGGAAAACATTCGGTAATCGAATTGAAATGTGTGCGTGACTCAGAGTTCCAGCATCCGAGAGACCAGAACTTGTACCTGACGGTTTCGGAGGGTCGCAGAGGAGTGCAGTAGCCATGTGGGGGTGTGGACTGATACTGATGCGGCCCATCAAACAGCCACCGTCTATGAAATTTTTCGCTCGCTTGCAGCGGGACGTCTGCTTATAGATCAAAGGCTAAATTTGAGGGTGATTTATTTATATTCCAGACCCAAGCCTGTACCCTTGTCTTTGTATTCAATGCTGTGTTTGCGCAGTCAATTTGGGTTCACTGCTCCAATGGGATAGTCCTTAACGCTTCGTTCGCTTTGCTTAACCAAAAGCGTACGTTTTTCTTCACCTGTGCATATGTTTAAATTTAAGTTTTATTGGCACAGTTAATTTAACTAAATTGATGGTCTACTGACTGGGGGAACTGGTCAGATAGATTTGTTTTATCGATTAGGTCATTAATCTACCAAAAAGTTGTGTAGTTATACAATCTAGTTTTTTTTGTGTGCTAAAATTAACATCTCATCTTACCACCACTTGTTTTACTTAAGTTGCTGGCTTTGCTATGTCAGCAAAAAGCATAATGTCTAGTGTAGGTCATTAATCAATTATATTTGCAATCAGTTGATTATCCAAATAGTTATAATCAATTAACATAATTGCAGATAAAATTAATTGCAATTAAAATTTCAGTTGCATCTTTCAAATAAATAAGTTGGACTAATTTAAATTGATTTTAACTCGCAGCATATTCAGTTGCAGATACATTTTTCAACATTTCCTTCTCCATCTTCCTTCTCTCTCAATGACCTGATGTAGATGTTCTATGAAGATTTAATTTCCCGAAATCTTAATGCGATTATTGAAGAGTGTGTACTGGTTGTAACTCCTTATCTAGATCCTATTCAACCCAAAAAAGATCGAGTCTTACTTGTCTTGTTAATAGTTAAAACTCAAAATTAACAAGTGAGAAAGTCGGTCAAGCCCGACTACAACATACTCTGTACCTGGAGTAGAAGCTGAATGCAATGCTGGCGCTGCGCTCATCTCGAAGTTCTCTCTCTCTCTTTATCTCTCTTCTCTCTCTCGCACTCTCTCTCTCCCTCCTCTCTCTCTCTCTCTCTCTCTGCGCCTTTTTTTTCTTCTCTCTCTCTAATCGTCTCTCTTTAAGATTGTGTGGTATTAGTTGATCTGTTTGTTTAAAAAGCTCTTTGTGGTGCACGTTTACTCGCAAACATATTTAAATCTAAAAGTAAATAGTTGGATGTACTCATTGTAGAGTGTTTATAACTTTTAAAATATTTATTATTTATTTATAAGGGGTTAGCCGGAATGAGAACCTGATTTTGCAGTAACACCTAAGTAACCCACTTTCGAATTTTAGGGTACGGTATTTAGCTAAGTGGCAATGAATTTACCTTACGTGTTCCTTGATTATCCTGTTTATCAATAATAAACGCACTTCATTCATAGCTCAACATATATTGAACTGATTTGCATTTAACATTTATTTATGTACAAGAACAAATGTGTATTAAATTTGCATAGCTTTATTACAAGTTCAAGAATATATTTGTATTAATGCCCGATGGCAATGGACTTTGAATTGGGCCGAGTAAACCAAACACTTTTCATTTGATATACTTTGGGATGACAACTGCGACAACTTTTGCAAAACTTTTGCCCAACTCACCTTTAGCAGCATTAGTTATTGTAACTTATCGTTTTGTAGCATCGCAAAAGCGAATTCCCGATAATGGCGCACACAGTTTAGCATTTTAACAAACAAGCCACCTGATTTGCCATAAAATATAAACAAGAGCAGAGGGAGCCAACTCCGCCAAGTGGGCTGAAACGTTATTAGCCATTCACTGGCGAGCCAGAACCGTTCCGCCTTCTGAACACAGCGACCTGGGTCGCGTCTGTCGCCAATGCCACGCGGGACGTTCAACTCGTCGGGGAAAAAATTTAAAATGGAAAGGGCTGGCACAAAATGAAAGTCCATTTGAATAGCTAGAGCATCCGCTGACCTATCCGTATATCTACCACAGAATTACTCGTACACATAATTTTGCCAACGTTCGACGAGGCCAAGCAAGGCCACGGCACACGAAGAGAGCTGGCCAAAATAAGTGGAAAAACTCCTCCTGGTGGATTGCTGTGTGCCAAATTGAAGTGCAGACATTGTTGGGTGATGACAGAAGGACGAACGAGCTTGGCCTGGGTGGGGAAATAAAAATTAGATTGTTGAATAAAACTGATTGTTCGCCCCGAAACTGTTAACAAACAATAGTTCTCATTTAGCTACCACAAGTGCTTTTGGTACTCTCCGACTTACGAGGCGGAAAATGAACAAAAAAGACGGAATAGCTGGGGCAGAGCAGAACACTGTAACTCTTGAGAATGTACGTGAAGGGCTAAACGGACACGCAGACTGGAGCAGGGCTGGAGCGGAAGGCATTCCAGTTTGTGCAATTTAATTTTGTAGTAAATTAGGCAGAGCAACAACTCAAATCAGTGGCTGGTGAAAATTTGTGCAAATGTCTGGCCATTGACTTGGCCTGGCTGGGACACGGACATTTGACTTCCCGCATTTACTTGGCATTCGCCAGGGGAGAGTTGGACTTAATCAGTTAGAGGATGACAGTAATTACTTATGCGCAGGCCACCCATGAAGGAGATGAAGTTGATGTTATCTTGCTATTGGCAGGCTTACGTACTAAATCATTTCTTTTGTGCATTCCCCAAGAGCAATGTGGTTAGTCCATCCAGACTAACAAAGGCATCAGAATGGCTTTCTACATAGTTGGTCGTCGATCCGATGTTGATTGTGTCTGTGTGCATTTCATTAACGCCTTGCACTGGGCTATCTTTGCCTGCCTGATGCCCTGCTCCCTCTGCTTTAAGATGTTGCCGACGCAATTACGGGAAAGTGGCTTTTGATTTCCGCCTTGTGAGCTGCTTTTGTTTATTTTAAAACACAGTGGGCCAGACAAAAATTTTCCTGCCAATTGATCGAATCACAGCTTTAATATAACAGGTATAACCGAATCAAACCGAAACTGTAACCGAAAACGTAACCGAAACAACATTTTTTAAGTGATTATCAATTCTATGCCTAGGCTTGTTATACTTTTGAGTTTACCTCATTAAAACGTCTTTCTTTTCAGAACTTTTATTGCCGCCCCAAGAAACAAATATGTGTCTGATTCGTATAATATGAATTAAAAGAATTTCAAAGAATTGTATCCAGCACTGCGGAAAATTCCTGTCAGGAATTTGCTACTTATTTCTTGTGTGGGTGGAACATAACTAAAGCAGTGTGCCCATTTACCTAAAAGGTGAAAGATCTCTGTGATTAAACCGCTATTAAGCACTGTTAACTATTTGAATTTAAATAAATTTAATTTTTTTTTTTGGAAAAAATAGGTCTCAGCATTCCCAAAGCTAATATTTGTAAATGTAAATGCGGGCTATACAGCTCCTCTAACGAGGCCAAGCCAAGCTTCTCTTAAGGGACCTACAGTTTAACGCCAGTTTAAAAGAAGACTCTGTGCAAAGTTTCAGCTCGATAGCTTTTTGAAATTGACAGACTAGTTTGCGTAGAAACAGACAGACGGACAGTGGGACAGACAGACAGACAGACAGACAGACGGACGGACAAAGCTCAATAGACTCAGCTTGTCGTTCTGATCAAGAATATATATAGTTTATAGGGTCGGAAATAAATATTTCTGTGCGTTGCAAACTTCTGGGCAAAATTATAATACCCTTTGCAAGGGTATAAAAATATATGATAATAGGCAACACTGCGTATGAGTTCTATAAAATAACACTTTAGAAGCCATTCGCGCCCGTTAAAACTCGACTTTTTATACCCTTGGAGAGGGTATATTGAAATTGTCCAGATGTTTGTAACGCAGGGAAGGAGGCATCTCCGACCACATAAAGTATATATATTCTTGATCAGCATGACGAGCTGAGTTGATATAGCCATGTCCGTCGTCCGTCCGTTCATGCTATCTCCTCCGTCTGTCCGTCCGTCCGTCCGTCTGTTTCTATGCTATCTCCTCCGTCAGTTTTAAAGCTATCTTAACCAAACTTTGCACGAAGTCTTTTGGTACAAATACGCTGCACATTTGTCGGAACCGGCCGGATCGGATGACTATAGCATATAGCTGCCATAGGAACGATCGGTTGAAAAACTAGTTTTAGTGAGAAAAACTTTTTTGTTTTCAATGCCATCGCTCCCAACGCTCGTATTTATAAGTTTTTAACGATTTCACATAATTTCACCAAGCCTTGTCAAAATCGGACAACTATATAGTATAGCTGCCATACAAAAGTTAGGTCTGAAAAAAGTCTTAGTGAGAAAAACTTTTTTGTTTTTAATGTTTTCGCTCCCAACGCTCGGGTTTTTGCAAGTTTTTAATAATTTTACATAATTTCATTAAGCCTTGTCAAAATCGGACAACTATATAGTATAGCTGCCATACAAAAGTTAGGTCTGAAAAAAGTCTTAGTGGGAAAAACTTTTTTGTTTTTAATGTTATCGCTCCCAACGCTCGTATTTATAAGTTTTTAATAATTTTACATAATTTCAACAAGATTTGTCGAAATCGGACCACTATATAGTATAGCTGCCATACAAACTGTGAGGCATATATCAAGCTCCAAGGGTATATAAACTTCGGTCGAGCCGAAGTTAGCTTGCCTCTATTTTTTTTTCATGTTAATTGTACATCAAAAAGTATCAGACAGGGGGTGAGAGCATGACCTACCCGTAATGGGGTCCATGATCCACTGCCCTGCCCTACTAGAGTCATCTACATATGTGTGGGTAGTCACCTTGCCATTATCCGCCCAAATTAATATGCACACCAGCAGGTATCATGACCAATTTGTTCACCACTCTAATAGATTTGCTTATGATCTGGCGACACACACATTAAGAAAGCGTCTTAACCGACCTATCTGTCGATGGAAAGCGTCCCTTTGGCGGCCTCATCGATTTGGCATAAGTGTGCCCTTGGCACCATCCCCTACACAGAAAAAATTTTCGTTGGTTGAATCTACCAATTCTTACAGTAGCGTTTTCAGTGTTTGTTTTCTTTTGTTGTTATTGAAACTGCGGCTTGCAGTAACATTTTACCATAGAACTAGTACCACGCACGTAACAGTAGTAAATATATTTTGTTGTTATTTTTTGGTTTACTGGGTCGTTAGTAAAAGCTACCATAAAAATAGTGCAGTTACTGCGCTAACTTTTGTTGTCTTATTTATAATTGAATATGACCGAATTCGAACTTGGGATCTAGAGGTGGTCTAATCTATGCGATTTAAGATTTATGACGCGTTGCCACATGCGCGAGAGCAGCCGAGCCAGTTAAGATGTCGTACAATTCGTCTTGCAGTCAATGGGCCCTGAGTTCGAGTCACCCCGGAGTAAGAAAAGGTTTTACGAAATTATTAATTAATAACACTAGTTTACAAAAATAAAAAAAATTAATGACCCATTTCAACTGAAATATTGTGTTAGTGTAGTTTGGAATGGTGTTCTCAAAAATCGTTTTCAAACATTTTTTCATGGCTTAGTTTTTGAAATATTAATTTTTTAAATTTTTTTGGTAGGTACTCTTACATTTTAAGCCATATCTCACTTTCTAACAGTCAGATAAAGTTAAAGAAAATATAAATCGAAAGGTAATTAAGCTGCCAATAATCGTAGAACATTGTTTTTAAATCGGTTCAGTAGTTTAAATTCAACAACCAAAAATATTTAAAAAAAAAATGATTTTTTGCTCGAAAATACAAGAAATTTCATTTTTAAACGACTAGGAAAAATATAAAAAAATATAAAAAAATTAAAAGTCGAAGGAAACGAAAGTTTTTTTTAAATAATCACGAAAATAGCACATTTTTTGCACTAAATTGCACACAGCTCCTGTGTTGATTCATAGATTTTTAACATCGTTACCTTTTTTTCTTCGTAGAAAAGCTATTCTTAAGTAGAAAAAATAAAAATAGTTTTTTTGGATTTTTTTATATTTTTTCCAAGCGACCAAAAATGAAATTTCTCGCATTTTCGGGCAAAAAATCGATTTTTTAAAAATATTTTTGGTTATTGTATTCAAACTAATGAACCGATTTAAAAACAATGTTCTATTCGATTACTGGCAGCGTAATAACCTTTCGATTCTTATCTTTCTTGACCCTATCTGACAATTATAAAGTGAGATATGGCTTAAAATGTAAGTGCACCTACCAAAAAAATAAAAAAAAATTATATTTCAAAAACGGAGCCATAAAAAATTTTTATTAAAAATTTTTGAGATCACCATTCCAAACTACACTAAAAAAAATTTTCAGTAGAAATTGGTCTTTTTTGCTGTAAACTAGTGTAATTCGATGGTTTTCAGAATTAGTACGTGGTATTTGCACTGTGGTGTGTGGTACTTATACTGTGGTATGTATAGGTATTTATGCTGCTTCTGTGGTACACATATGAGTTTACTGTAAACAATGGTAAGCTAACTATTTTTGTTGGTCGGAGCAATTTCGACCGTCATTTCTGGTTGAAATCTACTGTGTTACCGTAATCATTACGTTATGTGTTATGAAACTTTTACTGTAGCTGACGGTTGGTTCAACCCATGTCTATAGGTTGGAGCATTTTAACCACAGAATTGGTTGAGTTTACCGACAAAATTTTTTTCTGTAGGGAAAAAGTCCAATAAAAAAATGATTTCGCACGGATTTCCCAAGTTGCTTTTTCGGGAGTTTGTATGGAGTTCACTCGCGGAATTGGCATATCGATATCACAGCGTGTCACACGATAGTCACCCGATAAGCAAGTGATGAGAGATGATTTCGAAGGTGTGAATATTGTAAAACATATTTTTCTACTCTACATGGCGATAGACACTCACATACAAACAAGTATTGTGCGCGGAGTTTTAAAAATGAGTAGGACAAGTATACAAAAACATTAAAAAGGCCGAACATCTTTTCATCGGAGGAAAAGGTGATAGCGGCTTGACAAAAATGATCTGTAAAAGTATAGACATTTTGAGTTTAATTATGCTATTCACAATTATTGTTTTTCTAGAGATCATTGCAACGCGGGTTCGTTAGGACACACGTTCGGCGTTAAACGCAGTTAAGCGGTGGTGGGTTCCATCGACGTAGTGGTTAGCTCCTTTGTCGTTTTTGACCAAATTGCCGGCCAATATTTGCGCATATGAACAAATAAGTGCTCATTCTCTTTTCAAGAACCTTAGCTCCTCGTACAAGGGTGGTATGAGGAACTTGGTCTAGCACAAAGTGATTCAACTGTGACGACGGCGATCCCGGCGCATGTCGACCGGATGAGCCGCAGAACTTTTCAATGGTCAACCAATTGCCAATTGGAGCAAATGATTGAAAAGTTACAAATAAAAAAGGATTAAACAAACACTGCCGAACCCTAGGTGCCTTCACTAAAGCTTCTAACAAATCACATAAAGCTATTGCTGCAACTATTGCATCATTAAAAGCCATCATAAATATTCGCTGTTAATTAGTTTAAATTGTCCCGCCAAATTAAATTTGAAAACAAAGCAACTAGAGATGAGCGACTTATTTCGCACTTGCTATCGACGAAATAATGTGCAGAGATTTCGCACACTTTTCGCAAGTATCTTCGTACTTAGCTTGTGTACCAATCTTTGCACGCTGATGTTTCCCCAGCCAAATGACAGCTCATAACAAAAAAAAAGGAATTTTCTGCATTTTTATGTCCCTTTTACAGTTAATTCATTACAGATATGGAATTTCTAAAGCCAGATTCGGGCTTAGCGTTAAAAAGTTGTCAAGAAGCAATCATTCTTTTAGCATTTGAGGTCCTGCGCTGAGAATAAATTAATTTATTTTTTTAATTTTTGTCCAAATACTTATGTCCTCCAGGCAAAAGATATTTAAAAAAAAAACACCTTCTGAATTAAATCTTCTAAAATGCCCACCTCCCCCGAACTATGAAACAATCACGTCAGAAATAGAAAATGAAGATTTCGACTCCACTTATGATTATCTAGAAATTGACTTAGATGATAGAAGATTAAACCTATCTGTAAATAAAATTATAAATTAATAGCAAAAAAATTTTTTTTTTTTTGTTTAAAAGATTGGATAAGGAGTAGTTTATTTATGCAAAACAGAAATAAACCGAAATTCTATATTAATATTTTACATTTTTGTGCCAAATTTGAACGCACTAGCTTTAAAATTAGACTTTATGCAAAAATTTCGGACTTTTTGCCCACAGTGCAATGGCCAAAAGGCATTTACATTTAAATTATGATTTATAAAATTAAATTAAATTAGTTCAGCGTTTCTGCTCCGAACAGCTAGTGTAATAATTACACAACCCTGCAGTGATTTTGGTGCAGGTCTATTTTTTCGAATTATGTTAATATAGATTGCACTAAACAAAACTGTATCATTGGTTTTGTTCTATCAGCTCTTGTTTTCAAGATATCGCGGAAAAACAAAAAGTTGAATTTTTTGGCACTCTTGGATTTATGGAGGCTACACTAGGCATAAATATCGAAGTTTATGAACTAATTGCGTACATAGTACATATCTAAGCATTTTTAAAAAAAATCAAAGGCGCTATATAAGACTAATTTGGTCTTTTAAGGCCTATTTCCAGAACAAATAAAAATTTATGTCAGAATGCCATTTATTTATGTTGTGTGGATTGTGAGAGCTATAGTATGGCCACAATGTCCAAAAATACACTAAAAAATACCCAAAATGGCGGCCAAGTAGTAGGGTCGCACTGTTTGGTCAGCCCCTTGAATTCAAAAAGAGTTTATTAAATTACAGTTTAAAGAATCTTAAAATCGGCTAACAGCTTTCAAAATAACATGATGTACTACCACAAGTGTGCGCAACTTCGTGATCCTCTGTAGGGAAAGTCTTAAGGCAGTTAAAATTAAAAAATATAAAAACTATTAAAAAAGAGTGTTACTTTATGTGCTAATATTTATTGTTTGTTGGACTATTTTATGCGTCCTCATTTTCTCGACAAATTGATGTTGACCGGAAAAATTGTTGTGAAGTTTTTTTTTTTTTATTTCAGCAAATCGGCTGTGCTTGCAATCCACACAAGCTAACGATGTGGCAACGCCGTGATTATTTATTTTTGTTCTGGAAATCAGTAAAATAAATGCCACTAAATAAATGGCTGATCAGCTGTTAGAAGCTGGTTTTTTTATATGGAGTTCAACATAAAAATTTATTTTCGTGCGCATTTATTTGTTCTGGAAATAGGCCTTAAAGAGAGACATTTCTCGATTTATATCATTTTTAACAAAATAAATCATCCCGCTTAAGCTAGCGCGGTTATTGGATTAATATTTTCCCCATCAGAGCATTTAGGCAAACAAATGATCAAATTTTGTCAAGCAAAGTTAGCAAAGTTATGACGTGCTTAACACGAAAATACATTTTTAAATTAATGGGAGGAAAACTCGAAAGTCAGCAAAAAAATTATAGGAACTCTGATAACTTGTTTCAACATAGAATTTTTCATCTACATGAAAACATGTAACAATTTATGCCGAATCATACATAGGTGTCAGACCTGTTCTCGATTCAGAGTTCGAACGATCGGAATTGGTAAAATCTTTCATTTCCAAGAAGAAAAAAATGCGCACAAAAATAAATTTTTATGTGGAACTCCATATAAAAAAACAGCTTCGAAGAGCTGATCAGCCATTTATTTAGTGGCATTTATTTTGCTGATTTCTAGAAGAGAAACTAAATAATCACAGCTGACAAATTGGTGCGGCCGTACAATTTGCTATCTATGCCAAGATGTCTGGAGAATGTCCAACATTTAATAAGGACAATATGTTGCGGTGGGCTGACGAGTTTTTGGAGAAATGGAACTTTTCTAACTATCGACGGAAAGCATGTAGCTATGAGGGCACCACCAAACAGTGGCAGCGCCTTTTATAACTACAAGGTAAGTACCTTCCAGTTATCAATTCCTGATATCAAATTATTCATTCTCTTGCAACTACAAGGCTTTCACTCAATTATCCTTTTGGGAGGCTGTGATGCATCTTACAGATTCACATATATTGATGTTGGGGCTTACGCCAGCGAGGGAGATGTGAATGCCTTCTCCAATTTCAGTCTGGGGAAAGCATTGCTAACTGGCAACCTAGAGTTCCCGACCGACAGTCGGTCGACAGTGGTCATTGGGGATGATGCTTTCCCCTTCAAATGCGCCTAATGAAGCCGCATGGATCTCGTACGCTGCCAGCAAAGGAGCAAATTCTTATTTACAGGCTGATCCGTTCTTTCCGTTGTATTAAGAAAGCTTTAGGCGAATGGCTGTGCAACGTACTTTGCTGTTCCACCCGGACAAAAAAATTGTGTCAGTTTACTTGAAACATAGCAGCTATCTAAGAGATGTGAAATCGGCCCTTAGTGGCTTTGGCCCCCCTTTCAACTGCTTGGCTGAATATTGGAGAGTCGTTGAAACTTTTTTCAAATATTTTTTGCTTACCCACTGTGCCACGACTTGGGCACTCCTTGAGGGAACTCGTTGCTTATGCTGCCACTTTTCTCTCTTCGCTTGCTTCATTGTAGTTTCTTACATTGTGTTTTTCTTTTCTATTTTCAATGCTCAGTTTCTGTTTTGTACTTGAATCGTGCTTAATTGCTGCTTCATATGAAGCCACCCAGCACCCTCTTTTAGTGGATGCAGTCCAGTCGTTCGCTTTAATTGCTTGTCCAACAAATTAATGCGATTATTTTTACGTGGTGAAAATAATCCGGCTGTAAGCGCATTTGACAGTTTCACGCGCACTCGGCTCTGCAATACGACGACAACTCCCCTTCAAGTTGATTTAAATTCAAGCGAGAATCTCGGGTACCCCACATCAACCGACTGAGACTGGTGGCCCGTACGATTCAATTTAAAATCCGCATTTAATTCGCTGCCATTCCGCCGTGTGCCGCTCTCAGCATATAAACTTTCAAATGTTGAAGCTTTGACTTTGACGTGGGTAACGTTTAATTGCAATGTATCTGATGCGGGGGTATGAGGTTTACTCTGATTATCTGACTTTCGGTGGGACGAATATGTAGCAGCGTTTATAAAACTCTTTCAAATATTACATTAAACATACTAGGGGAGATAAATTTTGTAACTTATTGATTTCAAATCGGATAAAACTTGCTTCTCTGAGTCCTATGTATGTATGTTTATCTGCTTCTATCTCACTCTGTCGTAAGCAAGAAGCATGCGTAAAAGAAGCCAGCCGGTTTTTCTTAATGCTTTCTCTGGTGCGAAGTGTTCCCATACATTCTCAGTTGTAGCCTTACGCATACCAATAAACGTCTGGCCATCACTGGAGTAGAAGTCTTTTAGAAGATATATCACATGTCAAAGCTAGTCTACATCATCAGAATTTCTCGATCGAACATATTTTCCCTCCCGTTTAAACACACATTTAATATACTCGATACACCTTATTCCGAGCCCAACTCCATTTAAGTCTAGTCAAACAACTTGGCTCCGTTTTAATGCCATAGGCGTGTGGAAAGGCTTAACAACAACGAATACAAGCAACAGGACACGTGTGCACATATTACAAACTGTTTGCATTCAGTTTCTTAAGAACCCTGTCCCAACATTCCCCTCTCTCATTCCCGATGGGCTTTTGAACTTTGCACATTTGCACGCTTTACGGACAAACGTTGTGCGACTCAGTCCCATGCCCAGGCACATTATTCGCTATTAATTTGTATAAAAGCAAACAAAGCTAAGATTACTTTGCATACTGCAAGGCGACTGGATAAAAAACTGGTGGAAAGGGGGAGGGATAATGATTAAAGAAACCCCTTATGCGAAATCAAACACCCGGGGACATCAATCCCATGTGTGCATACATAATTGACGACGAATTTGGATTCGCTTTAATCTTTTGCCGTGATTTGGATTTGTCTTGCTTCTTGCTTGAGAATCCTTCAAGTGTGTTTTCCCTTTCTGTTCGCATTTCTGCTCATGAATGATTTACATGAATATGACTTTTCGTCTCCAGTTCACCCAGTTCATCATGGTTTGGCTTTGAACACGCTAGAATAAGAATACTCCCAAACAAATGCACAGGTAGAAAACTAGGAACTGAATTCAGAAAATCAGAGATTCTGGCAGCGAGTGGAAAAGAAAAATGCCATAAATTCTTTATTCATTAATAACGTAAACACCCAACTGAGACTGAGGACGCGTACCCGCCCACAAGAAGCTCCAGTTGACTGGACTTGGGGTTGTGTGACTGTGCCTCGCGGTTTTGATCAACGTCATCATCATTTTTCGTTTCGATGATTAATTGAACGAAATTCAATATTCACAATTGGATTGCTTTGGGCGGGCTGCACGGCATTGTCCCAGCATACATACAATGCCATTTGGTCGGCTTCTGGGTTGGCATTGCCAGCGCTGTTGTTGCTTTTGTTGTTATTGTTCATTTGACTGCGGCTGCCAACGAGGAAGCGAACAGGAGGCACAAAGTAAAAGGATTTTGACATAAACCTCGGAATTTTTTTAATACCTTTACAAAAAGAGTATGTAAATTATGCTGAAGAGTTTGCAACGTGCATGTCAACCGATGTGGCTTACTTATCGCGGGTTGTGTTAAAACACTTTTAACCAGCAAAGACAAGGGGCTAAGGTAGTAGTATTAGTAGTAGTATTATTTTATATTTTGTAATACGTGACAACAAATATGAATATAAGTTATTAATATCCTTAAAATAAGTAAATAATCATGTGCTTCTGGGCATGGCATTTAAAGCCGTCAGCCCATATTTCCTTTGAATAGTCCCCAATACTCCATTTCCGGTTACTACACTTGACTTCCCCGGTCGTCCCGAGATATCAAATCGTTCACCGGCAATGGTGCGTTAGAGGACCACTCATAGGAAAAACAAAATAAATAAACAAAAAATTTACATTAACTGATATTGACAATAGTTTTAAATTTAAAATTTAAATACATTGCGATTATAATTGCTGCATTAATTAACATTAAACATTGAATTCATTTATTAACATTTTACGATAAATCATAATATTCTCTACAAATAAGCTTAATGTCACCCATCCTCTTTCTCCATTTAAGACTCCAATTAATTCTGCATCACTCATATATTTCGCTCCAAAAAATCTTTGTCTAAACTCCTCGAGCACTGGACATCTCCCTAACGTATGTTTAATGTCTTCCTCCTCTTGCATATTACACAGGCTGCACCTTTTATCGAGCCCGAGTACATTTCTTCGATTTGCGTTTAGCCATAACATATCGGCCCTTGCCTTGATGATCCATGTTATCTGCTTACGGGAAAAATTATCATTGCAGTATCTGGCTGCGACGTGAAGATTCAGTTCTTTATAAAATCTTGACTGGCTTATTTTTGCATTTGCGTAGTATCTCTAAATACTTTGGAGTTTAAGTTTAATAAATAGGTCGTCAAGCTTATTGCACCAATCACGGTACGTGTCAGATTCATTGCACAAGTTTAACTCAAAAGCCTGTAATTTATCATTGAGCTCTTTGTTCCAATCTAAGGGCTAAGGGTTCAAGGTCTAAATAGTTATCAATAAGAACCAGCAAAATATGTTCAACATCAATATTCAAGTGCCAGCAACAATTGAGTACATTATATTTTCTTCTATCGCTGAATCCGACTGAAAAATTATGGCAAAAACTGATTGTTGCACACCAAAAAATGGAATGGCTTACGAATTTTTACAAAACGACAAATTTAAAGGGCATAGAAGGCTCGGCTTAGCCATCCCTTCGGTATTTTACGGCCATCTTGCGGAAATATTACCGCTATGCCAAAAAAAATTCTGCGTATGAAAGGCGTTTCCTTTTAAAAAAAAAACGAACAAACAAAATTCAACATTTGCAACACGATAAATCCATATTCAGCTCGATTTAAGGTTTGAAACTCGTTTTGTCGGCTTTGTTTTTCCGAACGAACTTGTACCTCTCTCACAATAGGGAAAAAAACAATAATGGAATCAATTTATTGGGGATTGGCATGGATGCGCTTAGCAGTGGGACTTAATTTCAGCTCAACTCTTCAATCCATCATTTTTATTTTTTGATTACATACTTTTCCTTAGCTAAAAACTTGGGCTACCTTTTTAGTTTCTATATAAGGCAAAATATCAAACTGTTAACGAACTAAATATATTTTTTTTGTGTTATTTGAACATATTCTTTACTGGCAAAACTAATTTCAACAAATTTTCATTATTTTGCCAGAAAAAAAATTTCATTGCCTACTTATTGGAGTACAGATACGTCGACGTGCTTGCAAGGCTTGCAACATATAAAGATTCACCTTGGTACATAAAAATGTATCTTTCCCAAAAGGGAAATAAGGTTGTTAAAAATAACAAGTACCCAGTTTTTAAGTAC
The DNA here is from genome assembly GCA_018904275.1 of Lordiphosa clarofinis. Classification (NCBI taxonomy): domain Eukaryota; kingdom Metazoa; phylum Arthropoda; class Insecta; order Diptera; family Drosophilidae; genus Lordiphosa; species Lordiphosa clarofinis. Next base: position 134,745 of record JAEIGQ010000245.1, read on the forward strand.
CTAACAATTAATTTCTTAATTTCTTCGGCCCAATTTATTAAAAACCATTTAAGGGCCCTTATGAAGAGAGTTCGGAAAATTTTAAAAATCTAAGTTTGGTAACCATTTGCGGTTTATATAGTTTTATTGTTGGAGAAATCGTCTTAAGCTATTGTACTGATAACACTGTGACACATTTTTGAACTTAAACGAGAGCGCAAGTTAAAGTCGGCTCTAACCGACTTCGATATACCCGTTACTCATGAAAAAACATGTTTAACAGTGTTCCTGAGTTCCTTAGGGTGAAAATCTGAAAAGTATGCAACTTTTTTTTTAACTCGGCTATTTGTCACATTTTTGCTCATATCTTGAGAACCGCTCATCCGATCCTTATAATTTTTTCGGCAATTTTGTTTGTTTGTTTTGCTAATTACTAACTATCTCTAGAAGGTACGAATCATCTATCTTTAAAACTGTAGGATATATAACGTTTTTTCCAAATTGCGCGGGCGGGAGGGGTGTGGCCAAAATTTGAAATACACTTGATCTGCCTGCAAGTATAAGAAGCATTTGTCTCATACATGTCAAACCTCTATCTCTTACCATCTCTGAGATCTAGGTGGTAGAGTTGTGCCGATTTTGATGAACTAGTTCAATTGAACTAGTCTTTAAAATGAACTAATGAACTATGTCTTGGTTTTGAACTATAGTTCATATTTTGAACTATGTATTTCTCAGTTTTTGAACTATAGTTCATTTTTTGAACTATAGTTCATATTTTGAACTATAGTTCATATTTTGAACTATAGTTCATTTGAACTATAGTTCATTTTTTGAACTATAGTTTATTTTTTGAACTATAGTTCAATTGAACTATAGTTCATAATTTGAACTATAGTTCATTTTTTTTACCACTGAAGCAAATTTAGAGGCGTTTACTCATTGTCTGATACATGAGATATGAAAATCTAGTGGGCCTGCATTTAATAATGATTTTCTATAAATTTAACAAACTATTTACATTTAAAAATTTACATATAGCAGGACTTCGAGACTATCATTTCTCAGAGCCAAAGTATGAGATTTTCGAGCCAACCCAGCAGCAGGTGCTAAGTGTTGCCTCCTCCTCGGCTCAGATTCTTCCATATGCTGTGGCCGCTTTGCTTCGCAATGTGTCCTTTACCCAAGAGTCCTGCAAAAGTTTCATTGATCCGCAGGATAAGCTGCTCCAAAATACATACCCTGGCGGCCATGGGCACCCACGACATTGACACATTACAGGGAGCCTTCAGCTGCGAGGATTTGGCGTCAGAGGGAATCAAATTCAAACCGCATAACCAAACTCAGGAGATGACAGGTCTGCAGTTGATGGACTTATATGCCCAGCTTAAGCCACATCATTCGTGGCTCTTCCGTCTATCCAGTGATCTATGGTGCCAATCGTGTAGTTCTCTCACTGCTGCCCATCATTAATGGTGAACGATTGAAGAACTTGCCTAAAGTGGTCCAACCAAATGGTAACACTCTCTTGTTTAGAGGTAGTCGTACGCGAGGAGAAAATTTCGGTAAAGCGTGCCAACGCTATTGGTATTAATGAGCCGGCTTCCCAACTGGCTGACATGTTAACTTGAATTTACTAAAAGGCACGGGTTAAGGGTGACTCGCTGATTGTGTAAAGATTCCCCAAGCGCGACATGTGTGATCCATGGCTGCGACATCTATGAAGATGTAGCTTTTCATTTTGCCTATAACAACATTAAGAAATTGCTGCTAACTTTTATGTAGATAGTAAAACAGTTTAATCTCAACAAACTGACCGATCAACTGCGCGAGCAAGCACCGAAGCACTGATTTTACGCGCACGCAAACTCAACAAATCCATCGAAACCAAGCCGACTGCGTATCATGTATCAAACAGTATTAAAATTTTCCTCAGTAGTTAAAATAATGAACAATAGTTAAGAAAACGAGCAATAGTTAAAAAATTGAACTATAGTTCAAATAAACTATAGTTCAAAAAATGAACTATAGTTCAAAAAATGAACTATAGTTCAAAAAATGAACTATAGTTCAAAAAATGAACTATAGTTCAAATGAACTATAGTTCATGAAAAAATGAACTAATGAATTAGGTCATTAAAATGAACTAAAATTTCCAACTCTACTAGGTGGTTCATACAGACGGACGGACAGACGGTCAGACGGACAGAGGGACAGAGGGACATGTCTATATCGACTCGGCTGTTGATGCTGATCAAGAATATATATACTTTATATGGTCGGAAATGATTCCTTCTGCCTGTTACATACATTTGCACGACTTTAGTATACCCTTTTTACTCTACGAGTAACGGGTATAAAAAGTTGATTCTGTCGAGACCAAAAAATTCTGAAAGGGTGTGATGGTAGTATAAAACCCTGCCTGGGTTTGGTCTAATTAGCTGCCGTTTTCATTTTATTGACCTTTTAACTTTTCAGCTTCAAAGTAGGATTAACGATACGGGAGCATGAAATAACGCTCAGGGAAATAACGCCCGTGGGCGTTATTTCACTCCTTTCAAATAGCGCCGCAATAACTTTCGTCTTCTTTGCTATTGGTATTGTAATATTATAAGAATATTGAAACATGTAACACTAGGAACGCCATGTGAAATTTGAGTATGATTGGATTTGGATTTGTCCGATGCTCGGTCTTGGCCATGACTTTGCTAAATTAAATTACTTAAAATAAATTAAAATTATTACCTTTTAATTAACTTTTGTAATATCGAGCACAAAATGTTTTTAAAACATGAGAATCAAATTTTAAGAGTTTTTAGAAAAACGGGCCTTATTTCACTCATTTCTCTGTAATCAGTGGCGTTATTTCACTTTTGAAAGTGAAACAACGCCCGTGGGCGTTATTCCCCTTTTTGGAGTGAAATAACGCCCACGGGCGTTATTTCCCTGGGCGTTATTTCATGCTCCCTAACGATACTATATGTTGTAAACTATTTTGAATTTTGATTTTAAGTCTTTGGCAAAGTTGTTGCTTTTGGCTTGGCCTACAAAACATTTCTTCGTAGCAAATCAAAAAATTACATCTTCCTACTCCACATTAAAATAAATGTCCAAAAAACCAAGTTTTCACCACTTTTTCCAGTTATTCAACTTTTTTTGAAACCCGTTACAAATTTGGACAAATAATATAGGTAAAAGTTGTTGTTAAGACCAAAATAAACAAACCGTTAGTACGAACAAACTTCATATAAGTAATCTTTCATATACAAAAAAAGCATTAAAAACTGTCATAAAAATTCGAAAAATACGAATATTATCGGTAAAAATAGAGGGAAGCTAACTTCGGCTCGACCGAAGTTTATGTACCCTTTTAGCATAATATACGCCTGCCAGTTTGTTATATGGCAACTTTACGAAATATTCATCCAATTTTGAGTAATTTTTTAAAACAAAAAAGTTTTTCTCACTAAAACAACTTTTTCGACCGATCGTTTCTATGGCAGCTATGTGCAATAGTCGTCTGATTTGAATCAAACTTGGCAGAATAGTGTGGTGGCATATAATATTAATCAGTTTGGGAGCGATAGCATTAAAAACAAAAAAGTTTTTCTTACTAACACGTTTTTATACCCTTGTAGAGGGTATATTGGAATTGTCCGGATGTTTGTAACGCACTGAAGGAAGCATCTCCAACCACATAAAGTATATATATTCTTGATCAGCATGACGAGCTGAGTTGAAATAGGTATGTCCGTCTGTACGTTCGTCTGTTTCTATGCTATCTCCTCTGTCAGTTTTAATGCTATCGTAACCAAACTTTGCACAAAGTCTTTTGGTACAAATACGCTGCACATTTGTCGGAACCGGCTGGATCGGATGACTATAGCATATAGGTGCCATAGGAACGATCGGTTGAAGAACTAGTTTTAGTGAAAAAAACTTGTTTGTTTTAATGCTCTCGGTCCCAACGCTTGTATTTATAAGTTTTTAATGATTTCAAATCATTCTCAGATTGATCACGTTGTGATCGACGGAAGGCATTCATCGAGTGTGCTAGACGTGCGTGCGATTCGAGGAGCCAACATAGACTCGGATCATTACCTGGTTGCAGCCAAGGTACGCACGCGGCTCAGTGTGGCACATGCCTCACGCTCTGGCACACGTCGAAAGCTAAACGTCGAGAAATTGCAATAACAAGGGACCTTTGAAGCCTACACAGCTAAACTCGCCCAACTGCTCAGGGAAACCTCCCCATTCCCTTCCGATATATGCGAACAGTGGCAGCGTATATCGCACTCTATGAGTACGGCTGCCAAGGAGGTACTCGGCTATTCCGAGCCCCCTCGAAAGCGGACTTGGTTCGACGAGGTGTGCCGACGCGCTACTGCAGAGAAAAACGCTGCCCACAGGAGAACTCTGCAGCCGAGAGCAACGCGGGCTGTTACGGAGCGATACCTGGAGAAAAAGAAAGAGGAGAAACGCCTTTTTAGAAGAAAAAAGTTTGAGCAGGAAAGGCGCATGCGCGAGGAAGTCGAGAGGTTATTCGGCATGTGTGAGACTCGAAAATTTTACCAAAAAATTAAGCAATTAACGGAAGGTTTTAAGCCCAGAGTCGCACAATGCAAAGACGAACACGGGAATCTGGTCACAGATCCGCAAGTGGCGCTTAACAAATGGAGAAGTTACTTCTCCAACCTACTGGGAGGCGATGACGAACATGATGCCGCTCCTAGAGAAGTAACGATGCCACCAATCGACAACACAGAGATAGACCCGCCGACCCAACAGGAAGTCTGTTTAGCCATACGAAGGCTAAAGAACAACAAATCACCAGGCGCTGATGAGCTGCCGCTGAATTGTTCAAGGCTGGAGGCGAAGAATTGGTAAGGTGCATGCACCAACTTCTGTGCCGTATATGGGTTGACGAAAGCATGCCCGACGATTGGAATCTAAGTGTTCTATGCCCGATCTTTTGCGCCAACTACCGCGGGATCAGTCTCCTCCCCATCGCATATAAGGTTCTGTCCCGCATTATTTGTGAACGTCTAAAGCCGCTTGTTGATACACTGATTGGACCTTATTAGTGTGGCTTTAGACCTGGTAAGTCCACCACAGACCAGATATTCACATTGCGCCAAATTCTGAAGAAGACCTATGAGAGAAACATCGAAAATCACCATCTTTTTATCGATTACAAAGCCGCTTTCGACACGCCGATAAGGTCAAGGTTTTTCGAAGCCCTGTCTACTTTAGGTATTCCAGCAAAATACGTTCGACTTTGCATGATGACGTTGAGAAGCACTCAAAGCTCCGTCAAAATAGGAACGAACCTCTCTGAGCCTTTTGATGCCAAAAGAGGTTTTAGGCAGGGTGACACCCTATCGTGTGACTTCTTTAATCTGCTGATAGAGTATATACTGCGCCAGTGCCCAAATGCCAACAGATCGGGCACCATCTTTAATAAAGATGTAATGCTACTCGCAGACGCCGATGATATTGATATTATCGGCAAAACCGCACGGGCAGTACGCAATGCGTTTACAGAGATTGAGAAGCTGTCTGAACTAATGGGTTTAGCAGTAAACGAGGACAAGACGAAGTACCTAGTGTCCTCGAAACAGAAGTCTACGCGCCTAGGGCAATCTGATGCAATGGGAGAGTACAACTTTGAAGTTGTAGAGGACTTTGTCTACCTCGGAACGATAATAACCGGCGACAACAACATCAGCCTGGAAATCCGAAGAAGAATCACGCTCGCAAACCGATGCTATTACGGGCTAAGTAGGGAGCTCAAGAGCAGAAACCTCAAGAGAAGAACAAAAATAGCGCTATATAAGTCGCTTATCATCCCAGTCCAGCAATACGGCGCAGAAGCATGGGCAATATCATCAGCGGATGAGGCGGCGATTGGCGTTTTCGAGCGAAAGATCCTTCCCAGGATTTATGGACCTTTGAAAGTTGGCGAGGATTTTCGCATCCGAAGGAATGACGAACTATATGAGCTCTATGGGAATACTAGTCTGGTCAAGCGCATAAAGCAACAGCGGCTGCGCTGGCTGGGACATGTTACCCGTATGGATGAACAAGCTCCAGCAAAAATGGTCTACAAGAGGAATGCGAAAGAACTGGGACAAGGCAAGGTGGGACGACCAGGTGCGGAAAGACATTTCCAAGCTTGACGTGAAAAACTGGTGCCAGCTCGCACGGAGCAGAAGCGACTGGCGGACATTAGTTGCAGCGGCCGGGACCGTCGAACGGTTGTGATGCAAGCATCGGGCCAAAAAAGAAGAAGAAGAATGATTTCAAATAAACTTGTCGATCATCAAAACTTGTCGAAATCTTCCAACTATATGGTATAGCTCCCATACAAAAGATAGATCTGAAAAAAATCGTATTTATATTAGCATTGCATTGTGGTTGCATTTAACCATTGTACTTTTAGTAAATTTTACCACAAATATTTTTTAAAATTTTTCTTTGTTTTAATAAGTTACTGCTACTACAATAGCTTTACCATAGAAATTGTAACTCTGACTATGTTTTTGCTGCATTTAACTGTAACCACAAGTTAATCTAACCGCACATATAGTATGTCTTTTTGACTGTATTTGATGCACCGATTAACTGTTCCGACGGCAAATCTAACCGCAAAAATTGGCTGCTTATTGGAGCTTAAAGGACAGAGAGCGAAAGAAACGCAGCTTACTAAAATCTTTACCTCCCTTATCTTTTTCTATATTTGTTATTACACAACCAAATTGGTTCTTTAAATAAGTAAGTATTCACACATATGGCTGTTGTTTGCTCGATCGCCTTTTTGATGTTACCCTCTTTCCCTTTTTGTAAATAGAAAAAAAAGGTAAAAAAATATTTTGGCCTTCCGTCATCTTGACAGCTTGGCGTTGTGATCTTGACAGTGGATGGAAGTGAGGAATGAACAATTATTATTCACATTTTGTAGTAAAGTTTGCTTATAGCATTTTTGAAGTGCGCGACTCCTCGATCAAAAACAATCATTATCCGGAAATTGTTTTCTTACACCCTTTTAATAACCAGAAATTAAATATGTGTGCATTTGAAATGTGTGCGCTGGATGGCGGAACAATTTTTACACGTCTGCACCGTTTGACGTGGAGTCTTCAACTAATTGTCAGTGAGTAAGTGTCTGTATAAGTGCGCGCAGTTCTCAGTATCAGTCTTAAAATTGAGTCTCCTGTCAGTTGAAATGCTGAGATATGTAACATTTCTAATGTGAAGAGTTTGTTGTAATGCTGCTCTTGTTGCAGTATTGTCGCTGCCTCAAAATTTGGCTAGTGGCCGCTTGCTACGCAATGTGCTGCCAGCGCTGTTTTTTGTATGTGTGTTTGATGTCGTAGTTTGTAGTCAGATTTATGTTGGGCTATTCGGGCTTTTAACTTGGATTTTGTCGTTCCTATGTAGACTTTGTTGCAAATATCGTCATCAGATCCTTCACATGGTATTTTGTAGATGACATTCTTGACATCCGATTTGTCTATTTTTGCTTTGGTCCTGTTGAAAATCCTTTCATCGTGTTTGAAGGTTTATGCGCAATTTGTATGTTTTGTTTGTCGTAGCAGTTTGATCGTGCGAATCGTTCTGATAGTTTAGGTACGTATGTGAGTGATCGGTATTTCTTAGGTTCTCTTATTCCTCTATTATTTGCGTTTTTGTGTCTTTTCAATAATGAGTCAATTACCCACATAGGGAAATCATTATTTGACAAAATTACTTTTATCTCCGATTCTATGGCTGTCTGATATGTTTTGTCGCTGATATTAGTCATTCGTTGAATATACCCAAGTGCCGTATTCATTATCATGCTTCTTGGATGTTTTGAATTGAAGTTAATAATCCGTCCTGAAGCTGTTGGTTTCATGTACCACTTTGTTTTTAAAATGTTGCCGTGTCTATTTATTGTGGTGTCTAAATAAGGTAATTTTCCGTCTTCTTCTAGTTCCAATGTGAATTTAATGTTTCTGTGGTAACTATTCAGCGTCTCCAGAGTAGTTTGTACTTCGTCCTCTCTCACTATAGCAAACAAGTCATCAACGTATTTGGAGAGTACTCTGGGTTGATGCTTTAGTTTCCTGATAGAGCTTTCTAAAAGTTCCTCCATAATAATGTCTGCTATGATGGGTGAGGCTGGGGATCCCATGGGCATTCCTTTCAGCTGAGTGTATATTTTGTCCTCAAATTTAAAGTATCTACTCTCCATAATGCAAAATTTTACTATATCCATGAAAAGTTGTCTGGGAATTTGTGTATGCTTTCTAATTTTTGGCCATTTTTGTCTAATGGTGTCCATTGCTAAGACTATCGGTATGCTAGGAAATAGGGACACAACATCAAAGGACACAAGAACTTCATCGTCACATATATGGGTATTGTTCACTCTTTCTTTGAATTCTGTCGCGTTTTTTACATTACTTGTTGATTCCGTCGTCAAGTGGTTAAGAATCTTCGCTAAGTATCTACATAGTTCGTGAGCTGGTGAACCTATCGAGGAGCAAATCGGTCGTAGTGGGGTTCCTTCTTTATGGATTTTGGGTAGTCCATAGATCCTTGGTGGTAGCGCTGTGCTCGTCGTTAGCTGACTTCTTTCGGCCTTTGAAATCAGCTTCAGCTTGAATAGTTGATCCACTAAACTGTTGTTTCTGGTTTGGAGTCTTGATGTAGGGTCTTGTCTTACAGTTCTATATGTGCATAAATCTCCTAATATATTCGTCATTTTCCTCTTGTAGTCGTCAGATTCCATAGCAACCGTCTTGTTCCCTTTGTCAGATGTTAAAATTAGTACTTTGTCATTTTCTCTCAGAAATTTCCGCGTCTGTTCCACTGTGTCCAGTATTGCACGATCCATTGCACTTTCCCTGTTACTTGTTTTGATGTCTTTAATTAATAAAGAGAATTTTGTCCGAGCTGCTTCTTGTGTCTCTTTGTCTGTTATAGTTTGTACCAACTCTTCCCCGTCCGCAATGTACTTGAAGAGAGGGAATCTCTTCTTTTCCACCGGTAGCGCGAACTTTGGAGCTTTGGCTAGCAACGCTTGAATATTCGTTGGGAACTCGACGCTCGTTTTGTTTACGAACCACTCCTTTTGATCGTTGCTCAGAGCAAAGATGTCGTTCCGTTTGTCGCGTAGCTTCTCATGTTTCGTTTCGTGTCGTTTCTTAAAAGTTGTTGTTAGTTTGTCTGCAACGTTTCTCTCGCTCTCAAAAAACGCTGTAGCATCAGCTGTGCTTAAATGTTGTTCGATTGTGGTTGTTGCTTTTGCCATCTGTTTCGTTTGCTTTTTAGCTATGTTATGTTTGTGTTTAATAAGTAGATTTAATATTTTCATGTGAAAGAAATTCGTATGTCTTGCTAGTGTTTTGTTTATGTCTGTTCAAAAGTCATGGTCGTCGATGAAAATATTCTTACAACTAGTAGTATTGGCTATGAACTTTGGGACTAGTTTTGATTTTCGACATTTTAAAAGAAATTTTATGCTGGCTTTGAGCTTAACTAATTTTGTGGATGTCGTTTGAAGCAAAAATAGACAATTCGGATGTCAAGAATGTCATCTACAAAATACCATGTGAAGGATCTAATGACGATATTTGCAACAAAGTCTACATAGGAACGACAAAATCCAAGTTAAAAGCCCGAATAGCCCAACATAAATCTGACTACAAACTACGACATCAAACACACATACAAAAAACTGCGCTGGCAGCACATTGCGTAGAAAGCGGCCACTCGCCAAATTTTGAGGCAGCGACAATACTACAACAAGAGCAGCATTACAACAAACGCTTCACATTAGAAATGTTGCACATCTCAAGCGTTTCAACTGACAGGAGACTGAATTTTAAGAGTGATACTAAGTACTGCGCGCATTTATACAGACACTTACTCACTGACAATTAGTTGAAATAAAAATTGTACGTAAACTGTTTTTTGTGAATTTTGTTGAAGTATGAATGTTTAATATTGGTGTAGAAAATTTTTGTAGTTTTGCCCTGAAGACGGATGCCGAAGAGCAACCGAAATATATCGGAGAAAAAAGAAACATAAATCGTTTTTTCTATCAACCTGACCTCAAGCCGGAAACTATACATCTACAATTAGAAAGGTCGCCAAATCACAATTGCATAATAAATAATAATAAATAAATAATAGACTACAACTTATAAATTTTCAATTCTCATTCCCAGTGGACACTGTTAATGAATCAATATCCAAATAGCCAACGGAGATGAAAACTGAAATGTTAGCATAACACCAAAGGTTGGTTGTGGCACTCGGTGTGATGTGTCGATATATAGGCAGCATGAATATTGACTTAAGGGCAACAATAAACTTACTGACCTGGATGGAAACTGCAGTGGTGTGGCGTTACGTTACCTCTGAGGTACAGACATTCAAACGGTACAATGCCAATCAAATATGAGAATTGTTTGGAAATCCTTGGAAATCAAATCAAAGCGACCTCTTTAATATTCGAAATATTCCTTTTCCAAGCTAAATAATAGTGCAAATAAGGACTATTGCCATTTTAGCAAGAGGCAACTGACTGAAAATAAACATTTGTGCATGCACAATAAGTTAAATTAATGCAATAAACTTTCCCAATGCGCATTTAAATGTTGCCCAGCCACATGGAAAATCATTGGGCCAAAAAGCGTTAAAAGAATGTTGAAATACCTTGTTGGCAAACAACATGGCCTTGGCCATCTGATTCTTGAATACACGAATCAATCGTTTGTGCAATTCCAAAATCTGTTATAATGACACAAAGCTAAAAATCGAGGACGGTGACAAAGCGGCGCAACAACAAAATCCTGACAAAGACCCGCTGGCGTTCAAACGAGATCCCCGCTCACTCGCACATCCGTCTCCGACTTCCCCCCTGCGCTTTCGCCAACCATATCCCTGCCCTGTAGTCGTAAAATTACAACTGCGCCACTTTTGGCTTTTACGGTGCCATAAATCGAAACAAAAGTGTCGTTTAGCAATTGAAAATGAAATGCGAAAACGAAAAAAAGACAGCCCAGACCCCTAGAACCAACGTGATTGCTCGCTGTCTGCGTTAGCTCGGCCTTCCCATCCCGCCCATCGCGCAGTGCGACAAATGTGGGCCAAGCTCAATGCCGCACAGATGGGCACCGAAACACGAATTCTGCATAAGCCAACTCTGCCATCCGCTGTCGCTCCCAATTATGACAATAAAGAAACATTTCACATCCTTTCCGTTTGCAATCCCAATCATCACAAGCACACATCTCGTTTCATCCACATCCACAATGTGAGTCGAGTGTGCCGTAATTAAATTAAACCAGAGCCTGACCACACCGAGTACCGAGTCAACCGAATTGGTTTACATCCCGACAGCGGCCAGTAGAGAGTTTTTGGGTCTGCCCCAAACACTTAATTACTTTTGATACGTGACAATGTAATCTGTTGACCCACGAAAGTAACCAAAAATCGATGGCAACAACCACTAATCGGTTGAGGAAAAGCAGAGACTTTTTGGAAAATAGCTTCGTTCACATTGTGCGAGTGCGGTCAGGGCCGGAACCCAAGCAGGGTCTGCAAAGCGGCAATTGCCAATTTGGTGAAGCCACAAATCCGGGGTAGGTAAATTAAGTCTGTTGCGATCGTATAAATTTATCAGGACCAATTGCCAAATTGCCCAGGCATACATTTTCTTAATTTTATAATTTTCAGCGAATAATATGATAACCGTTAACTCCATATAGCTGGGTTAGATTAGAATAGAAGGGTGTATATTCTCTCGGAAATTGGATTTCCACTAACTATATTAAACAAAATACATAACAGTATTGAAAGCCGGAGGGCGGGTTCGATATCATCAAACAAAATTATTAATTGATTTTCGTTAATTGATTAAATTAATAATGTAAAAGAAGATAAAGTTACGGCCCATTCTGATCCCTAATTGGGGAAAGGGAAATGAGGTCATGGGAGGGGGCGGATGGGCTCTGACAGTCAGTTGCTATGCAAAATACTGTTACATAAGTATGTCCATTAAAACCATCCTGTGGAGAAGACAAAAAGAGGCAGGTGCTCCAAGTTCAAATCAGCCAGACTACCTTCTATCTTTTCCTCATTGCGAGCATCCTGATGACCATATGACCTGTGGTGCAGCTCCCCGTTATGACTCCTTTCATAGTTATAGTCCTGTTGCTGCTAAAGTGTGGGAGTTGGCAAGTTGTTTTAGGGGCCTGTGATAGCTGGAGCGAGGTCCCACTGTTCTACAACACACTAGTTTTGGATTTCCGATGTAAGGATGTCCTGCAGGAGATGATGGAGTTTGTTGGACTGGGTTGGCTTTAATGGCAGCCTGACCGTCGACTATGATTAAAATGTTTCTTGGAGTTTCAGCCCAGGTGTATATATTAACCAGTTCGGAATAAGAGCTGTGTAGCTAGTTCTTTGGAGAATTTGCCAGCTCCTGCGTCCTCTTCCGACCTCAAACCATGTGTGTAGATGTTAAGCTCGTTATCCCTGATGATAGTTTCTTGCTTCCATTTGATAAAGTCGTATTAAGTAAAGCAGATGCTTTAAAAAGATTTAGTTCCCGGAGTTTTACTGCCCTTCTCTTAAGTTATTATATATTTTGGTAAAATATAGATTTAGTTTATTTTGAGCTCATTTCCCAGTGCTTCAAGATAAACTTATAAGTTAATGCACTAGTCACAATGATTTAGAAACTGGGGTTGACAAACAAAATTAACTAAAACTTAATATTATTTAAATAAAATAAATGAAATAAATAAAATAAGTATAATAAAAAAAATAAATCTATAAATTGAGACACTACTTTTGCGTTACATACTTAAACTTATTAAAATTATTGTTATATCAATTAATTTATTGTTTATTCCCTATCTATTTCTCTAACTTTCCATTAATTTTCCCTTACTTTTCGTTACAAGGAATGTTTCCGTTTACGAATTGCCGAATTTTATGATATGTGAATTTAAGGTTTGAGCTATCGCACACTTTCGATATTGAATTTCTAGAAAACATTTGAATACTTTTATAATCAAGTCAGCTACGGTTTGTCCATCATTGCTTAGTCAAATTCGTTACAGTTCTCAAAACAAGGTGTAAACACAGATCAATAACCAAATAGCCAACGGAGATGAAACTGAAGTGTTAGCATAACACCAAAGATTGGTTGTGGTACTCGGTGGGTTGTTTCGATATATAGGCAGCATGAATATTGACTTAAGGGAAACAATAAACTTACTGACCTGGATAGAAACTGCAGTGGTGTTGCGTTGCATTACCTCTCAGGTACAGATATTCCAACGCTTTAAAGGTTATAATTTGCCAAGGTTGAAAACCAGGACAAAATGAGGGGAAAACATGATGGTTTACAACATTTTCGCGTTTAAAGACTGACTTTTTTGACTTTGTTACTTAGAAATGTTTTGTAAACCATTTCAAGAGCAACAACGTTCCTTAAAACGTCAACGCGAAATTCCAAAACTTCAAAGTGCAGTAAAAAGAAAACGGCCAACAAACCAAACCTAACTCAGCAAAGATATTTGTACTAACATCATACCCTTTTAGAATTTGTTGGTCTTTACTCCATCAACTTTTTAGTGTTGCACAGTGTTATCAATTCAGGTTCCCGATATAATTCGGTGATTGAGGAAAGGCTTCGTAACGTGGGAGCTGCAGTTTTAAATGTCCGAACTCACTCGGTCAACCAGTTTAGAGCATATGCCTCAAAACAACCTTTAACGGCTACAAAAATCTTTGAAGCCCCCATATCTGTAAAGGTAAGTCGGAAACTATTGCATTCTTCTATGTGATAGAACAGTCGCTGCTGGGTAAAGACACTGGCTTGAGTGCCAGTTAAAGGTGGGATTGGACGTATATCAGATAGACACTAGTGAAATATTGCCATTAACAAAGTGTGTCGGTGTGGCGGTCAAGCTATCAATTGATCCTACTTTAAGACCAGTAAAACAACCTATGAAACGAATTCCGGCAGCGTTTGTAGATAAGGTATCAAATCGGCTCAATAATCTATAACATAGGGATATTATAGAGACAGTCACAGGTCCGAGCGCTTGGATATCACCTGAACAGGTGTCTAGATGTTTTCATAAAAACGTTAGCATTTCAGATTAAAACTGTTTGAATTATAAACAAATTTACCCGGCTACTAGATAAGGTGCCGAAAGATAATCGATTTGAGTCCCCCAGTTCAAAGCCAAGTAGATTTGATGCTTACGGTTTTCCATCCTCACAAACAAGTGGGCGGTCTGATTCTTGGCATTTCGAAAATAAAGTAGTCCCAGTTTAGATCTAAGTGCATTCGTTTATACGAACGTTTATTCCACAGCTGCTGCGATCGAAAGTTCTTCTTCTTGCACATGAGAGTCATCCTGGCGAATCGGCGATTAAGCGACGTTTAAGGTCTAAGGTATGGTGGCCAGGGTGGTTAATTTCACTAGTTTACAAAAATGACCCATATCAACTGAAATATTTTTATAGTTTAGTTTGTAATGGTGTTTTCAAAATTCGACTTCGAAAATTTTTTCATGGCTCCGTTTCGAAGTCTTTTGGTACAATCCGGCCGGATCGGATGACTATAGCATATTGCTGCCATAGAAACGATCGGTTGAAAAACTAGTTTTAGTGAGAAAAACTTTTTGTTTTTAGTGCTGTCGCTCCCAACGCTCGTATTTATAAGTCTTTAATGTTTTCACATAATTTGACTAAGATTTGTCGAAATCGGACAACTATATAGTATAGCTACCATACAAAAGATAGGTCAGAAAATCATATCTGTCGAGCAGAAGTTAGCTTGCCTCTCTTTTTGAAATATTAATTTTGTTCTTTTTTTTTGGTAGGTGCTTTTTTATTTTAAGCTTTTTATTTATTCTCACTTTATAATTGTCAGATAGGGCCAATTAAGATAAAAATCGAAAGATAATTGAGCTGCTAATAATCGCGTAGAGCGTTGTTTTTAAATCGGCTTAGTAGTTTGAACTCAACGACCAAGAATATTTAAAAACGAGAGCGTAAGTTAAATTCGGCTCTAACCGACTTCGATATACACTTTACTCATGAAGAAACATGTTTAACAGTGTTTCTGCGTTCCTTAGGGTGACCATCCGAAAAGTATGCAAGGGTGGGAGGGGGGTTGGGGGGGTGCTTGGTTCACTTTTTTGCTCATAACTTGAGCACCGTTCCTCCGATCTTTATCATTTTTCGGCATTTCATGCTAATTACTTTTCATTTCATGCTAATTACTAACTATCTCTAGAAGGTACGAATCGTCTATCTTAAAAACTGTAGGAGATAAACGTTTTTTCCAAATTGCAGGGGAGGGAGGGGGTGTGGCCAAAATTTGAAACAAACATGATCTGCTTGCAGATAAAAGAAGCATTTGTCCTATACATGTCAAACCTCTATCTCTTACCATCTCTGAGATCTAGGTCTTCATACAGAGTCTGTATAACAGACGGACGGACGGACGGACAGACGGACAAGTCTATATTGACTCGGCTGTTGATGCTGATCAAGAATATATATACTTTATATGGTCGGAAATGATTTCTTCTGCCTGTTACATACATTTGCACGACTTTAGTATACCCTTTTTACTCTAGTAAAATCTCTAGTTGATTAGCAAAATGAATTAATTTGCCGAAGAAGCGATAAAGATCGGATGAACGGTTCTCAAGTTATGAGCAAAAATGTGAAAAATAGCCGAGTTAAAAAAGTGTTGCCTTCTTTTCAGATGTTCACCCTAAGGAACGCAGGAACACTGTTAAACATGTTTTTTCATGAGTAACGGGTATATCGAAGTCGGTTGGAGCCGACTTTAACTTGCGCTCTCGTTTTTAAATTATCACGAAAATACCACATTTTTTTGCACTAAATTGCTCACAACTCCTGTGATTGTTCATAGATTTTGATCATCGTCATCTGTTTTTCTTGGAGAAGTGAGATTCTTAAGTAGAAAAAATAAAAATAATTTTTTTGGATTTTTTTATTTATTTTCCAGGCGATCAAAAATTAAATTTCTCGCTTTGTCGATCAAAAATCGATTTTTCTGAAATATTTTTGGTTATTGAATACAAATTATTGAACCAATGTAAAAACAACGTTCTACGCAATTACTGGTTTCGATTACCTTTCGATTCATACCTTGCTTCTGACAATTATGAAGTGAGATATGGCTCAAAACGTAAGTGCACCTACAAAAACAAATGAAAAAAAAAAAATTTTAAAAACGGAGCCATGAAAAATTCGATTTTTGAGATCGCTATTCCAAACTTAGTGTAGTGAGAAAGTCGGTCAAGCCCGACTATAACATACTCTGTACCTGGGTAGAAGCTGAATGCAATGCTGGTGCTGCGCTCATCTCAAAGTCTCTTTCTCTCTCTCACACTCACTTTCTCTCTCTTTAAGATTGTAAGTTGTAATAGGGTGGGAGGGGGAGGGTGTAGGGTGATTTACTTTTTTGCTCATAACTTGAGAACCGCTCATCCGATCTTTATCATTTCTTCTGCAAAATACATATTGCTAATTACTAACTATCTTTGGAAGGTACGAGTCGTCTATCTTAAAAACTGTAGGAGATGTAACGTTTTTTCCGAATTGCGGGGGCGGGAGGGGGCGTGGCCAAAATTGAAAAGAAACTTGATCTGCCTGCAAGTATAAGAAACATTTGTCCCATACATGTCAAACCTCTATCTCTTACCATCTCTGAGATCTGTTTGTTCATACGGACGGACGGACAGACGACATGGCTATATCGACTCGGCTGTTGATGCTGATCAAGAATATATATACTTTATATAGTCGGAAATCATTCCTTCTCCCTGTTACATACTTTTGCACAAACTTAATATACTCATGTACCTTTGGTACAGAGTATAAAAATTGTCAGTAGAAACTGGTCTTTCTGGCTGTAAACTAGTGTTATTGGAGCAATGATATATAAATATTTTGCCGTCTTGGAATGCCTGGAAAATTTATATTGTCACCCAAATTACGACCCCACCATAATGGCCACTAGCTAATGGAAAAGTCTTAGATATGAATAGATCGGCTCTGTGAAATTAGACCGCGTGAATTTAGACCGCGGTGCATTTTGTATGGCAGCCTAATTTCATTCTGCAAAATGAATTTAGACCGCCATCACAAAATGAAATTGGCCCGCGCGGCCTAATTTCATTTTTCAAAATGAATTTAGACCGCCATGGCAAAATGAAATTAGACCGCGCGGTCTTATTTCATTCTGCAAAGTGAATTAAGACCGCCATCACAAAATGAAATTACACCGCGCGGCCTTATTTAATTTTGCAAAATGAATTTAGACCGCCATCACAAAATGAAATTAGCCCGCGCGGCCTTATTTCATTTTTCAAAATGAATTTTGGCCGCGATCACAAAATGAAATTAGACCGCGGGTTTGTTCTTAGACTAAGTATTTGATGCGCGGAATTTTTGTATAGATGTGCATGCAAATGTGTATGTTGATAAATTGAGTGATTTGCATTGTGCAAATTTTCATTATTTTATTTAAAAAATTGATTCAATGTTAGCGCCGCAGGCAAAAATTTGATACAAAAAAATCGCGCGATTTTTTTGTATCAAATTTTTATAATGTCTTAATGTTATAGATAATTTCTTTTACTAGAAATCGAAAAATTCATTTTATTTGTAATGGCGGTCAAATTTCATTTTGCAGAATGAAATTAGACCCCGCGGTCTAATTTCATTTTGTGATGGCGGTCTTAATTCATTTTGCAGAATGAAATTAGACCGCTCGGCATAATTTCATTTTGTAATGGCGGTCTAAATTCATTTTGAAAAATGAAATAAGGCCGCGCGGTCTAACCCCGCGGTCTAATTTCATTTTGTGATGGCGGTCTTAATTCATTTTGCAGAATGAAATTAGACCGCTCGGCATAATTTCATTTTGTAATGGCGGTCTAAATTCATTTTGAAAAATGAAATAAGGCCGCGCGGTCTAATTTCATTTTGTGATGGCGGTCTAATTTCTTCTTCTTCTTAATTGGCCCGATGCTTGCATCACAACCGTTTGACGGTCTCGGCCGCTGCAACTAATGTCCGCCAGTCGCTTCTGCTCCGTGCGAGCTGGCACCAGTTTTTCACGCCAAGCTTAGAAATGTCTTTCCGCACCTGGTCGTCCCACCTTAGAGGTGGTCGTCCCACCCTGCCTTGTCCCAGTTCTTTCGCATTCCTCTTGTAGACCATTTTTGCTGGAGCTTGATCATCCATACGGGTAACATGTCCCAGCCAGCACAGCCGCTGTTGCTTTATGCGCTTGACCAGACTAGTATCCCCATAGAGCTTATACAGTTCGTCATTCCTTCGGATGCGAAAGTCCTCGCCAACTTTCAAAGGTCCATAAATCCTGCGAAGAATCTTTCGCTCGAAAACGCCAATCGCCGCCTCATCCGCTGATGATATTGCCCATGCTTCTGCGCCGTATTGCAGGACTGGGATGATAAGCGACTTATATAGCGCTATTTTTGTTCTTCGCTTGAGGTTTCTGCTCTTGAGCTCCCTACTTAGCCCGTAATAGCATCGGTTTGCGAGCGTGATTCTTCTTCGAATTTCCAGGCTGATGTTGTTGTCGCCGGTTATCATCGTTCCAAGGTAGACAAAGTCCTCTACAACTTTAAAGTTGTACTCTCCCATTGCAACAGATTGCCCAATTTGTGTGTACTTCTGTTTCGAGGACACTAGGTACTTCGTCTTGTCCTCGTTTACCGCTAAACCCATTAGCTCAGACTGCTTCTCAATCTCTGAAAACGCATTGCTTACTGCCTGTTCGGTTTTGCCGATAATGTCAATATCATCGGCATATGCGAGTAGCATTACATCTTTATTAAAGATGGTGCCCGATCTGTTGGCATTTGGGCACTGGCGCAGTATATACTCCATCAGCAGATTAAAGAAGTCACACGATAAGGTGTCACCCTACCTAAAACCTCTTTTGGTATTAAAAGGCTCGGAGAGGTTCGTTCCTATTTTGACGGAGCTTTGAGTGCTTCTCAACGTCATCATGCAAAGTCGAACGTACTTTGCTGGAATACCTAAAGTAGACAGGGCTTCGAAAAACCTTGACCTTATCGGCGTGTCGAAAGCGGCTTTGTAATCGATAAAAAGATGGTGATTTTCGATGTTTCTCTCATAGGTCTTCTCCAGAATTTGGCGCAATGTGAATATCTGGTCTGTGGTGGACTTACCAGGTCTAAAGCCACACTGATAAGGTCCAATCAGTGTATCAACAAGCGGCTTTAGACGTTCACAAATAATGCGGGACAGAACCTTATATGCGATGGGGAGGAGACTGATCCCGCGGTAGTTGGCGCAAACTGCAGGGTCTCCTTTTTTAAAGATTGGACAGAGAACACTTAGATTCCAATCGTCAGGCATGCTTTCGTCAACCCATATACGGCACAGAAGTTGGTGCATGCACCTTACCTCCATGCATGCTTCTTCGCCTCCAGCCTTGAACAATTCAGCGGGCAGCTCATCAGCGCCTGGTGATTTGTTGTTCTTTAGCCTTCGTATGGCTAAACAGACTTCCTGTTGGGTCGGGGGTCTATCTCAATGTTGTCGATTGGTGGCATCGTTACTTCTCTAGAGGCGGCATCATGTTCGTCATCGCCTCCCAGTAGGTTGGAAAAGTAACTTCTCCATTTGTTAAGCGCCACTTGCGGATCTGTGACCAAATTCCCCTGTTCGTCTTTGCATTGTGCGACTCTGGGCTTGAAACCTTCTGTTAATTGCTTAATCTTTTGGTAAAATTTTCGAGTCTCACTCATGCCAAATAACATCTCGACTTCCTCGCGCATTCGCCTTTCCTGCTCCAACTTTTTCTTCTAAAAGGCGTTTCTCCTCTTTCTTTTTCTCCAGGTATCGCTCTTTAGCAGCCCGCGTTACTCTCGACTGCAGAGTTCTCCTGTAGGCAGCATTTTTCTCTGCAGTAGCGCGTCGGCACTCCTCGTCGTACCAAGACCGCTTTCGAGGGGGCTCGGAGTAACCGAGTATCTCCTTGGCAGCAGTACTCATGGAGTGCGATATACGCTGCCACCATTCGCATATATCGGAAGGGAATGGGGAGGTTTCCCTAAGCAGTTGGGCGAGTTTAGCTGTGTAGGCTTCAGAGGTCCCTTGTGATTGCAGCTTCTCGACGTTTAGCTTTCGGCGTGTGCTAGAGCGTGAGGCATGTGCCACACTGAGCCGCGTGCGTACCTTGGCTGCAGCCAGGTAATGATCCGAGTCTATGTTGGCTCCTCGAATCGCACGCACGTCTAGCACACTCGATGAATGCCTTCCGTCGATCACAACGTGATCAATCTGATTTCGTGTTCGTTGACCAGGGGACTTCCAGGTCGCCTTATGGATATCGAGGTGTTCAAATCTAGTACTACTTATGACCATGTTCCGGCCAGCAGCGAAGTCTATTAGCCTCTCTCCGTTACCGGAGGTTGTTTCATGAAGGCTGAATCGTCCGACTGTCGAACCAAAAACTCCTTCTCTCCCGACTTTCGCGTTAAAATCGCCTAGCACGATCTTTATGTCGGTCATGCTATGTCGGTCATGCTACCAAGCACGAGTTTGGGTGCGGCTTTGCAGTGAGTGATAAACTGCGCCACTCTGTCATCAGCTTTACACCAGTTGACGAGCGGCTTGCCGCGCTCAGACTTAAGGCAAAATATTTTAATATTAGTCTTATCTGTGCTCACGCGCCAACAGAGGACAAGAAAGACCCGATAAAAGACGAATTTTATGAGCGCCTGGAACAACTATATGAGCGCTGTCCCGACCACGACATAAAGATCGTGCTAGGCGATTTTAACGCTAAAATCGGGAGAGAAGGAGTTTTTGGTTCGACAGTCGGACGCTTTAGCCTTCATGAAACACCCTCTGGTAACGGAGAGAGGCTAATAGACTTCGCTGCGGGCCGGAACATGGTCGTAAGTAGTACCAGATTTGAACATAGAGACATCCATAAGGCGACCTGGAAGTCCCCTGATCAACGAACTCGAAACCAGATTGATAACGTTGTGATCGACGGAAGGCATTCATCAAGTGTACTAGATGTGCGCGCGATTCGGGGAGCCAATATTGACTCGGATCATTGCCTTGTTGCAGCCAAGGTACTGGCACACGTCGAAAGCTAAACGTCACGATGCTGCAATCACAAGGGACCTCCGAAGCCTACAAAGCTAAACTCGCCCAACTGCTCAAGGAATCCTCCCCATCCCCTTCCGATATAGGTGAACAATGGAATCAAATATCACACTCCATGAGAGCGGCTGCCGAGGAGGTACTCGGGTACTCCGAGTCCCCTCAAAGGCGGTCTTGGTACGACGAGGAGTGCCGACGCGCTACTGCAGAGAAAAACAAGACATTTCTGCAGACGAGAGCGGATGCTGATAAAATTGTTTACAAGAAGAAAAGGAAAGAGGAGAAGCGCCTATTTAGAAGAAAAAAGAATGAGCAGGAAAGGCGCTTGCGCGAGGAAGTCGAGATGTTATTCGGCATGAGCGAGACTCGAAAATTTTACCAAAAGATTAAGCAATTAACAGAAGGTTTCAAGCCCAGAGTCGCACAATGCAAAGACGAACACGGGAATCTAGTCACAGATCCGCAAGTGGCGCTTAACAAATGGAGAAGTTACTTCTCCAACCTACTGGGAGGCGATGACGAACAGGATGCCGCCACTAGAGAAGTAACGATGCCACCGATCGACAACATAGAGATAGACCCGCCGACCCAACAGGAAGTCTGTTTAGCCATACGAAGGCTAAAGAACAACAAATCACCAGGCGCTGATGAGCTGCCCGCTGAATTGTTCAAGGCTGGAGGCGAAGAAGCATGCATGGAGGTAAGGTGCATGCACCAACTTCTGTGCCGTATATGGGTTGACGAAAGCATGCCCGACGATTGGAATCTAAGTGTTCTCTGTCCAATCTTTAAAAAAGGAGACCCTGCAGTTTGCGCCAACTACCGCGGGATCAGTCTCCTCCCCATCGCATATAAGGTTCTGTCCCGCATTATTTGTGAACGTCTAAAGCCGTTTATTGATACACTGATTGGACCTTATCAGTGTGGCTTTAGACCTGGCAAATCCACCGCAGACCAGATTTTCACACTTCGACAAATCCTGGAGAAAACCTATGAAAGAGGCAACCAAACACACCATCTTTTTGTTGATTATAAATTAGCCTTCGACACACCGATAAGGTCCAGCTTCTTCAAAGCCCTGTCTACTTTAGGTATTCCAGCAAAGTACGTTTGACTTTGCATGATGACGTTGAGAAGTACGCAAAGCTCCGTCAAAATAGGAAAGAACCTCTCCGAACCATTTGATACCAAAAGAGGTTTTAGGCAGGGCGATACCTTATCGTGTGACTTCTTTAATCTACTGATGGAAGATATACTGCGCAAGTGCGAACATGCCAACAGAACCGGCGGATTTATTTATAAAAATCTAATGCTACTTGCATATGCCGATGATATTGACATTATCGGCAAAACCACACGGGCAGTAAGCAAGACGTTTTCAGAGATTGAGAAGGAGTCTAGATTAATGGGTTTAGCGGTAAATGAGGACAAGACGAAGTACCTAGTAACCGCGGACAAAAAGTCATTGCGACTTGGGCAATCTGTTACAATGGAGGGGTACAACTTTAATGTTGTAGAGGATTTCGTCTACCTCGGAACGATGATAACCCAGCAAGAACAACATCAGTCTGGAAATCCGACGAAGAATCACTCTTGCGAACCGATGCTACTATGGGCTAAGTAGGGAGTTCAAGAGCAAAGACCTCAAGCGAAGAACAAAAATAGCCCTGTACAAGTCGCTTATCATCCCAGTCCTGCAATATGGCGCAGAAGCATGGACAATGACAGCAGCGGATGAAGCGGCGATTGGCGTGTTTGAACGAAAAATTCTTCGGAGGATTTATGGACCTTTAAAAGTCGGCGATGATTTCCGCATTCGAAGAAACGACGAACTGTATAAGCTCTATGGGGACACCAGCCTGGTCAAGCGCATAAAGCAGCAGCGGCTGCGCTGGCTAGGACATGTCGCCAGGATGAAGGAAGAAGCTCCAGCAAAAAGGCGTATAAATCGAAGGCGGCTGACTATGGAGGCGGCAAGGTGGGAAGACCACCACTAAGATGGGAAGACCAGGTGCGGGAAGACATTGCCGAGCTTGGTGTGACCAACTGGTGGCAGCTCGCACAGAACAGAAGCGAATGGAGAGCGTTAATCGCAGAGGCCCAGACCGTCGAACGGTTGTAATGGCCATTAAAGAAGAAGAAGAAGAAGAAAATGAAATAAGGCTGCGCGGGCTAATTTCATTTTGTAATGGCGGTCTAAATTCATTTTGCAAAATGAAACTAGACCGCCGACGGCGGTCTTAATTCACGCGGTCTAATTTCCATCACCCGAATAGATCGCCAATAAGACAGAATATAATGAATTTTATTAATATTGCGTTCCCAATGACCCTGTCCACATTTGCAGAATTTTGGAGAATTTTATCTAAAAATATTAAAAACCAGGGCTGCAAACCGGTCCGGAGCTGAACCGCTCCGGAGTCGGAGACTCCGAGATTTTCGAGAATCCCGAACCGAACCTGAACCGGAGCAAAAAATAATTTACCGGCTGAACCTGAACCCGAACCGGAGCAAAAAAAAAGTAAAAAGAGGTTCGGTTCAGAAAAAAATTCATATTACTTTTTTCAGGCTGACTTATGTATTGGTGCTTTAAATTTGAATGTTCGTAAATACTTAGAAAGTTCTTAGAAAAACGTTTTTACTTTTTACGTTCAATCTCAAATAAAATCATAGAACTTTTTTAAGCACGCTCTAGGTCATTTAAGTAAGGATTTTGTAGATAACTTGTCTAAAACAAGACAAGCACAACACCACAAAGGAGGCTGGTGGACAGAATACCAATTTAATCTTCAGCTGTCTTCGTCTGTCCTTGGTGTGTTGGCAGAAAGTACCTCATGACAGAACTGCTATGACCGCTTGGGAATCCCAAAGGCAGGCTTGTAGCAAAATCCGACATCTGCAGCATAATAATTTTTTTTTTTTTTAATCCAAGTAAGTTAATTTTTTGACCTTAACACAAAAACAGCTTGCAAAGAGACAAATTGCTGAATTGTCTGAACCTCAAAAGAACTCATTAATAAAATCATCACTGATTATTCTTATGATCATGAAATGCAATCTTTAGCTAAAGAGCTAGAATATAAAGAATTAGTGACAAATACATAATAGTGAACGACTTCGTAGCTTCATTTGAAGGAATTCCAAGATTGCCTAAAGATTCTAATGTGTTAAAGGTTTGAATAAACTATCATTGTAAATAACAATATTATGTTGCATTAGCTGTTCCTTAAACACAATTATCAGGCAAATTTTTCTTCTGTCAGTTAATTTTGTTTTATCCATTATTAACTTAAGCATAGTTCGAATATTATTTGGAAAATATCAATAGTTGGCTAATGTTGTTACAATTTACATTCCTGTTTCTTAAGCTAGCAAAAACAAAATTATTTCTGAACCTCGGTTCGAACCTGAACCTTGGTTCACCGACCTACTGAACCCGCTTCGTGAACCCGAACCCAAAAAATCTCACAGGTTCGAACCCCGGAGTGAACCTCCACCGATTTTAGAGGGGTTTGCAGCCCTGTTAAAAACTAATTTTAAGTTGTTGTCGTTGTGTGTTGCAAGTACAAAAGTACCCATAAAACGCGAACCGAGGCTTCATAAAAACTGGATATGAGGAGATGCTTAAAGAGGTCCCTTTTATTAAAATTTTAGGGTCTTATGCCGGGTTTTCTTTTAGTGTAACACCTTACGGCACAACTGGAAGTCTGCCCTCAGAATTAATGTTTAACCCTGTTATAAGAGACAAACTTCAATGGATAGGTTCCCAAACAAAAAGGTGCAATCGCTACCTATGACTCAAATTCTATTTGAGGTCGAAATACAGTCCACTTAAGGCATGGGTCATCAAGGATCAATTCGACAAGCGAAGCGAACTGACTCCTATTGAAACGAAGCCTTTGAAGAAAGCTACCCTCATAAAAATAAATGGCACCACCTTGGTTTTTCAGCTGACTGACTTGTGTACATAAAACTTGGTTCCTCGCCAACTGCAATTGTAATTAGATCCTCTAAAAGCTGGTCCATCACTTAATTCATTTTATGCTTAACCATTGCTTGTTGTACACATTGTCTTGGCATTTTTATTTTAATTTATATTTACTTAGACTCTTAAATAACAGCAAACACCCTGTCAAAAACAGCTTATCTACCGCAACAATAACTAGGGTAAATCACAAGGGGTCGCTCAGTAGCTCTCGTGTGGTAAATTTACCAATTACCATTTTACGAGGGCTAATGAATACCCTATCTTTTAGATTAAACGATTTTCTTTTAAAAGTATGTTAAACATGGACCTGACTTAGTTTGAACCAAATTGTGGCTCTATCTTATATAGCCCCTGTTACGACGCTTTCATAATGACAGAGTGAAGGCCTGACAGACTAATATTCAATTTAAAATTTATTTTTAACAAAACAAAATCTCTTAACAAATCACAGGAGGTTTAAAGCCGACCAAAATAAATTTTGTGCCACAAAAAATGTGGAATGCTACTGAAGTTTGCTGGAGTTTAAAGTTTGCGAAGTATTTACGCCACCTTCGATAATGAAAATAAAGACTAATCGATGTTTCAGCATATTTGTACTAATGAAGATATAAAAACTTACACCAAAACTTAATCAGATTTTTGCTGCAAAGTCAAACAGTTTGTGTACCCAAAAGCCTCGGCTTGCGGTCATTGTCAACACAACTGGGGCCTACCCCAATTTGAAAGCTGTTTAAAAACTGTTCAGCCTGACGACGGTCGTCTACATAGCTGATCCATTTCGTTTAATCACTGCGCTATTATTAATCATTCAATTGTAATCCCTTGGCAATTATGTTAATGCGCAGCACATTTTTAATTAACCGAACCACACTCCGACACTCACACACACCCTCGCACTTTATGAAACCACACAGGCCTACAATGTGTGGGCTGATGTGTTAATGGCTTAAGGGGAGGACAGGCGATAGGATATTTGGGTAGTGTAGGTGTTTCTGATTCATTTTGTGGTTTACTGAGAATCGCTTTTGGCTAGAAAAACGAAAATAAATTCTAATTGATTTTTAGTCAAACAAAAAATTGTCATAGATGAATGGAATTAAACTTTCCTGGCTAATGATTGCGTATTTATGAACAAGGTGCATGAGCTCGAATTGCGTTACCATAACGCCAATTATGCGACAACCCAAAGCCCCGTGACTTGCTTTAGCAAAGTCAAATTGTTAAAGGCTTTTAATTCTGTTTTCTTTTTCCTGATGTTGATGTCTACAGACTTTTCAAGTACTCTCCGTGTGTGTTGGGGTTAAAGCTTCTTAATATTCAAAAGTCAGAATGTTAATTTTCTGGTATCTGCGTCAACTTTTTAAGCGAATTTCATATAAATGCAAAAACTTTTCACATAAACGTTTCAGACGTTTCACAGTCACCCACATTATGTCACAGATATTCGTAATTGCGGAAACATTATTGTCTCTGTGCCATGTCCCTCATTTATAACTGTAACTGAGAGTGAAAGTCATGCATGGGTCGTGTTCGCGTCCGAGAATAAATTCTCAAATGCAAATGAATTCCCTTGTCAAATTAATTCCATCTCCTGGCACCCGTTCCGCCATTGCCTCATATAATTATGCACTTTCGCTCAGTCTGGCAACGTCATTAAATTTGTTTTTTGCATAATTAATTGTTATTTTATCAAGCAGATGTGAGTTGATGTGGTAAATGACACAAGGCCGAAGTTGGGACAATATTTCACAACTTGTTGGCTCAATTTGTGAAAGCTGACGTTTTGAGTTGGCATTTGAGTTAATAATAGGAGGACAATAGAGAGAGTGACTTGGGTCGACAATTAAATACCAAACATTCTTGAATGGGGCACTAATGGAGCATCTTTATAATTAATAGCTGTATACCGCTCAACGCTCGGGTCCATTATATTGTGTGGTTCATTGCGTTCATACGAGTGTTGTTATTCAAGTTTTAATTGGCTGCAAACCGATATTATCATTCAAACTCCGTATTACAAACCTACAGACCATGTTTCCAGTTCATAGTTTAATTTATTTTTGTGACATAGCTCTGAACCAGACACTTAGCCACAACGAATAACGGTTACTGTTACGGTAACTGTTTTGGCCGATCGCACAATTTCGTCTACGGATATATAACAGTTGTGGGATATGGGCTACGGAACGGGAAACGATTTTTAGCCTTATTCGTTCGGGTTTCGGTTTCAGCTTTGGTAAAGGTTATTATTGGGAAAATCATTGTGCCTAACCAAGACAGACAAAAAGCTCAAATTTGCTATCCAGGAGCATTTTAGCCCATTTAATGAGGATGAGATTCTATTACATAATAGTAGTAGAAAATTAATTGGGCTCATTATGGGCATGGCGATTTGCCCATTTAGCCTAAAGCCGTTTTGCTTTTTGAATAACCTACATATTTTCTTTTGACCTTAATATTATTAGTACATAAAGTAACAAAAAATGTATATCCTAAAAGCAACATAGAAAAAATAAAAAAGAGTGTGTGTCATGAGACGCACGGTACGAGTGAAGCTCTCTGAATCCGATTAGAGTAATGGATATCATTCTCAAGTCACTGTTAAGTCACTGTTTAGTCACTGTTAAGTAACTGTTAAGTTACTGTTAAGTTACCGTTAATTCACTGGTAAGTTACTGTTAAGTCGCTGTTAAGTCACTGTTAAGTCACTGTTGAGTCACTGTTAAGTAACTGTTAAGTCACTGTTAAGTCACTGTGAAACAAAGAACACTATAGTTTTTAGCACAGAATTAACAACTTGACCTTAATGCAGCCACTCTCTGCACCCCCACTCCCCGCATAACCACCATATCCAAACCCGAAAAACCCCAAATCCTCACCAGATCCCCTCCAGATCCCCACCTGATCCCAACCAGATCTCCACCAGATCTCCACCAGATTCCCACCAGATCTTCACCAGATCCCCACCTGACCCCCACCAGATCCCCACCTGATCCCCACCAGATCTCCACCAGATCCCCAACTGATCCCCACCAGATTCAAACCAGATCCCTACCAGATATCCACCAGATCCCCACCAGATCTCCACCAGAACCCCACCAGATCCTCACCAAATCTTCACCTGATCCCCATCAGGTCTCTACCAAATACTTATCACCTCCCCCACTTCCACCTCACACTATCCCACAGATTTTGCAAATACAAAATCACAGACATATCCCAAAAGAATCTGTCGCAAAGACAAAATTTTTCAAGATTTACCCTCCCAGTCTGACGTCCGTAAAAGAGCTTCGCTCTAAAAATTTCATTTATAAATACTCGCGTATAAATTGGTTCTTATACTTTAGCGCTTCTCTTATGTATAAAGCCAAATTCAACCAATTACTTCCATTTAACACCGTATGGCATTCCTCCTTAGTCAGTCTTGGTTTTTCGATGTAGGCCATCCTCTGTTCCTGTAGTATCGGACATCTTCCCAGAAAGTGCTGAGTGTCTTCCCGTTCTCTCAAATTGCAAAATAAAGAACTTGTTTTTTAGTCATTTTTTTAACAATTTTTGTCTTACCTCTAGAGTGCAACTGCATTATCACTCACTGTGCGTACCATTGGCACACAGTATAAAAAGTTTTCGCCAATATATGTATGTGCCTTGAGCGAAACCGAAATATGTTTCGGTTTTAATCCCTAGTTTGAAGGTAAAACTAGAAAAATATGTAGCGCCGCAGGCGATTTTTTTTTATTCGCGAGTGAAGAAGGATTTTTAAGTGAGGATCCACAAACTGCTCAAACAATAAACATTGAAAAACTTCGCAGGATATGCCCTACACATTTAAAAATTTTACCTTCAAGTAAAACATATTTTTAGTCAAAAATCGTCGTACACGTCACTAAGACCATATACGTAAATTATTTTGGTTAGTTTTATAAATTTGGAAATGCTATTGCATTTAAACTTTGTAATGTAATAATAATGTAATTTTTTCTTATTTTTTTTAAATTGACGAATAGAATCCTGCAAAACCTGCAAATTTAAAAACTTCATTATAAAGGAACCCGTGGATGACCTCGTCGACTTTGTTTTATAATAATTCTTTATAGTTTCCGGCCCATCGATGACATTTTTTACAAAATTGTTGTTTAGAACGGTCGTATTCTAAATAGTATTTTGTAAATATTTACTAATTTTTTTTTATATGCT
The DNA here is from genome assembly GCA_018904275.1 of Lordiphosa clarofinis. NCBI lineage: Eukaryota > Metazoa > Arthropoda > Insecta > Diptera > Drosophilidae > Lordiphosa > Lordiphosa clarofinis. The sequence continues at coordinate 164,137 of JAEIGQ010000245.1, forward strand.
TCATTCTAAGTAGTATGTTGCGTAAAAATATTTAACATGGGGGGTAAAAAAGCGTAGTATAGTCGTGAGTAAGCTGTTGATTTTTCAATTAACTCAATTTTGTCGGCAACTTTTTTGATTTTTTTCAAAAATTTAAAAAAAAATTTGATTTTTTTCAAATCAAAAAGATTACACTATGCAACAATTTTTTGAACCCGGCTTCTAAATAGTTGATCCTTATGTAAAATTTCACGCTGAATTCAAATCTGCTCTCAGATATGTCAAAAGTAGAACGGTTTTTGAGATATCGCGAAATTTTCAATTTTAGTGTTTTGAAAAAAGGTAGGTCTACTAAAATGCCATTTTCTCTGATTTTAGTCCACCGATATGCATAAACTGGAACAAAAATAAAAGATAATAAAATTATTTCTTAAAAAAATGACGAAGTTATGGCACTTCAAAGTTGGATTTTTGAAAAATTTTTGATAATTTTTAATTTTTTGCTGACTTTTATTGAGTTTTTTTCAATCTTACCATTAAAATTGCTCAGGTCTCAGATATTGACAGGATTGGGTAATCTTTAACAAGCATTTTTTGCCCTTGGTCATCAAAATCGGATGAAAAATAAATGCTATATTCACAATTAAGTAAACATACCTCTGTTTGAGAGTATTTTTTGCTAGTTTTTTCAGTATAAAAATCACATCTTAGCAAGCCAAATAAGAATAAACGTTGATCATTAGGAGTTTGTATTATTATTTGTATTATTATTTCTTGTTTCAAGTTACAATTTAATCACATGGGCGACGTGAGCACAGGCTGATGATATCTGAAGTTCTGGAGTCTGAAGAGTCCTACTGAGAGTCAAAATTGCAGCATTGACGGCAGTAAAAACATGCTTACAAATCAGAAAGTCCGCTTTTCCAATCGCACTTATGAGATGTGCCGCTTTTGATGATGTCTCACTGTCTCTATCATTCTTAAACTTTTCTAATTCTCCAATAATATAAAAAAGCAACTCGGCGAATGTGCACACGCATTCATGTTTTTCGTGCATACAACAACCATTTTCATCATGCGACAACTTCGACTTAGTTCAGTAACGCAAGGTGAAGAGCTGATAGTAATCGATTCGAATGAATCTTCCTGCAAACTGTTGCCACGTAAAGAACAGTGGTTAATCAAATTATTAAATATTCCACCGAATTTTCAACTATCGGTCGCAGTGGTGTACGCAGGGGGGGGGTTAACCCCCAAAACAATCTAAGTATTTGCATCTTTTTCTAAAATTCATAATTACTTATTTTTTTCTTTGCGTATATTGGGTGAATTAAGATATTTGGGCTCTAAGGGGCGGGAGGGCTTCAGCCCCTATAGCCCCCCTGGATCCGCTACTGCGTCTTGAAAGTAATTATTTTCAGCCATTTTGTAACTTAACTCTGAGTAAATGTTTCTTGTGGCGCTCTGTCTCGCTTCAGTTTCCCATCTTTGTCACATCGTACATTCTGCATTAGCTTGACGTGTTGTATTTCCCACTGATTAGGATTTTCAAGAGTCATCGCAGTCCCGAACTCCTGTGCGAAAGTTACCCACTGGCGAAACGGTTGCGACTGGGTCGCGTACAGGTGCTTTGCAATAATTTTCGGGTATCTTTGTACAGGCATGTGGAATATTTTTTTGAAGTTACTAAAATAAAGTTGCAGAGTGTAGGTGACCAAGTGCTGCAAACCAGTTTCTAAATGTATCGCATAGTTGGAGGTGTTTTATAATAAAATACCTTAGACTTCGAACTACTAGAAAATATTCAGGCACCTCAATCAGTGTTTGATTTTTTTGACCGCTGCTGATTTGAAAATCTTACTAGTCCAATCAAAATCAAACAATAAAGTTTACCCAGGAAATTATACCAGCAGTCGGTGCTTTGAAAGTTTTTTTAATTGATTGACTGCAACTTATCTAAATTAGGGTGTCCCAAAAGAAAAAAAATTTTGGGGCACCGGCATTTTCTGAAAGCTAAAGGAGTAAAGTATTTTTGAGATTTTTTCCAGATTTTGCGAAAGACGGTTAGAGGTCGCACAAATCGAAATTTCCCTTAAATTTGGGTTTTCCGTAATGTTTTCGAATTTTACTTATGACTTGGTCAACATCCACGAATTTCTTAGTTTTCAAATCAACATTTTATGAAGAATTGCCCAAATTTTACTTTTATGAGCATAAACCAGTTTTTGCTTTGCTTTTGCTCGTTTTGGCACCACTTATTACATTTTTTCGTAAATTTTTCATACATTCTACAAATGCGTTATAACTCTATAATTTTCTATGAGAATTGAAAAAACTAGAGAAGCAGTTTGAAAGATAGTTTAATTTTTAATAAACTGAATTTTAAAAGTTGAAATTTGCTTTTACCGTTCCAGAGTTATACTCTTTTAAAGCATTATAAAGCTCATTGGGAACGCAATATAAACGAGAAAGGCAAGGCTAACTTCGTCAGTCCTGAAGTTTTCATACACTTGAAATCGCTTGTCTCATCGGTTAGCGACTTCGACCAAACTTCGCAGATCAGCTTAAAAACATTTAATATTACCCATTACCATGATTGAGAGCGGTAATATTGAGAAAAAAACAGTTTTTCTCATTAAAATCCATTTTTTGACCGATTATTTGTATGGCAGCTACAAGAAGTAGTTATCCGATCCGGTCGGTTCCGACATATTAGCAGCGTGCAGACAAAAGAAGACTCTGTGCAAAATTTCAGCTCGATAGCTTCAAAACTGAGGGACTAGTTCGCGTAGAAACAGACAGACGGACGGACAAAGCTTAATCGAATCAGCTCGTCACGCTGATCAAGAATATATATACTTTATGTGGTCGGAGATGATTCCTTCTATGCGTTGCAAACTTCTGGGCAAAATTATAATACACTTTTCAAGTGTATAAAAATTAACTATAATCGTGTAATCGGTTAAGGTACCATCAGAAGAAAGTAATGTATAATGGGCGTTTGCATGCCCCTAAGAGATGGTACTCGACGGCCAAAAAACCGCGATTTGGAGTACAATTCTTAAGCTCACCCTTAAATCAATTCATATTGGGAGTAAGCCAGATCTAAAAAAATACAGATCTGCGTTTTAAATTCTGCCATCGAAGACTTAGTCTTTTACTAGAAATTGTCTTAGAACAACATTGACCATTTGGGGTAAACCCAGCTTCACTAAAATTAAGTAATAAATGAGTAAAGTGCTTCATAAGCAGCAGAAAAATAGGCCATATCATTTGAATACCTTAGTTCAGGACATCTTGGCGCACCACGGTTGGTCCACCAAAAACAATTTTTATTACAATTTACTTTTTTTTTGGAAACAATGACAAATTTTACTCATAAGATTAATTGTATAATTTTTGGGAATACCCAAACGGTAAATGTTGTTCAAATTTAATTGCTGATACAAAATTTCATTTAAAACGCGAAGCAAGGCTTCCGTGGTGAATCTGAAAACACAGTTGGAAAAAAACATCATGATTCAAAGTTTGTAGCAAATCTGTTGCAAACCAGGCAAACAGCTTACAATATTATTAGTTTTTTGCAATGGGTACAAAGCTTTAAAAGAGTATAACTCTGGAACGGTAAAGCCTAATTTCAACTTTTAAGTTTGAGCTAAAATTGGGACATTTTTCTTTAAAGTGTTGATTTGAAGACTAAGAAAATCATGGTCATTGGCCAAGTTATAATTCAAATTCGAAAACCATACGGAAAACCCGATTTTTGGGGAAAAATTCGATTTGTGCGACCTCTAAACGTCTTTCGAAAAATCTGAAAAAAATCTCAAAAATACTTTACTCCTTTAACTTTCAGAAAATGCCGGTGCACCCGTGAAATTAAAAAAAAAATTTTTTTTGGGACACCCTAATCTAAATATTGTAAGGGCCCAATTTACAATAGGTAGCTGCTGTGTCTGAAAAATGTACAATTTATTGTGTTGTGTGACAATATGGTAAGTATTAGATAGCAGATGAAAAATCTGCCGCAAATCTAAGAAAGCAGTTTATGTGAGTACCTCTATTAACAAAGATACAGGGTTTTTCCGGACTGAAGGACTGATTTTCATCCGCCGCAACTGTACTTCGGAGCGTGCGCGCACCGACTGTTAACGAACGAGTGGCTGGTCAGTTGTCTCCGAGCACCGAGTACAGACATTTTCGCGCGAACTGTTTCTGTAAGTGGTGCAAGCCGAAAATGCAGCGTTCACCGGCGTGTGCCACTCCGAAGATTGCCTATTCGTCTCGGGATCATACTCAAATATCCATGACTCGTCACTAGTGATTACATTATTCAAAATTGGCGGTCACTTTTGCACATGACACACTTCCACTCACTGCAATTCCTGGTCGTCAGTAAGCACTTTTGGGACCATCTTCGCGCACACCTTGCGCATGTTTAAATGCTCCATCACAATGTCATAAACCACAGATTTTGGTAAATTTAACAACTGGGCTATTAAACGAATACTTAGTCGATGGTCTGAGTCTAAAACTTTACGTACACGAGTCACATTGTCGGTGTTTGTTGAAGTCGAAGGTCTTCCTACACGGTCTTCATCGGCGACCTCTTTCCGGCCCTCCAAAAAGGCCTTGTGCCATCGAAACACAGCAATCTGGATAAGCCTGCTTGATCATATCAAATGCTCGTTCGTTAGCTATATACGCCGCCTACCGAATCCAGTCGGTGCGTTCCGAAGTAGAGGTGGGCGCGGGCCGGGCTTTTTTTCGTGGCCCGCGGGCTTACACAGGCCCGGAGCGGGCCCGGGCCTTAAAATTAAGATTCGTGCGGGCTTCGTGCGGGCCCGGGCCTTAGCAAAAAGGCCCGGCCCGTAAAAGCCCGAAATAGGCCCGTACAAGCCCGAAATAGGCCCGAAAACAATTTTGATTTGTTCGCGCTATTTTTGTTTATGCTCGAATTAGAACCGCCATTTATCGCATTTTAATTGTTTATCGATACTACTATCGATTTGCTTATACTATTTTACTTGTTTGCTCACCACTAATTCAAAATTGGCGTCCTATTGTGAAATTGATAAAACTTTGCAATATTTGCATTGTGGTCAGAAAAATTATGTAAACTTTGCAGAACTAGCACACTTGATTCCCAAATAATAACTGAGTTTAAAACAATGACCCTAAGCGCATTAGAAAAAGGTTTCTTCCGGCAATCGCTCATTTGGTTGGGCTTTTCTTGAACCCTCCTTATAGAGAGATGAATTTCCTCTCAGAGGAAAACAGAGATAATGTGTTAGCTACGGTAAAAGCAATGCTCTCCGAATTTATAGGGGATCATGAATATAGTAGCGTAATAACATAAACCCAAATAATTCTGAAAATGGAATGTTTGCTGAATTTTTAGACTTAAGTTATATAAAACGAGAAAGGCAAGGCTAACTTCGTCCGTGCCGAAGTTTTAATACACTTGAAAACGCTTGTCTCAACGGTTAGCGACTTCGACCAAACTTAGCAGGTCAGCTTAAAAACATTTAATATTACCCATGACCGTGATTGAGAGCGGTAATATTGAGGAAAAACAGTTTTTCTCATTAAAATCCATTTTTCGACCGATCATTTGTATGGCAGCTACAAGAAGTAGTCATCCGATCCGGTCGGTTCCGACATATTAGCAGCGTGCAGACAAAAGAAGACTCTGTGCAAAATTTCAGCTCGCTAGCTTTAAAACTGAGGGACTAGTTCGCGTAGAAACAGACAGACGGACAGACGGACGGACGGACAGACGGACGGACAAAGCTTAATCGACTCAGCTCGTCATGCTGATCAAGAATATATATACTTTATGTGGTCGGAGATGATTCCTTCTATGCGTTGCAAACTTCTGGGCAAAATTATAATACACTTTTTCAAGTGTATAAAAACGAAAAGTTGAGAAAAACGCTATCGACATAGAGCTTGACAAATATTTGGCCTATCCAGCCGCTCCTGGCACACATATTTTAGAATTCTGGAAAAATGCAAGGGACTTAAAATACCTTCCCAAATTAGCTCGGACCATTCTGGCTATTCCCGCCAGTTCGTCTACGAGCGAAAGGCTTTTTTCAACATCGGGCCATGTTTTTAAATGAAAAACAGCCTAGTGCGTTCAGCTCAAATTTAGAAAAATTAAGTTTCGTGGCCGGGCCCGGCCCCGCGCGGCCTTGGTGAAAAAGTTTCGTGTTGGGCCGGGCCGGGCCTCTCAAAAAAGAGTTCGTTTTCGTGCGGGCCCGGGCCTCAAAATACAGGCCCGCGCCCACCTCTATTCCGAAGTACAATCGCGGCGGAAGAAAATCAGACCAATTACTTTCCGGACAAACCCTGTAGCCATGTACGTCCGTTTCTATGCCATTTCCTCCGTCGGTTTTAAAGCTATCTTAACCAAACTTTGAGAAAAACTATTTTGATTTCCATGCAAATGCCACGAAACCTCTTTTTATAAGTTTTCTATGCTTTGACATAATTCAACCAATATCTATGAAAATCGGATCTCTATGTAGTATAGCTGCCCTACAAAATATAGGTTTGAAAAAAAGTCTTGGTAGGAAAAACTTTTTTGTTTTCAAAGCTATTGCTCCCAAACTTGTTATAGATCAATATTTAATGCAACCACATTTCTGCCAAGATTGATTTAAGTCGGATGACTATAGGATATAGCTGCCATAGGAACGAAAGGCCGAAAAAGTAGGTCTAGCGTGAAAAACTATGTTGTTTTCAATGGTATCGTCTTTAGAGGGTTTCATTAAAATTGGATGAATATATCGTATAGCTGCCATACAAAAACTGGCAGGCATATATCATGCTCCAAGGGTATATAAGCTTCGGTGGAGCCGAAGTTAGCTTCCCTCTATTTGTTTTAAATGAAAGAGCGTAGAATGGGCGGAACATGTGCGAACGACTTCTAAAGCTATTTATTGGGTACATTTGATGTGAAATATAATTTCCTTGTTGTCAAATTTAGTGCTTCTTACACAAGCAAGGTACATGTCGAAGCATTTCTTTGGACTAAAAGCTTAGAACTCAGATTAACTAAATCGCTTTCGCTGGGTGTGAACTTCATATAAAACGAGAGCGTAAGTTAAAGTCGGCTCTAACCGACTTCGATATACCCGTTACTCATGAGAAAACATGCTTAGCAGTGTTTCTGCGTTCCCTACGGTGACCATCCAAAAAGTATGCATCATGCATATGCAAAGTTTGGTTAAGATAGCTTTAAAACTGACGGAGGAGATAGAAGCTATAGCATAGAAACAGACGACAGACGGACAGACGGAATATATATACTTTATGTGGACGGAGATGCTCCTTCTCTGCGTTACAAACATCCGGACAATTTTAATATACCCTCTCCAAGGGTATAAAAAGGGTGGCGGAAAGCTTTCGTAAAATTCCGACAGGCCTCTACGCTCAGTCGAACTCAGACAAACTAAAATTTCCGTTCATACCCATCGGAAAGCTCGTAGCGCCGCTAACTTTACAGGCACAAACAGCTGATTCAACTTCGACGGGGTGGTAACAGAAAAAATATTTTGTAATTTTTCCGACACCGACCCGTCGAAATGTCAGCAGCAGAAGTTCGACTAAAATCGCATTGTACGTTATCTTGCAAAGCGCCGAAAAGCTGGAAAAATATTATATAATAAGATTAAAAATAAATACTTCTGCGCATCAAATAAACATTCTAGTTTTCAATGTGGTACTTTCTAGGTTTAAAAATAATAATACCTGATTCAGTTTCAATTTAAGACAACGTGTTTCAAACGGATATTGATAAAAATTTTTTTGGTTGTATTGCAACCTCAATAGACCCTCTCCAAGGGTATAAAAATGAGACTGTTATGGGACTTAAGTTTGATTTTACTCATATTTCACAGTTTTTTTTTTACATCCTTCCATACATTCTACTCGACTCCTGCCTTCCCTCTATTCGTTTGCATTCTGCAAACTGTATTTATGCAAATGCGAGTTAAATCGAACAGTTAAGCAGACTTTAATCGCCTTAACTACTAAAGACGCTTTGTCGTTCTTTCATTTTTAGCTGGAGAGAAAGATTTATCAAACAGAAATGATTCACTTATAGCTTTGACTGTGTAGATGCACAAATTTTCAATTCTCTAAAGTGAATAAACAATCTACTTCTGACAGTATATTGAGGCTCATTTATCTGCCTGCCTAGGGCCATACATGGGATTGTCTCAAATGCACTCATAAACCAAATGCAATAAATTTCAGTGTTCGTATTTGACAAACATAAAAACTTTATCAGATGCTGGTAGACACAGGGCCAAATGCAGGGCCAAGTTATAGCCAAGTTAATACAGAAATGCAAATCAATGTGTGCTAGTTGGAAAAAGCGTCGCCAAAGTGCTGAAACTTGCACCGGGTGCAACCAACATTCCATAAATACATTTTTGTATGTAAGTATGCAAAATATGCAGAAATCTAAATTGCATAGGTAGGAGGTGGGTGGATGCAGGTGCTAAGGAGCACCGGTTATTCAACCTGTAAGGACAATCGATTTTCGATTACCACTAACCGGAAAGGCAGGCACAGCGGTCGACCTACATGAGCAGAAGCTGCAATTGAAATTTGTATGTGAGCAGGGAGACGTTCCCTGAGTCAACCGATACAAGCGAATTTTCTTTGCATGTTGTGCCGAGATAAAAGTGGTAAATGCAACACTTGCAACACGCACCTTCTCTGCAGTTACAGTTGCAGTTGCATTGATACCAGTGGAGGAGGACATCTACAGTGTGGGGCTGTCACTTTATTGCTATAAGTTCCAAGTGCAATTGCAAAATGCTCATGGCTGACTCAAAAGTGTAGCGACTGAGCACACACATCCGAATACGTATTCGGTGTTTATGGCCCAGGTCGACAATTCGTTAAAGTTCACCTTTGTTGGCTTTTGGTTGGGGATTATTGAAAAATAGAAACAAGCTAAATTAAATTTCAGCTCCCACAGGTACGTGATGACAATGCCAAATGGTCGATATCAGCCACAACAAACAGGAGCAGCCAGAGGACTAAGATAAGGGAAGGGGAAGCGGGGGCCAAGCTCACGTGACAATGTGCGGAAATGTTCTTAAAGCGAGAAACAATAGGTGTCTAAGTGATATTTATAATCACGATGCACGTTTTAAATATTCATGCAAATTTAATGGCAAAATCAAGGCCAAGGGAACAGAAATCTAGACAAAGACAAGGGGTTCACCGGGACGGCTTCTACACTGCCACGTAAAAACGTAAAAATTAAATTTTAATTCAGTAGTTAGTAGTTAGGCAGTAGGCTTACAATAAAAGTTAACTTTTGGACCAAAGAAGCTATTGGGCCAAGTCAAATTTGTATATACAGTGAGAAAAACCTAGAACATTGGACTAAAAACGAGCACAACCTTTACTAAAAAGTATGCATGAACGGGTTTTCTCATTTGTAGTACAATGTTCTCACTTGAAGAACAATTTGTTAAGAACGCAAAAACTCAAATTGAGTTGATATTGTTCCATTTTTGAAAGTTGATATTGTTCCGTTTTCAATAACATTTTAAACTCACAGGGGAAAAAACTTTGATAGCACTTCGACCAGGTGTGGGCGGATTCCTCACATTTGGGGGACGGCGACATGCCTTTTTTAATTGGAAGTGAAGGGAGGCAAGACTCCTGGATATGCGCGTTGATGCTTTTCCCTCCACCCATACACATTTCATAGGAATCAGAAATATTGCTTCAACGACCCACTCCACGTGGCTTATTCGGACTTGACTAGGATTTGAGCCCGCTACCTTATGCCCTCAACGTATCGGTTGACACGCTAGCCAATTCAGCCGTTGAACAGTTTTGTAGATGCACGTCTGGGGCGCTACTTACGCTTTCTTGAGCTGACAAGAGAGAGAGAGAAATCAAAAAGAGAGCCAACTTGCCCCTCTGTGTACCAAAGGGTATTATAATTTTGCCCAGAAATTTTACAACGCAAAGAAATTTTCATTTCCAACCCAATAAACTATATATATTCTTGATCAAAGCGACGAGCTGAGTCGATTGAGTTTTGTCCGTCCGTCTGTTTCTACGCAAACTAGTCTCTTAGTTTTAAAGCTATCGAGCTGAAACTTTGCAGACATTCTTTTTTTTACTGCACGCTGCTAATATGTCGGAACCGGCCGGATCGGATGACTATAACATATAGCTGCCATAGGACCATCGTCCGGAAAATGGGTTTTAGTTAGAAAAATTTTGGATTTTATTGCTAGAGTTCTTAAATTCTGATATTTTAAAACATTTGAAAGGGTATAAAAACTTCGGCACAGACGAAGTTAGCTTGGCCCTCTCGTTTAGTTAAAAATAATCTTCTCCATGTAAATGTATGCACTTTTGCATTCGCTTAAACCAATTTTATAGGAACTTCTTTAATTCCGATTGAGGTTTCTCTAAATTATAGGTTTTAAACGCATCAACAGCTTTGTGCGGAGTAGAACGGCGGTTGACAGCTCAGTTTAACATTTTTTTCCGGACAAAAAACTGCTTGTGTGATGTGATGTGTGAGAGAATGATTCGTCTTCGGCAGTTGCTCTAGCGAATTTCACAGAAGACTTTCGTCAAACGAGAGCATAAGTTAAAGTCGGCTCTAACCGACTTCGATACACCCGTTACTCATGAAAAACATGTTTAACAGTGTTCCTGCGTTCCTTAGGGTAACCATCAGAAAAGTATGCAACATTTTTTTAGGGTGGGTAGCGGGGGGCTCGGTTCACTTTTTTGCTTATAACTTGAGAATCGTTCATCCGATCTTCATCATTTCTTTGGCAAATCGATTCATTTTGCTAATTACTAACTATCTCTAGAAGAAACAAATCGTCTATCTTTAAAACTGTAGGAGATATAACGTTTTTTTTTTTAAATTGCGGGGGCGGGAGGGGGCGTGGCCAAAATTTAAAACAAACTTGATCTGCGTGCAGATAAAAGAAGCATTTGTCCCATACATGTCAAACCTCTATCTCTTACCATCTCTGAGACAGAGGTGTTTATAAAGACAGACGGACGGACGGACGGACGGACAGCAGACAGACGGACAGACGGACATAGCCATATCGACTCGGCTGTTGATGCTGATCAAGATTATATATACTTTATATGGTCGGAAATGATTCCTTCTGCCTGTTACATACATTTGCACGACTTTAGTATACCCTTTTTACTCTACGAGTAACGGGTATAAAAATGGTCGTGTATCATTCCGAATTCACCGTCCCACGTTGCTCAAGCGGAGCAGCCTTGGAACACCCACACGGTCGATTGCTGGGTCCTTCTTTTTCAAATTGAACGGTTTCAATATTCAACATTTTCGATTTCAATTAAATAACCGAAATTAGATCTCTACGCTCTCACCAAAACCATGATTTTCGGTTTTGCAAAAAATAATTAGAGAAAAAATAATTTAATAATCGTCCAAAAAGACAAAATATCTCGTGTTGATATTGCTGAATTTTACTGTATTAAATTATTTAATAATATTTAGTAATTGTTGTTAAATTTTATAAATAATTTTTTCTCAGTATTAACCACCATGAAATTGTTCTAAGGAACAAAACTTGTATTATGATGTTTTACGAAAAGACTATTTTAGTTCATAAAATATAAATTATTAAAGTTGAAAACAAATTAAAGAAAGCTTTGCCACACAGCCAGCTTTAAAACTATGTGATGTGAAACTTGCCAAGTGAATTTTATATATATCTAGCTTTTCAAAAATGTCATCTTCATCCAGATTGGACGTCTATATTATATAGCTCCCTATAGTAATGCTGAATACGGCTGTGTTTGCAGTCTATGGACACAATAACAAACAACAAAATGCAATTAATTCAAGCATTCGTAGCTAAACATTTTCTGACTAGAACTACTAGTGTGACCAATCGTTCCTACGGCAGCTATATGCTGTAGTCAACCGATTCATATAAATCATATAATACTGATAATTATCATGTTTGGGAACTAGAGTATTAAAAAATAAAAAAAAGTCTTACTGTCAGCGGAGTCACAGAAATCTCTTTCAACCAAATTCCAACCCAAAACCAATTCTCGGTATCACAGAAATCTCTTTCGGTTGGTTTTAAATCTCTCGTGTTTTGTTGGAAGATTTAGAGAAATTAAGTAATATTTAGGGTATTCACTTTGTTGAGCACATACTTGACCAGTTTTGCCTGACAAGAATTGTGAGCAGCGCTCTATGCACGAAATTTGTGCACAATTACGTTTGAAATATGATTCGGCAGTAATCCATGGTTCGTTCAAAGCTGGCGCTTTCTCCACACAATTTATATGAATGTTTGATCACACATTTGATTTTAGCTTGTATAACACTTATAGCACTAAGGTACAAGTGCTCGACTTTTCGTAGTCAGGGTCTGGGTCGAGCAAGCTGTGCACAATTTGTTCAGAGTAAATTGTTGTTGGAAATGCTTACACTTTTCCCCAAGTGCCTAAGTGCTACCCTAATTGAAATTTAGCTATACGTTTATTAAATTAGCTACACGGCTGTGAGCAAAATTTATAGATATTATAGATGTGACCCAAAAATCGATTTTTCTTGGCAGCTGACATTGGTTCCCACAAAAAAAAGTTTGTATGAGATGCGGTATCTCAATATGTAGTGTCTTTGCTTTATCTTATTCGACTGTACATTGTGCATGCCAAACCATATAAATTATTTTCACACTGAAAAATATTTGAAATCAAAGAACAACTGCTGCCAAAAAAGTTTAGTCTGAATTATCAATAAGTAAACCGTGTATAAACTTAGCTTAAGCAATGAACTAGGGGAATCAGTATGCGCATCTGTCTCTACAGCAATGTCTGCAGGTGTCTTGTATGTCAAAGGCACATCCAATATTTTCCATTTTTTATTTACTAACAATTTAAACTAAACTGTTTTTGCAATTGTTGTTTAAAATTTTCAAATATTTTTTAGTGTGACCAAACATAAAAATACTTAACTTGCTTTAAAATGTATTTAGATGGTTTTTGAAATCGCTACAAAATCCATCTAGATGGTTAGCCTTGAACATGAGCAAAACAAATGCAGCAAATCCTTCCAGATTTGCAAGAGCTGCATCATGAGAAAACTATCCTTATTGTTTGTTTGTTTATTGAATTGGCAGTACATCCTGACGCTACAAGTACAATATACTTATAAATTATTGCGCCAGTCACAACGGTTGAAAATTAATTAAATATTTTAGATTTCCTACTTAAATGCTAACTTTTACCTAAACATGTATTAATATTATAATTTAAAGTTAACAATTCAGATCAGAAAGTTTAAAAAATCCTTACTGATTTGATTTAGGTACAACCGCATTAGTGTTGGTAAAAAGTATATGCTATGGAAGACAACATAAGTAATTAGCAAATGTAACTCTTTAGACAACACACGTACCACGACACAATGAGTTCCAATATTCCGTGGTGCAAAATTCTGAGTATAACTAGCTAAATTCAGGTGTAATTTAATTGATTTTGGGTTTTCTTTATGACCAGCTGCAGTCTTTAAACACAAATTTCCCTTTCTGTCCCAATTAACCAAACTCTGCGCTCCTACCACAAATCAAGTATACGCTCTATGGTACCTAGCCCTTCGCTCACCACCTTTGTGAGCTGTTTTGACCAAATGCAAATCGGCTTCAAGTTGCATCCCTGCAATTGGTATGCTAATGTGGCAAGGGACATTGAAAACGTGGCCCGAAACTACGCATTTTTGACGTGCATTCGATATAAGCGACTTGCGCAGGAATCAAATGTTAATTGACTGTGGGCTGTTTGCCCTGCTGGATGTTTGCACTGCAGTCACTTTGTTTGTTGGGCAAATATTTGAAATGTCCCTCCTACTTAGAAAGCAAATGATTGGAAATCTGCATATTTCGTGTTACGAACGCATTGAAGAAACTTGGACTGAGCAAGCACTCTTTAATTTCTGGTTTGAATTGCTAGTTATGATGAATCGTTTTCACATTAAAGCAACACATTACACCAGCGGTGATCAACAAAATTTGGACTTTAAAAATGTCTTAACAAAATAGTTTCAAAAATTAACCCAAAATATGGCCTTTGAATAATCCTAATTTGGTTCATCATTAAGCCTGTTAAAAATACTTCATATGTAAAACTTAATAAACCTGCTTCCCTATCAAAAGGACTTTGAAAGCGACAATTTTGCACCAGCTCTATTTAAAAGCCATTCTTTTAGTATGCAATCAGCTTATGTTTGTAACTTTCCCTGCTTTTAATTACTTAAGTAAATATCATCCAAAGTTGTCGCAGTAGGAAGAAACTTTTGACGAACTTTCTATAAACGAGTTCTGCTGACGAGCTATTTAAAGCGCTGTGTCTTTTGAGGACTCAGGAAAACGACAATACTGAATACTGTGATGGGGACAAAGCCCCAGTCTGCCGCTCCGGTGTATGCCAATTAATCACCCTTAATGGTATAATTTACATATTGCACACAAAAGGCGTCCGGGATGCAACTGTGCATTCAGATGCTGACAGTATAATGACTCAAAAAGGACAATATGCGCAGAAGTCAGGACGCGTCGTGTGCATGTGACTGTGACTTGACATGAGACGGTAGCCACTGAGACGTGAGAATGTTTGGCGCCAATTCGAAATTAATAGACAGCATTATCCCCGACCTCCGCGTCTGAAGTCCAAGTCATTGCTGAGCGGACACAATTTGTGGGGAATGGGAAATCGGACGTTTGGCGCATAAATTTATAAGATGAAACTCGCAAATAATGTTGCATCAGGAGCAATAACGAAATAAACTAATTTGTTATGGCAATGAAGTTGCCATTTGCCTTGGCCATTTCGTAGCCATATCCAATATTAAATCAGATATGTATATATATGGATGGGCAATAATAGCTGGTTCATGGATGAGGAAAACCCACACACACACACAAAGACAATACAATAATTGGCAAGGCAACAAAATGCCTTTGTGATGCCCCATAAAAATGAAGAAGAATGTGATGAACGCATTGGGACACGGAGTAGAAAACCAAAAGAAGCGAAAAGGAAGCGACGGGCCTCATCATTATAGGAGAAAATTGTTTTTGAAAAAGTAAATCGAAGACAAAATGACCAACAGCCGCCGGCAGGACAACGCCTAAATGAGACAGACAAACAGTTCCGAACCAGAAACTGAATTGGGGGAACGTTGTTCCCGACTCCAGGCTGGGTGGTTGGCATGATTGTGATTGTTGTATGTGCACAAGTATTGTAAATATATAAAGATGCGATGGGTTAGCGCATTTATTTTTGGTCTTTTGGGGTAAAAATTTATTCAGCTGTAAAAAAATGCCTTTAAATTGTTTTTTGTCGCTTGAATGGTTGGCCTGGTCGAAAAATAAAAGCAGTTAACTTTGAATTCCAGTCAAGTATAAATTGTGTAAAAAATTAAGATTAATTTTCCAAATTAAACAAATTGATGGTTATATTTACTATAAAACAGGTAGACAGCTTCACCAAGTGGTGTTTTGTATTTGAATCAAGTACAACCTCCTGGTGTTTGAAAAAACGAGAGAGCAAGTTAAAGTCGGCTCTAACCGACTTCGATATACCTGTTACTCATGAAAATACATGTTTAACAGTGTTCCTGCGTTCCTTAAGGCCTGTATCCAGCACTGCGGAAAATTCCTGTCAGGAATTTGCTAATTATTTCTTGTGTGTGTGCAACATAACTAAGACAGTGTGACCATGAAACTAAGAGGTGGAAGGTCACTCTGATCAATCAGCTGTGTAGCACTGTTAACTATTTGAATTTAAATAAAATTTAAAAATATAATTAGTATTTTCTGTAAGAAGCATGCTGCTTGGAGTATGTGCTACATACTTCATACTTGGGGATGATAAGCCGATGGCCTTACACTTTGCAGTGGGTCTCGGATAGCACAAAACTTCACTGCAGCATGTTGTTGAGTGCATTACTTTATAATGCGATATTCTCCAAAGTAGTATGACCTCTAGGTTCTACGCCAATCAAATGAATCTTTCATCGTCGGATACAATATGGCCAACTCAGTGGCTGGATCAGAACCGCTGGAACATAGCCTTTAATCGTTCAAAGAGTCAACACGATTGCTATAAGACCCGAACAAGTAGCTTGAGTGCGACTCCTAGAATCAAGAGTTCCATATACGAATAACGCCGTCTAATACAATACCTTGGCGTGTCTGAACCCCCGCTTGACCAAGAAAGTCCATATGACTCGGGCAGTAGCTACGGTTGCAGCTAATGGCATTGGAGCTCCATTGGCTTCTTAAGTCTCATAGCGGTGGATCTGGGCGATCCCGTTATGGGGTACGGCATGATCCACTGCCCTCAAGAAACTAGAGTCATCTACATACATACATAAGTGGGGCCCCTGGTATGAGAGGCATTATGCGCCCAAATTAATATGCACACCAGCAGGTATCATGACCAATTGATGCACCACTCTAAAAAATTTGCCTATGATCTGGCGACACACAGATTATGGAAGCGTTTTAACCGACCTTTTTGTCTATGGAAAACGTCCCTCTGGCGGCCTCATCAATTTGGCATAAGTGTGCCTTTGACACCATCCCCTACCAATCCTTGCACGCTGATGGTTCCCCAGCCAGATGACAGCTCATAACAAAAAAATATAAAAGCATTTTCCCTAAAATTTTCGCTCGTGGCATCCAAAATAATTGTTGACAATATATTCCTGCGCTGTGTGTCAGCTGTTCTCACCATCCACACACGCTATCGGTATGCCAACTATCGATAACAAATTGTGGATTACGTTCATGTTGCTGGATACACAAGCAACGAAAACGCAAACTAAAAATTCCTGCCGCAGTTTTTTTTATATAAGGTTTGACAGGAATTTTTAGTTTCCGCGGTGCTGGATACCCGGCGTAAAGGCCTGTTTTTTAGAAGCGCGGAAAATTTAGCACGCTAAATTGCACTTAATTTATTTAGCATCCACAATAAATTTTTAGTGTGCCCACATATAAGCCAATGCACACTGGTTCCTTCGCCACAGGCGCCCCCAGTGCTTTTACCAATAGTGACTTCGCAAGCTACGCGGAAAGTCGGCAATGAGAGCACTAGCAGTTCAACCCAGAGAGGGACAAAACCATGTGCCACTCAAACGACTCCAGAGCAGCGCGGACAACGCAGACCCAAAGCAACAAATGCAAGCAGAAGACAGATGCACCAACAGGCACAAGATGCCAGCGTTTCACAAGCGGGCAAAGAGCTATCGCCCTCACCCTCAGAGCCAGTACAGCAGCCAATTCAGCAAGTTTGTAAACAGGCGGCGACGAAGGTACCGGCCTCAAGCTGGCAGAAGGCTAAACCTAGGTCGAGGAAACCCCCAGAGAAAGGGAAACCCCCAGATGCACTTATTGTAAAATGCAAGGACCCAGCCTCATACGCGGAAGTTCTCAAGGCAGTTAAGTCCGACCGAGCGCTCCATGCTTACAGGGATAAGGTATGCGGAATAAGACGTACAGCTGACGGAGAACTACTCATGCAAATGAGCAAAGCAGGCGATGAAGCAACCGCGATGTTATGCAAGGCAGTGGAAGAAGCCATGGGAGAAAAAGCGACAGTGAAGGCAATCTCTGATAGAGTCTCCATCGAGGTGAGGGATATATCGGAATGGACCACTGGCGAAGAAGTACTAGAGGCAGTCTTTGCCAATATTGAGGGAGATATCCCGGTAGAAGCAGTCCCCAAATTACGCAAAGCATACAGAGGTACCCAGACGGCCAGTATGCTTCTCTCCAAAGAGGTGGCAGATAAACTGCTAGCAAAGGCGAAAATTCGCATAGGATGGGCAGTATGCAGAGTGCGGCAGAAAATCATCCCAAGAAGATGCTTTAAGTGCCTAGATTTCGGACACATAGCGTCTAGGTGCAGAAGCGCACATGATGCATCGAAGCAATGCTTCAACTGCGGAGGCACAAACCATGCCTCAAAAAGCTGCAGCAATAAACCTGCGTGCATCCTCTGTGTGAGAAACGGGTTAAAGAACATCGAGCACAACACCCTCAACTGGGCTTGCCCGATGTACCAGAAGGCAGTGAGAAGCGACCGGTCCAATTAAGTTTCTCCAACTTAATCTGAATCACTGCAGAGCGGCCCAAGACCTTGTCACTCAAACAGTGCGGGTCAAAGGAATAGACGTGGCACTTATATGCGAGCCATACCAATCCATGCCGGACAGCATATGGATCCAAAATCAAACGTATGGAGCAGCGATCTGGAGCTGTGGAAGAACACCACTACAGCTCAGCGAGCGAAAAACAGCAGCAGGATATGTTAGAGCCAGGTGCGGAGACATATACTGGTATAGCTGTTACATAGCCCCAAGCATCCAGCTCGATGAGTTCGAGCGAATTATTGATGATATCGCGACTGATTCGCGCTGCCATGCGCCGACCGTCATAGCCGGCGACTTCAATGCATGGGCGGTAGATTGGGGAAGCAGCAGGACAAACGCCCGAGGAACTATCCTACTGGATGCTTTCGCGTCCATCAACGCAGTATTGCTGAACACTGGGACGAAACAGACCTACTCAAAGGCAGGACGGGGATCAATAATAGATCTCACATTCGCCAGCCCGTGCCTAGCGAGAAATACGACGTGGGAGGTCTCCGACGATTACACTCACAGCGACCACCAAGCTATAGTGAGCAACATCGGATCCCTGCGACGGCATCACATCAAGCAGGCAGTGCACACTGGATGGTGCGAAAAGTCCATTGATGCAGCATCACTGCTGGCAATGATGGACGGCTCCCAAATCGAAGGGACTGCAGAACAGCGCGCAATCAGCCTGGCCCAGTCAATGGAGAGAGCTTGCGACGCAGCAATGGCACGCAAGAAGAAAGGCGGAAATAAAAACAAACTCGTACATTGGTGGAGCCAAGAAATCGAGCACTATCGCATGGACTGCCACAGCTCGAGAAGACGGTATCAACGGGCGATGAAGCGATGCTTGAGAAGACCATTGGACCTACAGGCCAAGCACCAGGCGGAAACACTGCTTATCTCTTTTCAAGCACACCGAGCCGCGCTAAAAAAGGCCATCAAGCGCAGTAAAGCAAACTGTTGGAAACAGCTCTGCGATGAGGCCGAGGACCAACCTTTCGGTCAGGCCTACAAGGTGGTAATGGGAAAGCTTGCGAGACGGCCCACACCCACGTGCCCAACGCAACTAGGAACTAACGTCGAAACCCTGTTTCCGCTCCAGCCGGAAATTCAAGCGACGACATGGACAGACACGGATGAGGGACCTGAACCTACTACAGATGCAGATGAGGTACGCGCGACCCTATCGCGCGTAAATGCAGATAAGGCTCCGGGACCAGATGGGATCCCAACCAGAGCAATAAAAATTATCGTCGAAGCCTATCCAGAAATATTCGCAGACCTATACAACTGTTGCATCCGCGAACGTGTCTTCCCACAGAGATGGAAGCTCCAAAGATTGGTACTACTCCCAAAAGGCGACAAGAACGCAGAGGACCCCCGGCATACAGACCATTATGCAAGCTGGACACAATCAGCAAACTTTTCGAGAGAATAATTTGCAATCGTCTTGAGAAGGAACTTTTGACCAGACACGGCCTCTCAGACTATCAGTTCGGCTTCAGAAAAGGGACGCAGCACGATTGACGCCATTTCGACGGTAGTGAAGATAGCCCGTGATGCCACTGCCGGGAAAGATGGCAAGGAGGCACCAAAAAGTACTGTCTAGTCACCACATTAGACGTCAGAAATGCCTTTAACTCTGCTAACTGGACGAAGATCCTTCAAGCACTTGTAAGGCTCCGCATACCCAAATACCTGGTGCAGCTGGTGACCACTTATTTCGCAAACCGAACACTGCTGTATGATACGTTGGAAGGACGGAAAACACATCGGGTCACAGGCGGTGTTCCACAGGGCTCGGTTATAGGGCCGATGTTGTGGAACGTAATGTACGACGGAGTTCTCCGCCTAAACACGCCGGCAGGAGTGAAAATCATAGGTTTCGCAGACGACATAGCCATCACGGCGGTGGCTAAAAACCTAAGTGACGTAGAAGCCAAAACCACTGAGACTGTAGTACAAGTCACCAAATGGCTCGACGCAAATGGGCTAAGCTTGGCTCCCCACAAAACCGAGTCTGTCCTCATAAGCAGTAGGAAACGAGTAGAAACCGCCAGTGTGAGAGTCGGAGATCAACTGATAAGATCGAAAGAGGCCATCAAGTACCTGGGGGTAATGTTAGACCACAGACTCAGCTTTAAAAGCTACTTGGAGTACGTAGAAGAGAAGGCTGTTAAAGCCATTAATGCATTAACCGGGATAATGGCGAACATTGGCGGACCACGACAGCGAAGCAGATGGCTGATCTGCAATGTGGTCAGGTCAATCATCCTATATGCATCGCCAATATGGGCTCCTGCAATGGCGGTCCCTTCCTACAGCCGTGGATGCAAAGGCGCGTACAGAAGATGTGCCCTCCGAGTAATAAGTGGTTTCCGAACAGTGTCAGAGGACGCAGCACTCGTCCTCGCTGGAATGGCCCCTCTCGACCTACTAGCGACAGAATGTAGAAGCCCTCCTACAGATGAGTTGCGACGGGAGGCTACTATGACACAGTGGCAAATGAGGTGGAGGTCTACAACCAACGGCAGCTGGACAAAGAGACTGATAGCGGACATTCGCCCGTGGGTGGGTAGAAAACACGGACAAATCGACTTCTATTTGACGCAACTACTGACGGGACACGGATGCTTTAAATCCTATCTCTATAGGATTAACCACGAGACGGATCCGTTTTGCACACACTGTGCACGGTCCATAGAAGACGCAGAGCATGTCTTTTTTGTCTGTCCGAGATTTTCTGCAGAACGGGAAGAGCTAAGTATAGGCATTGGGAGACCATTCACAGTCGTTGACTTGATGGATATCCTTCTTAGCTCGCAAAACAACTGGAATGCAATTTGCACCATGGCCGCAGAAATCATCAAGACCTTGCGTCGCGCTGAAAGACAGCGCAATTTAAATTCAAATCCTAGATAAGGATCTAGTTGAGGCTTTCATGCCTTCTCCCCCTTGTGAAGTAATACTTAGCGGTGGTATCGCGAGAGGGAATCGGAGAATAGAGGTGTTTTTAGTGGGTGAGGAACTCCAAGTCCCACACTTTGAGGCTTTCAATGCTTTCTCCCCTATACCAAAAAAAAAAAAAAAAAAACACTGGTTCCGCTTGTATGGAAGTGTGGCCAAAAATACTTCTAGTGCAGGTAGAGGTCTAAAATTTTTACGAAGGCTTTTAAAAAACATTAAATAGAGTGGTAAGAAGATTGGACATGATTGGACATTCACCCCTGCCTCCTACACCCACCCACCCCAAGCACAACCAATCAAAAAAATTACAAAAACAAGAAACATTTTATTTTTCATAGGAAATTAAACTTTAAAAAAACACTAGGATAAAAATGAAGAGAGAACGAATTGATTAGTTCATAATCATTAATATTTATAACTTGAAACTCATATAAACAAACAATTTTTTTTAAATGCAAGTTAACAATAAAATCATAAGAACAGATTCCAATAACGTAGATTTTTCCTTCTTTCCACGTTGTCTCTGCCCTGTTATGAATGGATCTGAACGAAAAGTAGTGTTTTCATTATGCCGGTGTGTACGATTGCATTTTTCCAAAACTCGCCCATCTTTTTGCAACTATAGCTAACGCACATGCTTAAGCTAGTTGGATCCGGTTTGTAATCTTTTTTTTAATAGATCCTTTTCGATTAATTTGGTTAATTGTTTGAATTTTTCGGGTTCTGTTCCGCTTATGCTTAACCAAAGTTCAAACAAATGCATACGAGAACACACGCAGTAAAATAAAGAGCCTAACAAAAGATAAATAAAATGAGCCCAACAAATTTAAGAAAACATACCAAAACAGACAAGACTCACAAGACAGTTCTACTTGCAACACAATAAGAACAACATGCGAACACAACGAAAAAACGTAGCTGTAAACAAGAGAGACTTTTTCCCGAAGCTTCTAAAACTAAGTGAGGCGGAAGGTGGCAGCCAAACTTAACTGTTTTAGAATCCAAATTGAACAACTAATACTATACAAAAAGTCCCTTTGGAGGATTTTGGAGGGGTATCAACTAAAAGCTTACCTGAAAATCATTTTGATGAACGAGAAAACACAAGTAAAGGGGTTGACAAACAAGAATTTTACAAAATAAACACACAACACAAAAATTATCTAAACTAAAAATAAATAAAGTTATTACCTCTGTTTTCAATATTTATACTGCTTAAACAAATTATTTTGTCTTTTTTGCTATTTTTTGCCTTTTTTGCAACACATGCTGTGAAACGTTTTACACAAAGAAATTTAACTGGTTCATTTAAGGCTTTTTAGACGCTATTTGGAAGTGGATCGATTGGAATGGAAAAAATGAACTACTCTATCAAATAGAAATAAATATTTCAAGAAATAAATCTCATCAATTTTATTTCGAAGTTTTGAATTTTATATTTTTGATTTTTGGCCTCTGACGGATCCACTGTGCAATGAGGCCAAATACAGAAACGGCCACACAGGTGGACAGCTGTTTGGTTTTGTTTACAAAATTAATTTAAATGGCGTATTTTCCCAGGAACACATATAATATATGTTGATGCCGGTAGCGTTGCACCAAATTCCGTTATAAGGCGTTGAGCGAGGATCAAATTATTGCCCGTTTGAGAGGTGCAGATTGAGGAGGAGGCCTACAATTGTACAGATATTGGGCGGTGATCCCCTTTGCAGTCCTGCTATCGTCTCAAGGGGGGCCGAGCATGTCATCAACAAGGTCCATTTATTTGAGATGTCGCACATAGTCCCGAACTACCAATTGAAGGCTTCTTTGGATGTTTGCGTTCAGGCAACTATAATCGTTTGCAGAAGTTTGTACAAGAGATTGGTTAATCGGCCTACAGTGTGGGTCAGATGGAGCAGTTTCTGGAGTTCATAGTGCATCACGCGGCCCTGACGGATGCCCGGATATGCGACAAGATGGGGGTGGGTGGTATCATTTTTAAGGCTTGATTCCAAGTTGGTTGACTGTTCATTCTTGGCAGGAATGCTGTTATCGTGTGCAGGAAGGTTGCTTGGAGTATCTGCAAATCATGGACTTGTGCTGTGAAACCGTTTTCCTCTCAACTGAAAAGCTACGCTAGAGATTGGCAAATATACTTTTAGTTTTCATCAACAATTTTAGTTTTATTTGTCGTAAATTCAAAATCCTCCTCCACGGAGCTGCTGTCCACCATACCGGGTTGGTATGGTTATCACCTGCTGATTTCCTCCGATTTCGGACGCAACCATCCGTGCCAACCGAACGAGGCGTCTCCAAGCGTCGAACGTTGGCATTGGAGACAGTTTTCAGTACGTCCCTTCAGCGCCGATTTCGTCATTTTGTGGGGCTGATTTGTGGCCCCTTAGCTTGGGGCTTCCCCTCGTCTAAAACTTTCAATCCGTTTCCTTTTGCGCTCAGATGATTTTTCCTCCATAATCAATTTATCTTGTCAAAATAAACACCCTCTAGTACGGCCGTCCGACGCTATATCAACGTTCCGTCGACGATATTGTGACTGTCGCTGACGCACGCTTATTTCCCTCACAATGAGCTCGACTGACGTATTTTGCAAGGGCATGTCCGCTCAATACGTTAACGACTCTCCAGGCACGCTAGGTCGACGCAATGCCATGCAGAGAAGCTACGTAAACGACGCTCGTTCGCCCCAATGGCATGGATGGTGCAACTTTATCGACACTCGTTCGACCCAATGCCATGCAGAGAAGCAACATAAGCGACGCTCGTTCGACCCAATGCCATGTATGGAGCGACATAAGGCACGCTCTTTAGAACCAATGTCATGCATGGAGCGACATAAGCGAGGTTCCTTCAACCCAAGAGAGATGCTTTCTTGACGCCATGTATAATAGAAATATTTCACACGAACTCTTCATTATAAATTTTAATAATTAGTGCGCATTGCAATGGATTCTACTTGCATGTTGTGAAATATATTGGTGATAAGGTGTTTGAGGATTGATATACATTTTTTTCAAATCCGTTCCTATTCTTTGCACACGCTCTCTGACGGAAAAAAATTAGAGCGTACGCCTCTCTCTCTAACAATTTTGACAGGTGTCACGACTCATCACCGTAGAGCGACGCTGGGTTGACGTATATCAGGGGTGCCCAAAACGAGCTTACCAGCGCGCCATGAACAATACACAAACGCCAAATATATTTCAAACAATAACAATTAAATGAGATAGAGAGAGAGAACCGATTCTTGTTTGTGTGTATGTGTGGTCGTTGCTACGCAAATCATACTCGATAGCGCGACAAGCGTTCAGCCGTACGCATAAGCAATTTGTTGTTGGGTTTGAGTTTGCGAGAGACATAGGAGAGAGAGAAGAGAGACACATATGATGTTGTTGTTGCAGGTCAGAGCGCGACAACAACAAAACACAGCGCAGGCATAGAATTTGTTTTTGTTTTTTGCTGGCTTATGGCATGCGCAAATCGAATGCGCGCAGGCTATTCCTTTGCGTAGAACAACAACACATGCGTGTCATGCGCAATAGGCATGGGCGCCCCTGACGTATATAGACCGACTGACCCCAGCCGTACTAGAGGGGAGCTACAGCTATTTCCTCAAATCAAATCAGCTGTTCTTTTAATCCACTCACGACCCACACCTCTATCGACACGTCAACTATCGATAGGCCAACTGGGCATTTATTTAGCGTGTCTCAGAACACGGAAAATAAATTGAGCCGCGGAAACTTTCCGCCACTGTTTTTTTTATATGGAGTGCGTCATAAAAATTTATTTTCCGCGCTTCTGAGAACAGGCCTTAAGGGTGAACATCTGAAAAGTATGCAACACTTTTTTAACTCGGCTATATTTCACATTTTTGCTCATAACTAGAGAACCGCTCATCCGATCCTTATTATTTCTTCGGCAAATTTATTCATTTTGCTTATTACTAACTATCTCTAGAAGGTACGAATCGTCTATCTTTAAAACTGTAGAGATATAACGTTTTTTCCAAATTGCGGGGGCGGGAGGGGGCGTGGCCAAAATTTGAAATAAACTTGATCTGCGTGCAGATAAAAGAAGGAATTTTTCCCATACATGTCAAACCTCTATCTCTTACCATCTCTGAGATCTAGGTGTTCATACAGACAGACGGACGGACGGACAGACGGACATGTCTATATCGACTCGGCTGTTGATGCTGATCAAGAATATATATTCTTTATATGGTCGGAAATGATTCCTTCTGCCTGTTACATACATTAGTATACCCTTTTTACTCTACGAGTAATGGGTATAAAAAATTATGTTCGGTAACGTATCTGCCTAAAGGTATGCAACACGACAAGTTTTAGCTTCTCTCCTGTGGGTTTCATAGAAAGTTCATAGAAGATAACTACAAACTGAGTTCACGGAGAGTAAGTACAAGAGGGTAGCTTTCTCATTTCTTTTTTACCAGTCTTCGTTGCTTAGCTGACACCCACAATATTTCTTTCGCTTTTTGGCAGTCCACCAGATTCGAAGTCTTTCTTCCAGTGCGGTCACAATTACATATAAAAAGTAAAAAATTGTTTGCAAAAATCTGAAAAGTAATTAAAGTGCAAGTGAGCAGCAGAACTTAAGCTGCCGGCCCCTGTAGCGGCCTGCAATGGCGATTGTGCCAAAACCATAATTAAAGTGTGATACTCAACTGATACTCAACTGGCCAGTTTGTCCCTGTCAAGATCGAGTTGATAGTTGTTTCCCCTAATCTTCTTTTCAGGTGTGGCACATATCACACCCATAAATAAAATGGCTGCTCCAGCATCTTAATTCAAGCCCAATAAACCGCCGTTTTTTTTAGTTGGCCTAGCTAAAACTATTTTATTTGGCGATTAAAACATCTGCCGCCAGCATAGATCTCCTTGCAATATTGGCACAAGCCCACACTTAGCAAATTCTTATAAAATCAATTCATAGTAGCAGCGAAGAAAGTTAGTTGGACTCAACCGAATACATGCATACACCGATTTTAAAATCAGCTGACAAAGTCAGCGAATTCGCACTAGATGCCTTCTCCGCTTATTTTGATCAGCCCCCAGGAGAGAAAAATAGAGCAGCTCGTCAAAGTGCCGAAATCGAGTGAAAATTAGGTATAACCATATGTCTATGTTATAGGCATCAAGAATTAATTTTAATAATTTTTCTTGTATAGTATACACTTCATCCAAAGAACTTCCACAGTGTGACCAGATTGTAAGATGTATTCATGTAAAATGGTCATATTGCCTAGAGCGTTGTTTTTGGTATAAGCTTAGTATACACTTCCACCAAAGATTTGCCAAAACAAAAAACTCCATATACAAAAAACTCGCAAAATTTTTTGCGCCAAAGCCCTTTGGCGATCCCATTGTTGGCGGCCCATGTTAGTCATTAGTATTTATTGATTGTGAAACTTATAATTTAAAAAAAATAAATATATAACTATAGTTAGTAATTAGCAATATGAAGTAATGATAAAAATCGGATGAGCGGTTCTCAAGTTATGAGCAAAATACCAAATCGGATGTACCATTCTAATTTTACAATTGTCTTAAGATTTTTTTTCTATGTCGCTTATCTTGCGAACTGTTAGTGGTGGGAATGTCAAGCAAATAGGATTACATAGCGCGGTTGGTAAATTTTTTAGGAAACAAAACAAATGTTGGTGGCTGCGTTTACATGGAATGACCCATATACAAGTATAGTGTAGTCTGGTATTTTTAACTTTTTTTTTCGTAATTCTGCGTTAAACAATTGTTCTCCCGATGAATTTGTTATTCGCGGATATCTGAGCACACTTCGGAAATCTAGTATTATTTTTAAGTGTGTTGACAGAATATCGATTGACTTAACATTAATGCCCCTAAAAGTAAAGTTTGCTAAAGTTAAGTGGGAAATTTAAATATAGTTTTTCATGTTCACTTAAATGATTCCATATTTGTTGGGTGCTCTTTCCCTATATGGCCAGGATAACCTCTAGTCAAATCAACAATTAATGCAGGTATTGCCGTCTACTACATATGTGGAGTACAAGCCGCCAATGTGTAGAACCTTTAGTACAGGGTGAATATGAATAAAGGCGAACCCAACCGAGCCGTAACCGCGGTTCAGTAAGCCCCAAAAACCATTCGATGAACCGAACAGGCAGTGCAAAAACTATGTGAACCACTGAACCGAACCATTTCTTATTTTTGAGCGTTTATTTTTCTACTTTTGTGTCTATCCACTAATTTTTTTCGATCCCGTCAGAAAAGTAATTTTCCGAAAGGTCTGCAAAGTACTGATGATCTCCTCCGGAGAGCTGAATTTTGTCTTGGTGAGCCGTTTTTTGAGGTTTGGAAGAGAAACTCCGAGGGAGCGAAATCGGGCGAATGAGGTGGATGGGGAAGCAATTGGTCACATGTTTTCGATGCTCGAGTTTTCGGTTCGAAGTCAGAATAAGCGGAACCCAGCGGCAGGATAACTTTTTTATTTGCAGAATCCCGCTTAAAATATGGCGTGTACGCTCAGTACCAGTTCTTGTGGCATATGCTAGCTCGCGCACCTTCACCTTTCTTGGATTTTGTGCCTGTTTTAGCCCTGTGGATCGATAAATTATCGCGCATGCATAAAAGAACTTCCGGTTGCGCTTTCTTTTAGTTATAGTATCATGTGCGCTACATATGATTTGTTCCGATGGTCAAAAGACCGATTTTAAGTGATTGAAATATTTTTCTACACGAAAGGGCAGCACAAGACTATCAAAGCAGAATTAAAGACAAAATATAACAGTGCTTAACCCATTCCTGATACCCAGAAGCAACAAAGCTTCATTCTCGGATGGGAGAATTGTTTTCGATTACTTCCGTTAGTAGTTAAGAGTGTTGGCATCAACTCGTTAATTGTGAAAACTGAATGCTCAGCTTTGATGTTTGACCACTAAGTCCTCTGCAATGTCATCCATCAACAGCTACTCCATTGTACAAGGCGTCCCGGATGAGACGCCCAGGCTGACATCCCACCTGGACTGACAAACAGCAGCGGTCTGTTGCAGATGTAATCAAATTAACATTAATAACTTTACCAAATGCTTCCCAACAGACCTATTTAAATTGCCGGTTTTATCATTGACTTTTTGAAAACTGACAAAGCCAAAGTGTCGTTTGTGCCATAAGTGAACTGTTTTAAATTTCATTTTTAATGCAATGCCACAGTCCCATTGCCCCCTTGAAGCATATTTCGAAAATATGCCAAACCAAATGCACACATTTTAAGCCGTTTGCCGATTGCGGCACTTTTTATGCACACTCGAGCTTTCGCATTCACTTGAACGGCCGCCCTAATGTAGTTCACGACACACGTGTGTTTGCGGCGCTGCCAGGACGAGTCCCCGTCAGCGGCAAATTGAAAAGGCAAACGCATAAGCAACCAGCTCCAGGCTAAGCGATTTCATTAAAGCTCTTCAAATATTAAAGCGCATTCGGTCGTCTTGTGGGCGTGCAGCGCACTTATGAGCATAAGCGACGACCAAAGCCTCCTGTTCGGTTAGATTGGAGGTGTAGTCTGTTGTTTGTTTGTCGCGTGCGTGGTGCTTCTCGTGGGCGTCTTGTGTTTTTCATTCCTTTTGTTGACGCCTGTAGTCATCTTTTATTTCATTTTGTCTCTTAAGTGTCAGAGCATGAAACGGACAATATAATTTACATTCAGTATGCAAATGTGACATCCCCGCACGTATACACGCGTATGTGGGCCGCCATAGCGTTCGGAAATGGCAAATTTACAATAAAAACACAAAAGTTTGAATAAGTAATTTTGGCAAAAGGCAAGGCGTACTGTTACATGCACACACACATGCGCGTGCACGGAGGCCGGAAACCAGCTTCCTGATTGAGGCGCAGACCGAACTAAATTGGATTGTCGAGAGCTTAAACCAACACTGGCCCTGAAATCAGCATAAATTGCCATAACTTAAAACTGTTTTTAAGATTATGCCTTAAATGATGTATTTTTTAAGGGAATACATATTTTTAGATCTTTTATAAATTGTTAAACTTTTTAAACGTTAGTGTACAAAATGGCATAACAACAAAAACAAATCAAATTAATGGTTAAAGACCGGTTCCGAATCGGTTTAAATGTGGTTCAGATTCATATCTCAGAAGTTATTTAACGCATGAACTTGAAATTTGGTCTGTTGGACGAAGTTAGATTTCGAAAATAATTTCAGTTGTGATTTAAAAAATTTATCTCTTCAATATGGGTGTAAGACATTTAAACTAATATGGGCATTTCCACCAAATGGTAAATCTGGTCCAAAAAATCAAAGTGGTTAAAAACAGGGCTGCAAACCGGTTTGGATTTGAACCGCTCCGGAGCTGGAGACTCAGGGATTTTTGGAAAGTCCGAACCGAACTCGAACCGGAGCACGAAAATTTATTTCCGCCCGAACCTGAACCTGAACCGTAACAACTATGTATAAATGTGTACACTGTGTGTAACATCCGCAACGGAAAATAGGGTTTTTAAATTTTACAGAATAAATTTTAATAATTTGATTTTCCAAACTAGCTTTATAAAACAGTTTATTATGTACTTTAATCTAATAAAAAAAATACTATGATAACACATTTTTTTGAAAATTATTAATAGCAAAGTGTGTAACGTTCGCAACGGTATGAAAATATTATGAAAAAATTATATTCAGGGGTGCCACAGAAATCACTTTTGCTCTAAATTTGCTCGAATTTGATTTCGCCCTGCCACAGAGCCTGTTTTCGAGTGATTTGCAAATCGCTCACTCTTGAGTCGGCGATTTGCTTAAATAAGCACTTAAGATGCACTTTAATTAAAATAACCCTTGTAGATTCTTAAAGGGTGTTCAATTTGTGAATAATCTACATCGAAATAATTGAACATTTAACACGTTAAGTTTATAAAATAAGTATTTTACTAAATCGCTAGTAAATTCGCTAGTTAAATCGCTAGTGAAATTGGCCATTCACTTCGACTCACCAAATCGCTAGTAATTCAGTGGTGCCACCTTTTTACATTTGAATTTCGAAATTAATCGAATTTAGTTTAAAAGTGTATACAATAGCGATTTTTGTGTTAAATCAGAGATACAAAAATTAGATTTACTAGCAATAATCTGTTGATCTGTTGCTTAATTATTGTGCAATTTGCAAATCGATTTCTGCCAATTTGAGTTGAACAAAGTGGCAACGCCGAAGCCAAAATAATGACGAGAAGCCGCTCAAATGTTGGTAAATTTTATTATTTTTCCGAAATTGTAATAATTAAAATAAATTACAAAGCGAAATTTGTTTTGCTTTTCTGAAGGGCCTTAATCTCGCAATGAGCGACAGGGAAGCTGCTGCTGCAGCCTGGAAAGAACTGACTTTTAATCTGGCCAACTTTTCCTCCGATTGCTTGAATTGAATAATGCGTGGTATTTTTAAGCACAGCATCGTTTACCCGTATAATCTTGCTTACGTATTAGAGCCCTGCATGAATGGAGTCAAAGGGCCCTTTGATTCATGTTTTAAAAAAATAGTTCAAGTAAATCAAGTCAACAATTTTTGATGTGAAACATCTTTAATTTCGGTACGGACGATTTTAGTAGGAGTAAAATTTGATTTCAGTGTCACGTGACGCTGACGAACGATTTTAATAGGAGTAAAATTTGGTTTGAGCGTCACGTGACTCTGACGCCAACCATATTATGTTGCTGTGTTTGCTTTGTGCAGTGGCTCGGCAGCCAAAAAATCAAAACAGAAAACTACCACAACAACAACGAGAGAACAATATAGGGGTAACGACATAGCTCCGACGTCATATCTCCGCCGCGTTTCAAACGACATATCTCCGCGCGGAGATAGATGTTTGTAACTCGGCGGAGATATGACGTTTTAAAACGACATAACTCCGCGCGGAGATATGTCGTTTTGTAGCGTCATATCTCCGCGCGGAGCTATGTCGTTTAAAAGCGTCATATCTCCGCGCGGAGATATGTCGTTTGAAACGAGGCGCACAGTGGGGCGAAAAGGCCAAAATCGCGCCATAATTCAGCGCAGCGCTGTAGCAAAAAAAATGTTGATGCCATCTTTTTAAGAGGATTAAAGTATTAAAAAAAAGTTAAAAGTTAGAAATATTTAGTGGAAAATTTTTTTTAGCAATTAAAAAAAAAAATTTTAATGGTGTTTGCGAATTAAATTTTTTTTTAGACACATAGGAAGCTAAAAACTGGCCAATATGATTCTTTGCTAATATTATATTACTAACTTGAAATTATTTTTTCGCAGTCGAAATAGTATATCCTATAGTTTTCATTTGAATAATCGGGTTAAATTTTCAAAACTTTTTAGATTTTAGAGAAAATTATAAAAAAAACAACATAACCCATTTTGTATTACATTCAACAATTTTCGTTATTCCTTATCGCTACTTTCACTTGAATTAGAGTACTCCTCTTCAACATCAGGTATAGTTTCTAAAAGATCTAAAGCTGATTTTGGCATTTAATGAGTTTTTTTTCCTGTCTCTTGAATTGTCTCGATACTAGAGGATCCGAGGTAATGAACATTCTATTCAGAACATCGAGGTTGCACTTTTCCCGACTGCATTTTTTCGAAAAATGTTCTCTGTAAAGCTTGAAACCTTTGTTTCGTCCTTCCTGGGCCTCTTCGGTTAATTGGCCAATTGGGAGCAATGCATAATTAATTATTTCCGGGCCATGAATAAAAAATTTATGGAAAAAGTACCAAGGGTACAAATTTACAAAATGCCTAACAGTCTCCAAGACTATATTAATATCATAGTTGCATGAAACAATTATTAATATAGGGTGCATTCTTTTAAGCAAATCGATGTCTATCTTAGTTATCTCTGCAGTCAATTCTGCGTTTTGAAAAAATACCCTAGCAGTGTTACCATCGTTACTACTTACAAATCCAGGTTTCGGGATATCAATAAGTAAGCCTAGTTTTTCCTTGAATTCGTTCTGAATTTGATTTTTTGTTTGGGCAACAATTTCTTTGTCCTCTTCCGATCTGGCTTGCCACCTTCTTATAGGCATTTCACGTCAGCCAATAACATTACTAAATTAAACACTGCCTGCTTCATTTTCCATGGTTGTTTATAGAACAGAATTTTTAAATTTAGTCTACTCCCAAATATCAAGAAAGTAAACAAACAAAACAGATGCTAGAACAGCTGATTAATGACATTCAAACTTTATGTCCAAAAATTAAAAAAAAAGACCTTTTTCCAAAATTAAAAAAAAATATTTTGTATGAAAATTTGATTTATACTAATGAACTAAGAACAGTCAAAAGTAATACTTCCAATCGCCACATATCCGCATAAAAGTTTCATATTCATGAAAAACGATTGCGAACATACATTAAAATGCCAATTTTATGAATTCCTTAAAATCGAGTTCGAAAGGTGAACTTTAAATGCGTCTTGCGGGAGAACCAAATATGCTAGACTAATTTTCTTTTTTGAAAAAATTTAATCGTCTTTTAAGTTGCATTTAAACTTTCTTCAATATATATAAAAAAAAAATTTGGCGCGGAATTTGCTCTAGTCGCCCCAATGTGCGGCGGAGATATGTCGTTTGTAACACGGCGGAGATATGTCGTTTTGAGGCGTCATATCTCCGCGCGGAGTTATGTCGTTTTAAAGCAGAGATGGGCATGCACACATACCGTCACACTTTTCACACGCATACAAGCACATGCAAATATAAGTAGCTGTCAATGCTTATAGCGTACGTGGGATTTTTGCAGTCGGCCGCGGCAGAACCCTAATGCACGCGCTGCTTTGTGTGTGCATTGGAACGTCGCGACGCGCCCATCTCTGTTTTAAAGCGTCATACCTCCGCGCGGAGATATGTCGTTTGTAACACGGCGAAGATATGACGTTTTAGAACTTTCTAAAACGTCATATCTCCGCCATTGATCACGGCGGAGTTATGTCGTTTTAAAACGACATATCTCCGCCAGAAAAAAAGCGACATATCTCCGCCGGCAAAATGTACTGGGCGGAGATATGTCGTCGGAGATATGTCGCTATGCCGAATATAGAGCGTACTCCCACAACTTTTGCTGTAAACGCGAGAGGGAGAGTGAGTGCTACTAAGTACTGAAAAGACAGGGCACTGAGAGCAGCATCAAACCATTTTAGTAGGAGTAAAATTTGGTTTCTGCGTCTCGTGACGCTGACGTCATTTATATTTTGAGTTGTTTTGATTTGTGCAGTTTCCCGCAAACACACACACAAGAGGATGGGCAGAGGGGGAAGTGAAGAGGTAGGAAAGATGCTGAAGAGGGGCAACTGGGTGGGTTCTGGAAAAGATCTGGGTGTGATCTTGGTGGGATCTGGTGGTATGTGGAAGGGATTTGGGTGGAATCTTATCTGGGCGGGATCTGGGAGCGATATGGGTGGGATATGTGTGGGCTCTAGATGATGATCTGGGTGGGAGCTGGGCGAGATCTGGCTGAGTTCTGGGTGGGATCTGGGAGGGTTCTGGGCGGGATATGGGTGAGAATGGGGGTAAGATCTGGGTGGTTTCTAAGTGGGATCTTGGCGGGATCTGGGTGGGATTAGGGTGGGATCTGGGCGGGATCTGCGTGGATTCTGGATGGGATCTGGGATGGATCAGGATGGGATCTGAATGAGATCTGGGTGGGATCTGGAACGGATCTGGGCAAGATCTGGGTGGGATCTGGAAAGGATCTGAGTGGGATCTGGATGGAATCTGGAAGGGATCTGTGTGGTATCTGGAAGGGATCTGGGCAAGATATGGGCGAGATCTGTGTGGGATCTGGAAGGGATCTGGGTCGGATCTGGTGGTATCTTGGAGGGTGAAACATCATCATTTATCTTTCGAACAGCGCATTAAACTTCCTAAAAAAATTAAGGAACTCTGCAGCAAGTGATTCTGTTTTTAGTATTTCTACTCCCCGTTATTTGTCTTCTTTCGAAAGAGTGTCCTTGCTGAATTATATACTATCGAGAGAGCTTGTGATTTGAAAATAAGCTCTTAATCTTATCATCATGTTTCACATCAAAGACTCGTGAGTGCTAGCGACACTCACATCTTTTTTTTTTAGTTCAAATTAGTCAGCTCAAATTTCTAGTGACTTTGTTGTTATACAGATCAAACTCCAAACAGATCAAACTCAAATTAGATCAAGCTCCAAACAGATCAAGCTTCAGTTGTTCTATAGATCGAATCAAGTCAAACATTGAGCCCATCTAAAAAATTTTTTTTTCCGAATTCGCAATTCGCTATGCTCCGGTCCTTCCTCGAAGGACGTTGCTTCATTGGCAAGCTGAAGGACCACCGCTCAAATAACTGCCGCATTAGAGCGGGTATGACCCAAGGAAGAGTAATTGAACTAGTACTGTGCACCGCGGTCTTTCCGGTTGCAGACGCCCAAAAAATTTCTGCCTCTGGCGCACTGCCTGTCACATCCATTCAAACGGTTGAGACGGTGCAAACCAACATATTCGCATAATGCTCGCTGCCCCCTGGTATATCCGTAACTCCACCCTTTAGAGAGACTTCGGCACTCCCCCAGTTTGCTCTCATCTCAATCAGGCAGCTGCAGATGTAGAGAACGGCCCACACAAATCTTATGTTATAATAAAAACGCACACAAGCATAATTAAAGATGCGTTGTTATTTTTTTAAATTATCGTTTGAAAACATTATTTTTTTACCATATCATCTTTCGATGTAATTGCGTACCTTTTCTCTGATATGAGGTTTCCGGCTTGAGAAAAGGCTCTCTCTGATGAGGCACTGCTTGCAGGAGTGGCCAAAATTTTGCAGCTCGCTTTGTACAGAAGGTGAAACTGGTCTTTATTGTTTTCCCACCATTTTAACGGATCAAAGTCTTCACTAAATCTGCTCATACTGCAAACTTTTCTACTCCCGAATCTGCCATCAATTGAAAAGGTCGACAATTTTCGACTGCCCACTCAGTCGCAATTTTCACCACTTGATTGTTGATTTTTGCTTTCCGTGTCTACTTCTATTATAGGCTCACTGTTTGGGTTGTCTCCGAAATTTTTGCAGCACTTATGACGGGTCAAATTGGAGGTGCTTTTGTTAAATTTATAAACACTGCTGCACCTTCTGCATCCAACAAACTGGCCAACCTCTTTGCTTTCCTTATCCAATATTTTTCCAAAGATTTCCCACACCCTGCTTCTTCCACGCTTTGGGGTAATGCTGTACTCTCCAGAAATAAGCTTCTTTTTAATATCTTTTACCTTATTTTAAACGTTTTTAATATAAACTTACTGATTCATAATTTTGCTCCATTTCTTTTCAAAAATTTTTTAATTAACAATGAAATTGATAAAAGTTTATTTTGTTTATATTTGCTCAGAAATGAATGACAATTAGGCGCTGAGCTATTTGATCTATTAAACCCTTTGAGCTATTTGAGTTGAGCATGATTGATCTAGTTGCTTTGTTGAGCTGATCTGAGCTGAATCATTTCAAAGAGATCAAACAGCTCGTGGCTCATGTCATGAGCTATGAGTAGAATTTTCATAGATAATTCAAATCAGAAACAAAGTCAAAGGGAACTTTGATTCGATTCATGCAGGGCTTTACTACGTATGTATGTATGTATATCGTCTGATTTAGAAAGAAGGTCAAATGCGGATCCAAGGAGGCTGCACTCTAGCGTCTTCTTACAGATTTGCTACTTCCCTAAATCGTCGATTTCCATCTGTCCTGCGAGAATCATTTATTTAATTAAAGCAAATCTTTTGCTAACATTTTCGTTTGCCGTTCTGGCGTAACCGTGCTGCAGCTAGATTTGCAAGGTATCATATTTTTTTGGCGGGCAGAAAAAGCTAAATAGAAAAATAAAGGCCAGCTAACTTCGGCTCGACCTAAGTTTATATACCCTTGGAGCTTGATATATGCCTGGCAGTTTGTATGGCAGCAATACTATATAGTGGTCCGATTTCGACAAATCTTGTTGAAATTATGTAAAATCATTGAAAACCTATAAATACGAGCGTTTGGAGCGATAACATTAATAACAAAAAAGTTTTTCTCACTAAGACTTTTTTTCAGACCTAACTTTTCTATGGCAGCTATACTTTATAGTTGTCCGATTTCGACAAGCCTTGGTGAAATTATGTGAAATCGTTGAAAACTTATAAATACGAGCGTTGGGAGCGATAACATTGAAAACAAAACAGTTTTTCTCACTAAAACTAGTTTTTCGACCGATCGTTCCTATGACAGCTATATGCTATAGTCATCCGATCCGGCCGGTTCCGACAAATGTGCAGCGTATTTATACCAAACGACTTTGTGCAAAGTTTGGTTAAGATAGCTTTAAACCCGACGAAGGAGATAGCATAGAAACAGACGGACAGACGGACGGACAGACGGACATGGCTCAGCTCGTCATGCTGATCAAGAATATATATACTTTATGTGGTCGGAGATGCTTCCTTCTATGCGTTACAATTTTAATAAACCCTCTCCAAGGGTATAAAAATTAGTGGCGGAACTTATCACTAGAGAACGATCCACAGTGGACCCAGCAATCGAATATAATTGGCGGTATTTACAAATGGCTGGGAAAGGTTTGCTACGAACGCCACCTACATCGTTGCAAAAGCACGAAGGATCTTCTCAGATAGCCAAGAGAGGACGCTCAGATATGTCGCCAACAGAGCCAACTATGAGCGACTTAATGACGATTCTAAAAAAAAGGGGCAACGAAAGACGACATCGCCGATGTAAAACAACAGTTCGGAGCGGTGGCCCAACAGTAGTACATCATGTTTTTTTGAAAGCTGTAAGCTCATTTTAAGACTCTTTAAACTGTAATTTTATGAACACATTTTGAGTTCAAGCGGCTGACAAATCAGTGCGACCCTACAATTTGGCCGCGATTTTGGGTATTTTTTAGTGTATTTTAACACATTGTGGTCATACTATAGCTTACAATCCACTTAACATAAATAAGTGGCAATTTCGTGACATAAATTGTTATTTGTTCTGGATATAGGCCTTGAAGTGTTATCCAAAATCCAGTATGCGAAAATTTACTGTGAAATTTTTCATTGGTTTTCTTTTTGGAGCTATGGAAATGCCCATTTGAGAATTGGTGTGTAGGTTAAAAGTATGGAGATTGATTTAAAGCTGGTTTCGAGCAAGTTTGGTAGAGCTCAAATGATAATAGCCTGTTTAATCAGCTTTGTTTGATCGTATGTTTATTAGTTTCCGTATCGATTTCTCTTTTGCAAAGTGTACTAGCAAGTTCACTTAAAACTCTTTAATGATTATACTAATTAAATATTCTACAGATTTGAATCTCTTCTTGATGTGTGCGATTCGTCGAATTGGTGCAATTTTAATACGTTTACTCCTTGGGTCCATGGCAGACATGGGCCAGAGTAAATATTTTTTGACCAACTGGTGACAAAGTGGCCAAATGCTCAGTTTGTTGGTAGCTTTAAGTTTCATTAATTTATGTTGGTTAACAGTCACATTGGGTGTGGTAGGAACACAAAAACATTCGACATTGTCAATATTTTTGCACTGGCTGCACAGACTCCGGTTCCGATTCACAGCAACAGCCAGCGCAACATGTTGTAATGGAAAACAAACACAAAAGACAGGGGAAGAGAAAACAGCCAACCCAGCAATCCACCTTCCAGCACCTCAGGTTCAGCGGCATAACGAAAATACAAACAGGCAGTCCGGCTGCCATCCAAGCAAAAACAAATCAAACAAACGAAGCTTCGCTCGCTGGCTCTTTATTGCGCCCAGAAGAATGCAAGGGAAATGTCAAAGCACTGCCAGCCTTGGGTCAATGCCGACTGCTGCAGCCATAGCGCCACATAGCAGGGGTCCTTTCCGATAAAAATTGACACCGGTAAAGGGAAAGTAAAGCAAAGGACTTGACTCGACTCGAAGCGTGTTTGCCGTTATTAGTTTATGCTCCTGGCGTTAGTTTTAATTAACACTGCAACCGCTGCGGCGGGGGACTGAAAACCACCAAATCATTAAACGCTTGCTTACACCTCCTCATTGCCACTGGCAATGTTTAAGAGTAATCGACTCTGTAACCTTCCAAACAAGTCAAAAGGGCTAGGAAATTGAATTCTCTTAAATAAAACGCAAATAATTATTCCGGGTTTAAAGTTTTTCATATTTTTGTTGAGTTATAACCTAGCAAAAATTTTGTTTTATCCCTACCCTTAAATTAGGGAGTACACCTTACGCCAACTAATTGAAAATTAATATTGTAATCAAGGACAACAGTAAGTAGGAGTGGTGAACTTTGAATCCAATCCGCAGACCCTAACACCCATTAAAAAAAAAAAATTTATTTTCCATTTTTACAACAAAACGCAACGTATAAGGGAATTTTACTACTACCTGAAAAAATACCATACATCAAAGAGGGTACATTTGATTTTGAACTGTACATATAGCCTTTAGTCCAAAATGTATAAGTATATACAGTGGCGTACGCAGGGCGGGCTTTTGGGGTTTATTATACCCTGTTCCCATTAAAAATGGGAAAAAGGGGATCATGAAGTTGTGCAAATGTATGTAACAGGGAGAAGGAAGCACCTCCGACCCAATAAAGTAAATATATTCTTGATCAGCATCAACAGCCGAGTCGATTTAGCCATGTCCGTCTGTCCGTCCGTCTGACCGTCTGTCTGTCTGTATGAACGCGTCGATCTCAGAGACTGTAATAGATAGAGCCACAAATTTTGGCATGTATATAGGTGTATACTGTACGCACATCGAGTTTGTTTCAGATTTCGAAAAATCCTCCTCCTCCATCTTTAAACAGCGAAAATCTGTCTTTTTATCTGTATAAACGCGTAAATCTCACAGACTAAAAGGTATAGCCTCAAATTTTTGCATGTATGTAGGTGTACACCGTACCCAGATAAAGTTTGCTCCTGGTTTGGTAAATTCCTCCTCCATCTTCTTCTAACCGCGACAATTTTTAAGTCTGAGCCTAGTGACTTAATATATATATATATATAGTGAGTTCCAACATCTATCTATTCTGTGTACCACAATGGGATCCGAGCAAAAACACCGAAGATATGTACATAAGTGCGCCTTAGGTCGGACATTTTATATATGGAAAAATGTAACGTCATACTGATACCCGCTTAAACGATGCATATTTGTGTATAAAACGAATAGCAAAAAAAATTTTTGAGAAAAAATAAGGTTTAGGGTCTGCGACTTGGACTTAAAGTTTATCACTCATACGTACTGTTGCCCATGCCTACATTTTTAATTTTTTAGTAGTTGGCGTAGACTTGGTTTGAAGTCATAACATTTGACAAAAAGGTACCATGACCAATAAAAAATGTTTTTATATAACAGACACAATATGTTGGTAAATATATTTGGTACTTAATATATTTGGTAAAAATTTTATATTACGGCAAAATTCCTACTATTTTGCGCTGTTTACTTCTAGATGAAAGCAAGCTTTAGCCGTTCATTAAGAGGCTATCAAGATATCTTTGAAGTCAGGTCCCACACTGAACTAAAGTGCTGCGCATCACGGTTGCAGCCGTTCCTGCGAATAGTCTACTTTTACTGGGCTGCATATAATTAAGCGTCTTCAGGATCGAAAAATAGTGCGGATTACTATATTACTATGGGCAAAAAATACCGGGAATTATTCATAAATGAAAAACTCTTTATTTAATATTGTCAATTCATTTCTTTCCCTTGAAAGTAACCTCCCCCTACTGCATTACACTTGTGCCAACGTTTTTTACAATTTTGTTTGTGTTTGTAAGACAATTTTAAAAACATGCCGCAAAGTCTTTCTTCTTCGTTTGGGGCTCTGTCTCTTTATCGATTCAAAACGGTGTCCACGGAGCGATCTCTTGAGTTTAGCGAATTGGCCATAGTAGCCAAAATGTACACTCAAAATGGTTTTCACTTTGATGTCGGTAGTATCTGACTAGTTCATGCGTACATGGCTTGTGGACCATGCTGACTTCAACTTGCGAGCAACACTAGTCGTACTCTCTGAAATGGGCAGTCTTAAGAATTTAGTCCCATATAAGTGCATGGATAAATCGCATCTCATCGTTGGAAATGGGCTCACTTCGTCAAAATTTGGTCCTAGTCTACCAACCAAAAATATATTCGATTCCTGCTCCATTTTTATTTATTGTTCGATTAAATTCAAATTTGACAACTTTTAAAATGATACGAAGAATTCGTCGACAGAATTTCGATTCGGTGAACGGGTCGTATACGTAATATTTGTGGAAACTTTGAAGGCTTTTCGCAGAGGTTAAAACATGATATAAAATTTTCTGATTTTTTAATTCAACATGCACACCCCAAAAGTAATCGTTTAAGATGGTATCAGTTATATTTTTATCGGCGTCCACCCTAGTGCGCCTGCCCATTTATTGAAATAAATTTAAAAATAAATGGAATTCGAAGCTATAGGAACCACATTACTTGGAACAGGGTATTTTGCTGTCGGGGCACTCGACCGCAACACTCTTACTTGTTTTTTTTTTTGTGCTTTTATGAATTTTAACGATTTTATATTTGAAACCGATTGGTCTCAATTGTACATTTGTACAGATATTGATGTTGTCATTCAAAAGTTTTACGATACCTTGTATTCAATATTGGATTTTTGTGTTCCACTTGAGAATAAGAAATCGAAAAAAATCGAATTTTTCCGGTTATATGGATGCTCGTACTAGATTTAATGTTCCTAACGCACAATGCTATCGAGACTATCTTATTCGTTGCAGGCTTCAATTCTCTCAAAATCCTACGCAAATTTATTCGTTTGTTTACGCTAAACGTAAATTTTCCATATTCTTCTTATGATAATGCGAAATCAAACACCGATCAGTCCGTAGGCGATTTCTTTGCGGAATTTATTACGTCAACCTACTCGTCTTCTAGCTTCATTGTGTATCAACCATACCCTTATTACTTATATAAGTCTAATGGTATTTTAACCCATAAATCACTGAAAGCTCTCTCTTTTGCGATCGTAATTCTGTTGAACCTGTGCATGCACCGCATAACGATGGATTACCTGGATGCGTACTTAGGTTCTGTGCTGATGCACACTGTAACCCTATTCATATTCCTATGTTATGGAAGGAATCTTTTATCACTCCTTTCCCCAAAACAAGGTAATCTGGCATGTTCTTAATTCCACTTCCATGGCAACTTTTCGAAAGTGGAATTGATTCATGTTCTCGCAACACCAAAACGAAAAAGTTTTTCTTTTAAAAAGTAATGCTTACGTACATAAAGTGAACTCTCCCTAATTTTTAATCAATTTAGAACTTGTAAGTGAAATTTAATTTCCATTCTAGTCTTTACTTTACTTATAAAGAATTTTTTTGTTTAATGTGTCCAGATTTTGGCTGCGCAAATGAAGACGAAGGGTTAAACCTAAAAGTTAGCTTCTCTCATTTCAGACTGTTCCATTTTTGATCGTTTTGCTTGGAATTCTGGTTTCTCTCATGTTTATTTACCTAGCATTTGGAAGATAATTTTTCCACAAACACATACGCCTTAGCTGACTCGGCTGTTGATGCTGATCAAGAATATATATACCTAATAGGGTCGGAAGTGTTTCCTTCTCCCTGTTACAAACATTTTACAACTTCGTGATCCCCTTTTACCCATTTTTTTTAAATGATTAATTTGATGTGCGCTCCAATCAAAGGATTAAAAACGTGTTCAACTATGAAGAAAAGATTGAAACACGCGAAGGAAAACGATTTATGACCCCTTTTTATGTCAAAATCCCTGATTCGTCAGAGCAAGAAGGATCCCTTAAAGCCTGCTACCCAGCTTAAAAAAGAGCTTAAAATAATTGCGATGGACCAAAAAGTTCGCACATATCCTAGGCAACATAACCTAAAAGCCTGCAGCTCAAGAAAGGTCCCACTTTAAAACGCAGTACACTTGACTAAAACGCATGAAGTCTGCCAGGGATCATGCAAATTGGACATCCCAACAATGGAGGAATATTTTATGGTCAGATGAGTCCAAAGTGGTTACTTTCAAAAAGACACTGACCGCAAACACACCAACAATAATGCAAAGGATTGGTTCAGGACAAACTTTTTGAACGTTTTGGAGTGGCTTGA
Source organism: Lordiphosa clarofinis (assembly GCA_018904275.1). Classification (NCBI taxonomy): domain Eukaryota; kingdom Metazoa; phylum Arthropoda; class Insecta; order Diptera; family Drosophilidae; genus Lordiphosa; species Lordiphosa clarofinis. The sequence goes on from JAEIGQ010000245.1 coordinate 206,465, forward strand.
TCAGTCGCCTGACCAGAATCTGTAGTCTGACGCCAAGAAGGCAGTTGCTGCTTCAAAACCAACCACTATCGGATCACTTTGGTAAGGAATGACAGAGTCCTGATCCAAAATTCCCCTAAACCGATGACAGGACTTAGTTGATTTCATGCCAGAAGCTGTTATGGCCAATAAAGGACACTGTTCTAAATATTAAATGATAAATATAGTTTTAGTATTAATAGTTCAAAATTGTTAACTAAAGAATTCCTTAATTATCAATTTTTTTAATTTTAAATCCTTTTTTTTCGCCTCATTTCATCACTTTCAATAAAGTTCCTTAAACAACTGAAAAACGTTAAAGCAAAATAAATTTTATTCCCAGAATTGTAAGTCTTCCCTTTCTAAAAATGTGCTCAATGTTTACTTAATGTTAAAAATGTGAGTTGGGCAACTGTTTAAAAACTGCTTGTGGTGGTGGTGCTATTATTTTTTTCGCAGCTGTATATATATATATTGTTAAAATACACGGGATACACACATACCCACAAAGGCCTTTGTGTTTTTGGCGTTTGTTGCTGATGACGAATTTTGCTACAAGCCTGCCTTTGGGATTCCCAAGCGGTTATAGCAATTTTGTCATTAGGTGACTTCTGCCAACATACCAAGGACAGGCAGAGACAGCTGATGATTGAATTGGTTTTCATGAAATAGCGTTATACTGTCAACCAGCCTCCTTTGTGGTGTTGTGCGTGTCTTGTTTTAGACAAGTTTTGGACAATATCCAAAACTTAAATGACCTAGAGCCTGCTTATAAAGTTCTATAATTTTCAATCAAAAAGGTCACTAAAACAATCACTTTATTGTGAAAATATTAATTAGAAATATTGCAACAATATTGGGGAAAAATCTAGCACAGAAGCCGCAAATTGCAGTTGAGTCTTATTTTGAGCAAAAAAATAAATAAAAATTATAAATAATTAAAATTTAATTAATTTTTAAAATGATTAATTAGGAAAATCTAATTAATACTGGGGTGTTGCTTTTTGATCCCCTAACAAGGATGTGCAATAATATTGGTGAAAAGTCAAACACAGGAGCCGCAAATTACTGTTGAGTATTATTTAGAGCGAAAAAAATCATTAATAACACTAGTTTACAGCCAAAAAGACGCATTTCTACTGAAAATATAGTTTGGAATGGTGATCTCAAAAATCGATTTAAAACATTTTTCATGGCTCTGTTTTTGAAATATTAATTTTTTCATTTTTTTGGTAGGTGCACTTACATTTAAAGCAGTGGTGCACACATTTCATTTTTCGTACCCCGTGGGATACGAAGTCATAATTCTGCCAGCGTCGCAGCCGACACACGCATAGAGAGAGAGAATACGTGTGCTCTATAAAATGCACGCACACACATATGTGTGTTTGTTTGTAGCCTATATTTGACATAACAACGTTTACTTCGTGTTGCTCTGCTACGCACACCAGCGTAAATCATGATAATATGAGTTTGTGCACCACTCATTTAAAGACATATCTCACTTCATAAATGTCAGATTGAGCTAAGCCAGATATTAATCGAAAGTTTTTTAAGCTGCCAGTAATAGCGTGAAAAATTAGTTTTAAAATCGGTTCAATAGTTTAAATCAGGGCTTAATACCGGAACCGGAACCGTTAACCGAAATAAACCGTTTCAAATCGCGTACCGGAACCGGAACCTGAACCGATACTAATTTTTTTTTGAGAACCGAATACCGTTTACCGTTATTATTGGAACCGATAAAACCGGAACTAAACCGAAATTTTGGTACCGGTACGGTTTCGGTTTTTTTTATACGCTGTACCTAATTATATTAAGAGTGTGCAAAAGTATGTAACTAAGAGAAATCATTTCCAACCTTATAAAGATCGGCATCAACAGCCGTGTCAATATAGCCAGTGCATATATACAGCAAAAGCTAGTGCAACTGTTGATTTGCTTTTATACGTTGCACGAATGTACACAGGGAAGATAGTAAATTTGTGCACTTGCACTGCAAATATAAACACATTCGTCCTCTCTAGCAAAATCGCACTTACACGTATTTAAAAACATTAAAACGTACTTAACTGGTGGTCAGATTCCTCCAATAGGAGTTGTAGATCAAATGGTCAAACTAATCGTCAAAATTCTACAATTTTCATAGGACCTAAGATTATTATGTATGTAGACAAAAAAAAAACAAAAGTTTGAACAGTCCAAAATATTGCGAAGTTTGGAAATGGCAATGTAGACGGGTAAACAGTAGGTGTAGATCAAACAACTAAACACCAAAAAACAATTAAGCAACTAAAATATATATGTATGAAATTTGCTTAATTTTCTTACTCCCAAAATTATTATGAAGATTTGATAGACTGCAATACATAGTAGAGGGTAAAACAATGTGTAGTACTGTCCCAAAAATCGGATATTTACAAAATTGCATGAGTTCAGATTACCATAAAGACATGATAGGTGTCGGTCAATCGGTTAATGAGACGTGTTGATCAAACGGACCAAAAATTCGCAAAATTTGAAAATTTTATAACGATTTTGATTCTCATGAAGACGGGTAAATAGACGGATGGTGAATTTTAATAGATGAAGATTTGATAGATGGTAATTGTCAAGTATGCTTCACTTCTTCGCTTTGTGAGCGGTGTAACAACGCACGTGGGGTACCTGCTAGAAATGATTAGTTTTTACATAATAACTACGTAAAAAAAATACGATATATTAAGGCGATATAGTTTTGAAATGTGAAACCATTCATTTTGTGTTGATTTTTTATTCGTTTTATTAAACAGGAATAAAATGATTTAGATTTATCTTAAAAATTTTTTTTTTCAGTATTAAAATTAAGTAGTACTTATATCGGTGAGTACCGGTACGAAATTCGTTTCGGGATTAAGCCCTGGTTTAAATACAATAATCAAAAAAGTTTCACAAAATAGAGGCAAGCTAACTTCGGCTCGACCGAAGTTTATATACCCTTGGAGCTTGAGATAAAAAAGATTTTTTTTCACCACGGTCGGCTTGCTAAAAGCCAAATTGAAGCTAACAAAAAAATTAATCGAAGAAAATATTCGTAAAAACTTTAATAAGCAACTGGAACAAAATCTTGCCAACCTTAAGCCCAACAACCCCTCAAAATTCAGTATTATTAAAAGAAACTTTCTTAAAAAGGGTGAAAACACTTTAAGCCATATTAATATCCCTTGCACATCCTCAACCATAATTACTGCAGCAGGTCTCGATTCTAGCCTTTTAGAGATAAACCAAAGAAAAAACTGCTATATAATAAGAGACAACAAGGATATTATTGAAATAGTAGGATCTCATTTCCAAACAGTACACTCTGCAAAGACAAATAACCCAAATAATATGGTCCACTATCAAGTCGAGCAATGCTTCAACCAGTTTTTAGAAATAAAAACAAGGTTCGACAGCACGCCGACGACCAAAACTACTTTTAATAATGCCAAATTAGCCAATGATTTGTCTTATAGCCAGCTTGAAGATTACTTTGTTACATTATCTGATGTACAAGATTAATAGCTAAGCTCAAAAGTAAGATGTCTTCAGGAATCGATGAAATCCCAAACATAGTGCTTAAATCATTACCCATAGAAATGGTTTCAGAGTACTGCTCAATATTTAACAACATGCTCAATTCTTCGTATTTCCCACCACAGTGGAAAACAGCAAAGCTCATTGTTATTCCAAAGAAAGATAATGACAAAAACAACATAAATAATTTGCGTCCTATAAGCATGTTGCCAAACATTAGCAAAATATATGAAATTATCATTAGTTTCAATATAAGCAGAGCCTTTGAAACCAATAACGTCAAAAGCGAAAAACAGTTTGGATTTAAACATAGGCACTCAACAACTCATGCAATAAACCTTCTAATGTCTGAAATAAATTGGGCCTGGAATAAAAAAAATGCAACGGGAGCATGCTTTGTAGATCTAGAAAAGGCATTTGACACGATCTGGACAAAAGGGCTAATGGTTAAACTAATTAGGTACAAATTTCCACTAAATCTTCTTATATTAATCTATAATATAATATTTGATAGAAAATTTAGAGTCAAAATTAATAATAAAACAAGTAATAGAGTCTTCAATGTAGAAAACGGTCTCCAACAGGGCACGGTCAATGCTCCTACTTTATTTAACTTATTTATAAATGACCTTATAAACAAAGTAGACAATATAATAGCATTTGCTGATGACATAGCTATTTTTCACTCTGATGACTCCATATTCAATATAAACCGACATCTACAAGAGAAATTCAATATAGTTGAAAACTACGCACAAGACTGGCACCTGAAAATCAATTCAAACAAATGCGAAAGCATACTTTTTCGTCCACCAGTCAAAAAGTGCAACAACATTAAAAAAATTGGAAGCAGTTCCAAATAATTAATCGAGAGAACAGACTTATCCCTTTCTCAGGAAAAATCAAATACCTCGGAATATACCTTGATAGATTCCTTTACTTTGACCATCATATCAGCAAGCAACTAGAAAAAGCCCAAAGGGCCTTTTTGCTTACAAAAAGAATGTTTAGCTCACGATTGATGAATAATAGAGTAAAAATAATTATGTATCAGTCACTTATTAGACCAATTCTTTCGTATGGTTGTAATGTGTGGTTCAATATATCTCCATCATATATGGAAAGGCTCCGAAAATTCGAACGAAAAATACTAAGAGCATGCACGTCGATGTATAGGTCACCAATCAGCAATTACACAAAGTTTATATCAAACAAGAAATTATATAACGCATCTGGCATAATAAGAATAGACAACCACATCATTAACCTAACGAGAAACCATATACTAAGGTCCCTAGATAATGTAGAACACATACTTATAAAAGCTCAGTACTATGAGAGCGACTCATACTTTCAGTTGTGTATCTCGAATGGTTTTACTCCTCTTGAAATTTTAGTATACATGTCCTTATCAACGAAAGATATTTCCTTCTCTAAAAACATACGAAACAAATTCTGGTGGATCAAAAATCCTAGTTAAAATACCACCCACCCCTTTCGTTTTTACCACCCCATTCCATCTTACACCCCCCCCCCCCCCCCCCACAAAAATACCTCCTTTTAACTATAAACCCTGGCGCATTGTTTTTTCCACATTTTTCACTGCAACCCCATTTATTTAGTATACTATTTAGTTTTAAATTTTGTAGAAATGTAAGTAATTGAATTCGTAAAAGGGAAACCATTAAGTTACATAAAATTTAAGCAGAGAGCTCAATAGGAGACTAGCCTAAGATTAGTATTAGAACTTTGTTCATTTAATTACACACATAAGAAATATTGAAATAAAAATGAACATAAAAAAAAAAAAAAAAAATAGAGGCAAGCTAACTTCGGCTCGACCGAAGTTTATATACCCTTTGTAGCTTGATATGTGCCTGACAGTTTGTATGGCAGTTATACTATATAGTGGTCCGATTTCGAAAAATTGTGGTGAAATGATGTAAAATCATTGAAAACTTATTAATACGGGCGTTGGGAGCGATAACATTGAAAACAAAAAAGTTTTTCTCACTAAGACTTTTTTTCAGACATTACTTTTGTATGGCAGCTATACTATATAGTAGTCCGATTTCGAAAAATTTTGGTGAAATTATGTGAAATCATTGAAAACTTATAAATGCGGGCGTTGGGAGCGATAACATTGAAAACAAAAAAGTTTTTCTCACTAAGACTTTTTTTCAGACCTAACTTTTGTATGGCGGCTATACTATATAGTTGTCCGATTTCGACAAGGCTTGGTGAAATTATGTGAAATCATTAAAAACTTATAAATACCAGCGTTGGGAGCGATACCATTAAAAACAAAAGAGTTTTTCTCACTAAAACTAGTTTTTCAACTGATCGTTCCTATGGCAGCTATATGCTATAGTCATCCGATCCGGCCGGTTCCGACAAATGTGCAGCGTATTTATACCAAAAGACTTCGTGCAAAGTTTGGTTACGATAGCTTTAAAACTGACGGAGGAGATAGCATAGAAACAGACGGACGGACAGACGGACGGACAGACGGACGGACAGACGGACGGACATGGCTATATCAACTCAGCTCGGCATGCTGATCAAGAATATATATACTTTATGTGGTCGGAGATGCTTCCTTCTATGCGTTACAAACATCCGGACAATTTTAATATACCCTCTCCAAGGGTATAAAAAAAGATTTTTTTTCAAAAAACTTTTTCTTACAAAGATTTTTTTTCAGACCTATCTTTTGTATGGGAGCTATACTATATAGTTGTCCGATTTCAACAAGTATGGGTGAAATTATTTGAAATCATTAAAAAATTATAAATTCAAGCGTTGGGAGCGATAGCACTAAAAACAAAAAAGTTTTTCTCACTAAAACTAGTTTTTCAACCGATCGTTCCTATGGCAGCTATATGCTATAGTCATCCGATCTGGCTGGTTCCGACAGATGTGCAGCGTATTTGTAAAAACACAAAAGACTTTGTGCAAAGTTTGATTAAGATTAGGGTTGTCGAAAATATATCAAAATATCGATATATCGATAATATTTTTTAAGACTGATATATTTATATCGTGATTTTTTTTTGACCAAATATCGAATATCGATTTTTTTTTGAATATTTTATGATATTTGTGCGCATTTAAGAGACAGAAAATGGATTCCAATTTGATAAAAGCTAATTAGAGCGACATAAAAAAAGGCACAGCCAAGTGTAATTTGTGCGGAAAAGTTTGCACGACCAAATGTCCCGTGTGTTGACTTTATGGAAGCCTAAGAGTCGCAAAATAGCGGGCTGAAGTTATACTTTAGGTTGCCATAAACATCATGGGAAAGTTATCCCTTAATATTCTGGAATTCGCATAAGGCGGAACTGACGGGACTATCCAGACTAGCCGTAGGGTATCTTATTACCCCAGTGCCTTCGGAGCGACTAGCTTCTGCTATAAAATGCTCCATATGCGTCAGAGCGACGCGTCTTTTCAAAGACTCCCTCTTTAAAGACGGCCCTCTTGTGGTCTAGAAAATTTTTTTTCCAACATTTTTTTTTTTGTTTTTATTTTTTAGCTTAGATATTCAAAAATATTATCCAAAATGAATTTTTAAAAATGCGAAATACCTTAGATTATATAGGTTTTTTTTGTCGGTAAAAAAAGTAATTTTCAAATTACTTGAAACTTTTAACGCGTTTATCTCGAAACCACGGTTTTCAAAATGGTGCCCACGTTTTCTCAAGTTCTACCGAACCGATTTTGATGATGTAGGGCTTTATGGACGCAGAATTAACGTGGCTATCGTCACTACCTCAATCTTTGAGAAAAAAAGTTTTTACTATTTTTTTTGTACACTGGACTGTAAAAAAATGGTCAGAGATCGATTTTTCGTTTTTAAAAGGCCGCACTTTCTTCAACTCATTTTTATTTTCACAATTCTGCTACGGATGATAATGGCATTCATACTAACAAACTTTCCATCTGATAATTGTAACTTCTGATAATTGTAACTCCCGGAAACGTGGGTACCATCGTCACATCTTTTTTTGGAAGAGCCTACTTTGGATCCCGAGAACTTTTTGTACAGCCCTCGCATTCACAAATTATTAATTTTGTGTTTTTGTACTCTGTACCAAAGGTACATAGAGTATATTAAGTTTGTGCAAAAGTATGTAACAGGGATAAGGAATCATTTCCGACCATATAAAGTATATATATTCTTGATCAGCATCAACAGCCGAGTCGATATAGCCATGTCCGTCTGTCCGTCTGTCCGTCTGTCCGTCCGTCCGTATGAACAAACAGATCTCAGAGATGGTAAGAGATAGAGGTTTGACGTGTATGGGACAAATGCTTCTTATAATTGCAGGCAGATCAAGTTTGTTTTCAATTTTTGCCACGCCCCCTCCCGCCCCTGCAATTTAGAAACAACGTTATATATCCTACAGTTTTGAAGATAGACAATTCGTACCTTTTAGAAATAGTTAGTAATTAGCAAAATGTATCGATTTGTCGAAGAGATATTAAAGATCAGATGAGCGGTTCTCAAGTTATGCACAATCTTAAGAGAGAGAGAGACTTAGAGATGAGCGCAGCACCAGCATTGCATTCAGCTTTACTCCAGGTACAGTGTATGTTATAGTCGGGCTTGACCGACTTTCTCACTTGTTTATAATGAATTGTACAATCAAATACAAAAAACAGAATTACAAAATCTCTTCCCGATTTCTTTCCACGAAAATTTAAAAAACATGTAAAATTAAGCACAAATTTTGGAACTAAAAGTATTTAATATGTATAATATAATACATAGAAAACTCGAATCTCATGGAAAATATTATGTTTGCTTAATAAAGACTAATCTTTTTATTTTGGGACAGAGTATTTCCTCTTTTTGGTAAAAACAGGAAAAAAATTAAAATATCAATTATATCGATATATCGATGTTTTAAAAGTAATATATTTAATATCATTTGATATTTTTTCCAATCAGAGAATATCATCGATACGATATTTTAAAAATATTCGGCAACCCTAATTAAGATAGCTTTAGGAGGAGATAGCATAGAAACAGACGGACGGACATTATTATTTTTGTTCTGCTTTTTAGCTCGAAATTTTTTTTAGTGCAGTTTGGAATGGTGATCTCAAAAATTAATTTCAAAAAATTTTTCATAGCTCCGTTTTTGAAATATAATTTTTTTTATTTTTTTGGTAAGGGCACTTTGGTAGGTACTTACATAGAGTCAAGCTGCCAGTAATCGAATAGAACATTGCTTTTAAATCGGTTCATTAGTTTGAATACAATAACCAAACATATTTTAAAAAAATCGATTTTTTGCTCGAAAATTCATTTTTGGTCGCCTGGAAAAAATATAAAAAAAATTTTAAAAAATTATTTTTTATTTTTTCTACATAAGAACCGCATTTGATTTCATGCTCTGGCCATTCTACAAAAAAAAACACATATCGATGATCAAAATCTGTTAACAAACACAGAAGCTGTAAGCAATTCAAACTACGGAACCGATTGATTACGGTCCCTGTTTTAATCTTCTAATAGAAGCCAGATATAAATTTTGGAAAAAATATATCTCAAATATTGATAAAAAAAAATCGTTTTTTTTTCAAGTTTCCAAGTTTTTATCATTCTGAAAAATTTTCTGCTAATAGAAAAAATCTCAGAAAATGTTCATTGATAGTTTTTTTCTCTAGTTTGTTACTATTCCAGTTTTTCTATATATTATCGCCTTTTTATAAATTTGTGTACGAAAAACTCTATAAACTATTTCTATATAGCTAGACCTGGCGGGAAAATAGCTAACTTTGCAACACCGCATAGCTGTTGACTGCGCGCTCTCTCTCTCGCTCCCGTTTTGATTGCGTTCATCAGCTGTTCAAATGTTTACATTCACTTTAGCAACGGACACTCTTCATCTTCAGGGTCATTTTCAGTGCAATTTGTACCTGTAATTTCTGTAAAAGTATATTATTATTACTTTCGGTCATTCGCTCATTCTTCGATTGGCCAATTAGAGCCCGCCGCAAGCGGCATTGTGCCGCGTCTCACTAAAAGGTTTGCTTAGTCTCTCGCTGTAGCTTGAACTGATAAAAAGACAACTGCGAAACGGAGTAAAACTTCCGCATTTAGTTTTAGTAACAACAAGAGGCAAAAATATTTATTAGATAAAATCATGGTAAGTTAGAGTGGATGTATATATATACATATGTATGTGCAAACAAGTAGAACTATAGTTGCCTATATGTATGACCATGTGGCAGTTCAGTCACCAGCCGCTAACGACCTTGAAAGTGCGCGTTGTTGTGGTTTGCCCGTAATCCTGGCCAAAACAAAAGCAACAAAAATCAATAAATACAAGCACTAGCTTCCACACATTTTACCGGTTGGCATTTCAATTTATGCGCAAAAGGAAAACCAGTTCGCCGTGGCTCCAACGAACGAAAGTGCTTTTTGACTGCAAGAAACCAGTTATCCATTACCATTCCTGTTATCGGCTGTTCGCGTCAGTTGCTGACGTGTTTAGCTTGAAAATGGTTCAGTTTACGGTAGAGCAGCAGCTCCCTATTATCTGTTATCATCACAATCTCATTCCATCTATCTATTTACAGCAGGAAACGTATCTGTATGATCCCAATTTGCTTATTCAGCTGGACTTTCATCGCAGCCCCGCCAAGTTTCAGCCTTTTATATCGGCTGCAAGTCCAGGTGAATCTTGGTTGAAAGTGCGTCCCCTAAAGGATACGGACTATGATCGTGGTTTTTTGCAATTGCTGTCACAGCTCACACATGTGGGCCAAGTGAGTCGCACACAATTTCTCAGTGAGTTTGAAGAGTTGTCCATTGGCAGAGCTTAGTCCTAAGATCTCCTCTTTGCAACAGCCCGCTTTTCACAGATGAAGGCCAGCGGTGATTACTTTGTTACTGTCATAGAGGACACACGCAAGGATGAGATTATAGGAGCTGCTTCACTGGTGATTGAACGCAAATTCATACACAATTGTGCTGTGGTAAGTAATGAAATCCTCTAGATACAGCACGAAATTCTCGAACTACATTACTTCCTTTACTTAGCGTGGGCGTCTGGAGGATGTGGTGGTCAACGATACTTATCGTGGCAAACAACTGGGCAAACTGTAGGTAAGCTTACAAGCTGAAGATTCCAAAATTTGAATTGCTTCGCTTCCTCTCCAGAATTGTGGTCACCGTTTCGCTCTTGGCCGAACAATTGGGCTGCTATAAGATGTCACTGGATTGCAAGGACAAGCTGATCAAGTTTTATGAAACATTGGGCTATGTTTTAATACCCGGCAACTCCAATTCCATGACCATACGCTATGACGAGGGTCCAGGGACGCTGAAACGTAATGCCACCTCGAATGGAGCTCAAGCCACTGTGAGCCTCGATTTTGCCTCTTGACAATTAGCCGCCAACGCTGCTCCCAAATCCAAGCTTTGAGCTCTTTAGCTCGAAAGCCAAGCCAGGCGTAATGCAAACCAACCAAATTCCTAAAGATTGTCCATTGCGCTTTGTGCTTAATGGATTTTTGGACAGCGCTGGCCGGCGGTGGTGTTCTTTTCCCGAAGAACATTCAATTAGTTGTTTAGTGGAAAAAACCAAGGGAATCTTATGTTTTTTTCAATTTTTACAGAACGCTCAATTTTATAATTTTTTCTCTCCTTTCTGCTACTGATTGAACGAAACAAAAGGTAGTGGTTATATTACCATTTAAGAGCACCTTCATCAAGTAGTAGCACCCACTATAAATACAATTTTAAATACACTATTTACATACATCAAAACTGTTCAACAATTCCTAGCTGCACCTCCTGCTCCTGCTATCACGAATAGGCACAAAAATGTCCACATTTCGGGCACTTGGAGTGCTGGGCAAAGTATTTTTTTAAATGTTCCAAATGACCGCCGTGGGAACAGCCCTGACACCAGGCATATAGCCCCCGTACAATCAGTCCACAGACACAGCATTTGGCCGATTGCATGGACTTGCACTTGTCACACAGCCAGCCGACATGACCGGCCAAAGGACGAGCACATTCACCACAATTTGTATGCATGGTGGTCGATTGTTGATTCAATTGCCGCACTGAACGCAACCAGGAACGATTTATAACCTCGCCCGCCTCATTCCACAGCTCGTAGCGATGCAGTTGATCCACATAGGTATGGAACCAGTGTTCCTGTAAAGAGATCTGTGAGTTTTCACGGGACAATGTATATACATTTAATATATATCCTACCACCAAAGCATCCTCCAGGGGCAGCAGCTTGCGTGTCTCACCCAAAGCTATGAGCACAGTCAGGGCGGTCTGTACATCACCCACCTCACTTTGCAGCATCAAAGCATCGGCCACAAATTTATGTGGCTCCCACATGGGTATGGGCGGTATATGAGTGACCTTTAAAACACTGGGCACATGAGGAGGCTGAAGAATACAAAAATGGAATTGTATTAGATGGTTAAAATCGACCAATTATGTATGATTATGCTGATGTATCATATTGATTGGGTTAATCAGATTAAAACGTTTTAAATTAAAACTCTTTATTAGAATCCGTCGAGTAAAGAGTAATTAGAAACTAAAGGTAAGATACGCATTTCCTTGGATGTTTAAAAGAAAAGAGAACATGTAAAAAATTCGAATTCAGTTTAGTGAAAACCGGAACATAGTAGATAGTAGTTAGATCCAGGCGGAGTAAATAGAATAGGTGTCTATCGTTCTAATTTTTGGCTTTTAGAGATAAAATAAAGGTAAAGTTTTATTTACCCATGTCGATACTTGTCAAAGTTAAAGTCAGAACGCGATCATGTAGCCGTATATACACCTCTTAATCCACGCAAAAAGATCCTAGCGTGTCCTTTTTGGAAAAGTTCTATGGATCTCTTAACCTCCTTTCCTGTCAACTAAGGTCGATATTTGTCGAAGTTAAACTCTGATTTTGGTGACAAAATCGTATTTTGGTCTTTAAAATTTGAACTTTTTTTTATTCGTGAAACACGTTTTTAGGGCTAGGAAATGGTGCGAAGCGCACCAATTTTGGACAGTGTTGGGTTTTAGAGACATTTCGTTGAAAACAAAAATAATAGCACCACTGCAACACATTTTGTTCTTGATAAAAAATGCGATTACCCAGCGGCACAGAGGTGAATGAGGCTGGTCCACAATATGCATCGCAGTAGGTGCCCACGTAATGAGAATTTCTCGCTACGTTTCGAATACACAGTTGTGTATAGAGATTTTTGTAAGTTTAACTTCGGGTCAAGTTGTTGCTCGTGTGTATATAACAATTGTGTCATTATACACTTGAACAGCAACGCATAGAAGGAATCATCTCCGACCACATAAAGTATATATATTCTTGATCAGCGTGACGAGCTGAGTCGATTAAGCTTTGTCCGTCCGTCTATCCGTCTGTCTGTTTCTACGCGGTCTAGTCCCTCAGTTTTGAAGCTATCGAGCTGAAATTTTGCATAGTCTTCTTTTGTCTGCACGCTGCTAATATGTCGGGGCTGCCATACAAATGGTCGGTCGAAAAATGGATTTTAATGAGAAAAACTGGTTTTTCCTCAATATTACCGCTCTCAATCACGGTCATGGGTAATATATTAAATGTTTTTAAGCTGATCTGCGAAGTTGGGTCGAAGTCGCTAACCGTTGAGAAAAGCGTTTTCAAGTGTATCAAAACTACGGCACAGACGAAGTTAGCTTTGCCTTTCTCGTTTTTGTGTCAATTAACTTTCGAACAAAGGCAACTCGGTCGGCAAAGTGCAACTGCTTACATTCTTAATTATGATTTGTCGCCAGTTTTCCCATATGCCTAATAGTCAAGTGAGCTAACGCGCCTTGTGAACTAAACGCATACTTCCTCGCCAACATTTTCTCAAATGGTATATGGAGTTGTAAACTAAAGCCGAAGTGTTTTCTGTTATACGCCCACTTTTCCGGTTACATAGAACTCTATTTTGAATACAGTATGCCAACGAAAACGGCCAAGCTTATGTAAATGTGTACAGAGTAGTAACCGATACTTGAAGGCTGCCAGCCTTCAAAGTATTTAAGAGAACATAGAACTTGTAATGGGCTTTTGCGCCGCTGGGGAGTTGCTTCTGCATTTGCATTTCAACAATTTACAAAATGGCTGGCAACAAAGATAGCAAATGAAACAAAGATGTTCAATTTTAGTTTATTTTGCTGCTAGAAACATAAAATCTAATGTTGGTAAAGGTTTAAAACTCTTCTATGTCAAATTCTTTTATGTTAATGCTAGAATTATTTCGGTGGCCAAGCGAACCATTGTTTTGGTCAGACTAGAAGGCTCGTAGTCTCTTGAGCCCAATTGATGCTACATCAGAAGTTTCTAATATCTGCAATTTATTGGGTCATCATTGATATTATTGGTAAACATTAAAAAGTCTAAATTAATTTCAATTTAATTTAATTTAGGCAAATTTCAAATTTTTGCCATTTGGCGCGATGACCACTTCGTGAACTAGCCAAATAATGGCCGTCTATTGAATAGAAAATATCGAAGAATTGAATGGCAAAAGAGTAATGCGACTACATTTTCTAAAAATGCACTTTTTTGGCAGCTCTTGTGGCCATAAAAAATTGTATGGGGGAAAATGTACATTTTGCCCAAAATGCGAAAATGCAAAATGCAGTTGTAGTGAGGACAGCACATAACACAATCACGAAAAATAGCAAACATGATTGTGCATCATGCCCGTTCACCAGCACAATCTAACAAAAATAGTAGATTTCTATACTCTGTACCAAAGGTACATAGAGTATATTAAGTTTGTGCAAAAGTATGTAACAGGGAGAAGGAATCATTTCCGACCCCATAAATTATATATATTCTTGATCAGCATGACGAGCTAATTCGATATAGCCATGTCCGTCTCTCCGTCCGTCCGTATGAACAAACAGATCTCAGAGATGGTAAGAGATAGAGGTTTGACATGTATGGAACAAATGCTTCTTATAGTTGCAGGCAGATCAAGTTTATTTTAAATTTTTGCCACGCCCCCTTCCGCCCCCGCAATTTGGAAAAAACGTTATATCTCCAACAGTTTTAATGATAGACGAATTCTTTTTTTCCAGAGATAGTAACAGCAAGCGGTTCTCAAGTTATGAGCAAATAAGTAAATCACCTCCGCCCCACCCTATCACAACCAACACCGCGCAGTCTTAGAGAAAGAGAGAGGGAGAGAGAAAGAGGGAGGCTTAGAAATGAGCGCAGCATTAGTACTGCATTCAGCTTCTACTTCAGGTACAGAGTATGTTAAAGTCGGGCTTGGCCGACTTTCTCACTTGTTTGTCATCGATTTATGCTGCTGAACACGCTCATTCGTCTTTAAGGGCAATGAAAAGGTTGCCAATTTCTTGAAAACCCGGATGTAATTTAATTTAATTTCAGATTTAATTCTAGTCGTATTTTGCTATTCAGAATCTGAATTTTTCGATTGAAGCACCCTTTTCGGGGTAGGAAAGCAGAATAGCATCCCAATTGTAGAAAATATTGAGTTTAGAGGTATAAAAAAGGTTCAAAGTATTCCATTACGCCAAATTTTAGTAACCTAGGTGGATATTTGTCGTATTTAAGGGCCGATTTAAGTCATGATGTCGTATGGGTGGGATTTTAGGGCTAAGAAAAGTTATATAGCGTCCTAACTTTAATTGTTTTATTTTAAAGGTCAAACCGTCCTTTTTCATTAACCTGGGTAGATATTTGTCGAAGTTGAAGACAAAATTCGTTCATATAGTTGTATGTTGGGCCTTCAAAACTTGATTTATGGGATGATAGACTCAGTGCATGAAAAAGTCAGTACTTCAAGGTCTTATACAGGTAATAATTAATTGACAATGGCAATTTTTATGAACGTAGGTCGCATTTGTCGAAATTAAACTCATATTTAAGTCATTTTAGTTTTTAAAATATGTTTTTTTTTTAAATTGGAACCTTTTTGGGCTAGGAAAAGGTATATCGATTGTTAATTTTTTGCAGTAGTCGATTTTTAGAGGCATATCCCAAGTTTTAAGCGATCCATAACACCAATTTTCGTTAACCTCATTCGATATTTTTCGAAGTCAAAGTCAGATTTGTGTATATAACTAAATGAATGAATTGATGCTTAACAAAATGATTTGATTTTCTTGTAGCTTGAGTTTCGTTCGTCAAAACTGTGAGAGATAAAATGTCTAGAACTTCCACTCACCGGCGACTTTTCATGCTCGTTCGCCTTGAGATCCAATTGAGGTCTGGCAGCTTGTACATCATGATGCAGGGCAGGAAATGCCAAGGCCTTGCTCACTTGAAAACAAAACATTTAGTGATGAATTACTAGGAAAGATTAAGGAAGTCTCACCACTACTATTGCCCACATAGATGAAACCATTGCGTAGAAGCTCAAAATTCTCAAAAGTGATTTCACTGATTATTTGCGTTTCAGACAGTATGACCGAACTGCTGGGCGGATGTTCACCCAGGCCCAGTTCATCTTGATCCACGCTCGCATCGGCAATTTCATGCGGCGTCTCTTGACTATTGCCATTTAAGTCCTGACCTAAATCACTACGCTGTGGCGCCCAATCGCTGGCCACTTGAGTGGCGCGTCTGGAGTTCGTTGAGAAGGAGGAGCGCTGCTCAAAAGGTGGCTCAAAATGATTGCTGCCATAGAAAAGCTTGATAAAATTCCATAAGGTGGTGGCCTAAGAGAAGAGAAAGAGAGCTCTGTTAACCGAAATTCGAGTCTTACATGAAGACCTTACATTATGCTTGCCATATTTGCGGCAAACCTTAGCGTTGTGTTCACATAGCTCGGCCAGTTTTTTGCCGCTGATCATTAGTTCTTTGGCGCAGCCTATGAAGCATTCATGTTCTCGTTGCGGCTGACAGTTGGGTTCCTGCAACAATTGGCACTAATTAAATACGATTGCAGTAGCATTTTGCAGGCTTACTTACAGTGTCCTTTAAAATGAACTTGTACATCTTGGAATGATCCAAATGGAATTGAATGCTGCCGGCCACAGTAGACTTGCGGCGACTTCTATGAGGAAACATTAATTAAGTTACTCTTGCAGACCCATTCCATCAGTTGGACTCACATAAAGCTAGTGGTTTTGGTATTGGACAATCCGCTTGACTTGGGTGCATACTCCTTGATTTTCTGAGCAAACGAGATATCACCATGCCTGCCCAAACTGGCTCCTTGGGCGTTTGCCTTGAGTGCAGGTCGTGTTGCGTCTTTGAAGGCATGTTTGTAGATGGTTGAGTCCTTGCTGGTGGAGAGCAAGCAATGCGAATCGCTGCCCTGCCAAGCTATGCCTGTTGTGACATTTGTGTGTTCATTGAAGGAGGCAAATGGTATATACGGTCGTCGGATGTCCCACACATGCACACTGTAGTCTACCACCAGGGCACAGCTGGCTATGTGATAGCTAAAAATATAGTAAATGAATCCTATTAACTACATATTAATTCTCTTATTAAACTCCTCTGGCTTACGTTCGCTCCGGCCGCCATTTAACTCTTCCCACCACTGCAATGGTGTGTATGGTATACTCCAGACCCGGTCGCCCATCCATATTCCACACTTTGATCTGCTTATCTCGGCTGCCCGTGGCCAGCCAATTGCGAGTGGGATGCCAATCGCAGGTGTATATTGGTCCACTGTGCGCCGTAAACTGCACCATGCACTTATCCCATTTCCTAATATCCCAAAGCTGAACAGTTCCATTTTCAGATACGGCCGAGAATATGTTTTGAGTGTGTGGACTAAACTTGACATCTCGCACCGATTCCGAATTGCTAAAGTAGGTGTTCACAGACTTATCCGAGCGGATGTCAAAGCATTTGATAGTGCCATCCTGTGAGCCCGAGATTAAGATATTGGGCTCGCTGCTGTGAAAGGTGACGGTGTGTGCGGTGCGCTCGTGCTCATTATACACCAAGAGCTGTTTTTGTCTACCAAATTTGGAAAGATCCCACACGGATACCACACCGTTGGTGGCAGCGGTGGCTAAAAGATTGCTATCCAGGGTGCTCCAGGCCACATCATTCGAGGAATAGCTGAGATTTTGATTCTTGCCGCCGCGCATATTGCAGGACTCCGAGAAGCCATCACTGTCAATGGAGTAGACCTTCAGCACTGTGGTGGAGTAAGTGTTAGCAAGGGATATTGGATACGAATGCATATTTAGATCTTACAGCTACGACCGGCCACAGCAATTTGACTGTTGTCTTTGTTCAGGGCCAAGGCATTGGCATGACCGTCCAGACAGATCCTTTGTGATATTGTGGGGGTGTCCTCCACAGAGTCTGGCATTTTGCCAACAATAAAAGAGATGTTGCTAGCCAAAAATCAAAAAAACAATTTTGGTTGCAATTGATTACCAAAGAAAACCAAAAACAGTGTGCAGCGTTGCCACCTGTTGTAAAATTTGCAGATGTTAGCAAAGTCAGGGATGCGATGCTGCCATTTTAGCTATTTGATTTCTAGACTTAGCTATTTTAATTTTAGCTCAAGAATCAGTGCCGTAGCGTAGAGGTGCGGGCCGCCCCGGGCAGATTTTTTTAGGGGCGCCAAATTTCTGGGGCGGAAAATTTAAGGTGCAGCAAGTACTTACAGAATATGTATTAATTATTCTCATAAATTATTTTTGGTATTCCTGAATTTGAATTAGACACTGTTGTCATTTCAACATGAAGAATTATGCAAGATTCTGCACTTCAAGATCTAGTAAAAAACCTAATCTTTCTTCCTTTTATTTGGTCTTGTGCCTTCCAGTAACGCCGATGTCTCTCTGGCCACTCATCGATCAAAGTTGGCCCCTCGAGCGATTTTTTCACTTAAAATAAGATAGGTAACAATTTATTTATTAGACTCCCTATTTTAGACTCCCAATTATTCTTTCACCTCTTTGCACTACTAAATTTCGGTTCGTTGTTGGTTTTTTCAGATAATCTTGAAAACAAATTTGGAATTCGCAGGCCGGCACACTAATCGCTGCGCCACACCCGGCCATATACCCTGTTACATATTGTTACACAAACTTAATATACTCAGTGTACCTTTGGTACAAAGTATAAACAGTACAATTGTTTTTATACTTATGTCAAAATTAGATGGAAAAAATAAGTTAAGACTTCCAATTCAATATTAGAATTTTTATAACAATTCTCAGTTTCACCCAATTTACCATTACTGGTATCGTAAAAATCTGAAGAATCCTTTGTATTTGAACTCTCATTGACAATAACAAGAAGATCTTTAAAACTCTTAGCAATTTGGTTGTTTTAATTTGGAATTCACTTCAATTTAAAGCAAGCGTATGAAAATAACTATTTAAGCATTCACTTAAAAGCTGTTTTTCAAAGTGGAACAACAATAATTTCGGTTCAGCTGCTCAGATAAGCCATGATTTCATATTTTTGATTTTTATTAAAAAATATTTTCCGCTATTAATTATTAAATATTTTTATTTTTTTCATCGTACATAATCATTTTAAATGATTTTTTTACATAAAAATCTAAAATACTTATTATTAGTTGATTTTTAAATGTAAAAATCATTGATGATGTTTTTTTCTGAGTTTTATTTTTATAAATCAAGCATAAGTAATTTTTCTTGATTTTTTCGTTTCTAATCAAATCAAACCAGTTAGTCAGAGATTTTTTTCTATGAAAATCAAAAATAAAAATCCCAATAAGAATTTGTTTCCGTAGTACGGAATCCGTACGCATTTTGAAATTTCAATGGCGATAATTCGGAATTTAGACTAGCAATTGAGTAACAAAGAAACTGCTGTAATTGCACCAACGCGACGTCAGATGCTTTGCGTGATGCGCATAGCATGCCTCATGGCATGCGTGGCGCGTATTCCTATCTCTTAGCTAAAATCAACAACGAATGTGCTTGTGCACCCCTGCTCTAGAACTCACCT
Organism: Lordiphosa clarofinis; assembly: GCA_018904275.1. NCBI lineage: Eukaryota > Metazoa > Arthropoda > Insecta > Diptera > Drosophilidae > Lordiphosa > Lordiphosa clarofinis. The sequence goes on from JAEIGQ010000245.1 coordinate 225,985, forward strand.
AGATAAGTTAGGCCGTCCGCACACGGCTCGTATCGTAAAGCGACATCGAATTTAAGGACTTTTGCACGTCAAATCGGTACGATGACGATACGAGCCGTGTGTGGTATGCCAAACGGCCATACCAGTGAATGAAAGTGGGAAATTGCAATGTGGACTACGATTTTACATGTGTACTGTGTAATGTAAATGTTGGCTATACAGCTCCTACAACGGGGCAAAGCCAAGCTTCTCTCAATCTCTTGGCGTGTGTGCTTTAAATTTTTCGCACAAGAGAAAGGGACCTACAGTTTAACGCCGGATCCGAACGGCATAGTTTGAGAATTTGCTTTTTCATGGCTAGTTACTTCATAGCTGGCGCCAATAGCTGGTGAAGGTGACCGTATGTGTAAAAGCTATTTTCTAAAGAAAGAAAGAAACTTTTGTTTTTAGATGTCCAGAGGCGGGATCGAACCCACGACCTCCCGCCCAGCAGTCCAGCACACTAACCACTAGGCCACATACGGCCATGGTGTACTGTGTATATGCTCCAAAAAAAGCTCTCAATTTGATGCACGCGTTTTTGCACTTTTCTTGGCAAAATGGTGCTGATGATGATCTTGCAGGTTTTGCGATGTCTTTATCTCTTTAGCGCTTGTTGAAAAAAATTTATAAAATGTCAGCACAAGGTTTGAATCTCTTATATCCTTTGGTAAATTAAAATGTTTCATTGCCTGATTTGTAGAGCAATTGATATTTCAAAATGTGTACGGAAACAAATTCTTATTGGGATTTTTATTTGTGATTTTCGAACAAAAAAATCTCTGACTAACTGGTTTGATTTGATTAGAAACGAAAAAAATCGAGAATAATTACTTATATTACTTACTTAAGGAATATAGTCAAATAAAATTAAATTAAATTAATAAGTATTTTAGATTTTTATGTAAAAAAATCATTTAAAATGATTATGTTCGATGAAAAAAAAATAAAAATATTTAATAATTAATATCTTATGAGAAAAAATAATTAAAATCATAAATAATTATTACGTTCTGATTTTTATATAAAAAGGAGTGATTTGTTCGGTCCCTCCGAAAAAATAAAGGAAATCGTTTAAAACTTATTTTTTAAGAGCAAGTTAAGACAGGGAATCAACCCGAATCAAATTTCCGTTCCGGTTCTGTTTTGGTTCTATTTTATTTCGGTTCTCGGATATTTTTCACCCATAATTTTTTAACCAAAAATACTGCAAAATAGATTTTTCGCGATATCTTGAAAACAAGAGCTGATGGAGAAAAACTGAGACCAGTTTTGGAATCATAGAGCAAAACCAAATTCGAATTTACAACAAACAAGGCTGAACCTCACAAAAGTGGTAATTTTGTTGACCTGTGTTATTAATGAAATTTGGTAGATGCCATATTTGTTAAGCTTCACTTCTTCGTTTTGTGTTTAAAATGCTTAAGGGTGCGTAGCAACACACAGGGTACCTTATATGGAAATATGTATTTCAAAACAGTTTGATGGCAAATATTGTAGCCTTTTTTAAATCAAACGTGTTTATTTTTATCACTCTGCTTCTATTTTTCAATTGATGAAGTTGATTTATAAGCTGAAACATAATTGCAGTTGATATATTCCTGATCCGAACAACGAGCTGAGCTATTTCCTTCGTCAGTTTATTCAGCCAAGCGGCCAAAGTAGTGGCGCCATCTATTGCTTAGTTTTGGGAATCACTTAGCTAACATTGCTTAAAGCGAGAATTAAATTGTTGAATGAAAATCATTTAAAACCTTTATTTATATAAATTATACAAGCTGCAAGGGCATATAACCTTCGGCCGAGCCAAAGTAAGCTTTCATCAATTTTTATTAAGACGTAATGCCAAATAATGCCTTATAGACAGGGAGTCAAACCGAGTCAGTCTTGGTTCCGGTTCGGGTACGTACTTATAACTTAAGTCAAAATAAAGTGGATAAGTTTAATCATCAATCTCTTCACAACTAACCTTAACCTTAAACTGAAAACAAATTGCTTCAAAGAATGTAGTTAATTATTTCTTCATACTTTTAGATTTATAAAGGTCGCAAAAACAGTCACGATGGGTATTTTGTTTCATTCAGATCGAAAGAAATTGTTTAAACTTATTCATGAATGTATGTTAATTGGATTAAGGAAGGGGATTAACTTGAATAGAAAACATATTTTCAGGTAAAAAGCGTAGAGCTAAAACTTTAGAAATTTTGAGCACACTAATATCCAAAAGAATTCACTCAGTTAACCCCACTTTTTGTGGCCAAAACCAACAAAAACATCGAATATATATATCATCTAAAAATATTCAATATTCGAAAGAAAATATTCCATAGAAAAATATTTGATAATCCGGCACTCCTACTTCTAACACCCAACTCAGGTCTAATTTTATCACTGATTAGCTACAGAGCCCACCTGAAAGGTTTTGTCACTGCCGTGAGCGTGATTTGAGGATTAAATACCTTAAATGTTATTTTAGGTGTAAGGTTAATATCAAAGCTCTTTACTGCAATTATCAAATGATTGTTTAGAGCCGATCCATATGCCTTTTTTATGCTCCAGTTCAGATTCGAGTAAAATGACCGATATAATAAGAAAACTTCTTCAATTCAGGACTGGCTCGGACATCCAAACACGGGGAATACCACCCCAAAGTCTATTTCAGTCCTCTATTTAAGTATTTCTTAAAAGTCATAATTTTTAGTTTTAGTTCCGAAAACAATTTTTTTTACAAGTCTGGCAATTTTTGGTTCTTAAATTCTGGCAGCACTGCTGAGGTTTTTAATTAATTTATAAGGCATTTTTTCGCACTAATAATTATTATACCGAAATAGCTAACCATAATTAAAAAGTCTAATTGCATTGCCAATCTCAAAACTGCTAGATCTAGCAATTAAAAAGCTAAAAATGGCAGCACTGCTGGCGAAAATTAAACTCTGGCTGGCAACACTACCGCCTTAATAGCTGTTTACAATTTTAATGGAAAAATTGTTAAGAGTTTGTTAGCTGTTAGTTGAAACGACTTTAAACCACTGATAAGCGATCCCCAACCGCAATACCCAGCATGCCAGATATCAAGATAACACCTTTGGGGGCTGGTCAGGATGTGGGCCGCAGCTGCCTGTTGCTCTCAATGGGCGGCAAGAACATAATGCTGGACTGTGGCATGCACATGGGCTATAATGATGACCGCCGCTTTCCCGACTTCTCGTATATTGTGCCCGAGGGGCCCATCACCAGTCACATTGACTGTGTGATCATCTCACATTTCCATCTGGGTAAGCAGTTGAATGGCAAGGTTAACCTGATTCGCCTTATCTCAAATGGCATTTCATAATGTTATATTAATGCTTCCCCCACATTCAGATCACTGCGGCGCTTTGCCCTACATGTCCGAGATTGTGGGCTACTCGGGACCCATTTACATGACGCATCCAACCAAGGCGATTGCTCCCATTTTGCTTGAGGACATGCGCAAGGTGGCTGTGGAGCGGAAGGGCGAGTCGAATTTCTTTACCACCCAAATGATTAAGGACTGCATGAAGAAGGTTATACCGGTGACGCTGCACCAGAGTATGATGGTGGACACAGATCTTGAGATTAAGGCTTACTATGCCGGCCATGTGCTGGGTGCAGCCATGTTTTGGATTAAGGTGGGCTCCCAGAGTGTGGTTTATACGGGTGACTACAATATGACACCGGACCGCCATCTGGGCGCTGCCTGGATAGACAAATGCCGACCAGATCTATTGATCTCGGAGAGCACATATGCCACCACCATACGTGACTCAAAGCGTTGTCGCGAGCGAGATTTCCTGAAGAAGGTGCACGAGTGTGTGGCCAAGGGGGGTAAGGTGCTCATACCAGTCTTTGCACTGGGGCGTGCCCAGGAGTTGTGCATACTACTGGAGACCTATTGGGAACGCATGAACCTCAAGTATCCCATCTACTTTGCCTTGGGCCTGACCGAGAAGGCCAACACGTACTACAAAATGTTCATCACGTGGACAAATCAGAAGATACGCAAGACCTTCGTCCACCGCAATATGTTTGACTTTAAGCACATCAAACCCTTTGACAAGGCTTACATAGATAATCCCGGAGCCATGGTGGTGTTTGCCACTCCGGGCATGCTGCATGCCGGTCTCTCCCTGCAGATCTTCAAGAAGTGGGCGCCCAATGAGAACAATATGGTCATTATGCCGGGCTACTGTGTACAGGGCACGGTGGGCAATAAGATTTTGGGTGGCGCCAAGAAGGTGGAGTTCGAGAATCGCCAGGTGGTCGAGGTCAAAATGGCCGTGGAGTACATGAGCTTCTCGGCCCATGCCGATGCCAAAGGTGGGTGGTAATCTGTTTTTTTTTTAAAATATAAATAATCCCATCCTATATCTTGGTCAGGCATCATGCAACTCATCCAGAACTGCGAGCCCAAGAATGTCATGCTCGTGCATGGCGAGGCGGAGAAAATGAAATTCCTACGCTCCAAGATACGAGATGAGTTCAATTTGGAAACCTACATGCCAGCCAACGGTGAGACCTGTGTGATCTCCACGCCCGTTAAAATTCCTGTAGATGCAGCCATTTCGCTGCTTAAGGCCGAGGCACGCACCTACAATGCCCAGCCGCCGGATCCCAAGCGTCGGCGTCTTATTCACGGCGTTCTGGTGATGAAGGACAACCGCATAATGCTGCAAAATCTAACCGATGCCCTCAAAGAGATTGGCATCAATCGTCATGTGATGCGATTCACGTCCAAGGTCAAAATGGACGATCCCGGACCAAAGGCACGCACCAGCGAGAAACTAAAATCGTTGCTTGAGGAGAAGCTGGTGGGTTGGACAGTGCTGCTGCAGGAGAACGGCTGCATTACCATCGAGAGCGTTGAGGTCAAAGTGGAGGAAGATGAAAAGGATCCCAAGCAGAAGACCATATTGATAACCTGGACCAACCAGGACGAGGACATAGGCGCCTATATACTCAACCTGCTGCAGAACATGTGTTAGCGGGCAAGAGGGAGGAAGACGGCTACTCCTCAATTCCATTGTTTTTCTAGTTTCTGTAAATTTTGAAATAAAGATTCGCCGCTGGCTCCTCAGCATTTATTTCGTTCGATCCATATTTATTGATTCTGGGAGTTGGTTTTCTAGATAGATTTTAACTTTTAATAATTCTTAAGCGTTACTCCAGACGCTCCTCCTTCCCTTCGTCTACTGCTTAGGACAGGGCGGCGGCACCAGAGATGATTTCAATCAGCTCGCGAGTAATGACCGCCTGTCTGGTGCGGTTATAGGTGAGCGCCAGCTTCTCAATCATCTCTCCGGCATTCTTCGAGGCGTTGTCCATGGCCGTCATACGGGACGACTGCTCCGAGCAGGCACCCTCCTTCATGGTAAAGAAGATCAGCGAGGCCAGCGAGAACTCCAAGTAACTCTTGATGACATCGCTGTCAATCGAATCGTAAATGGCCAGCTTCTCGGACTTCTCCACAGTGGGACCACTGTAGATGGGCAGTGCAGAGCATTGGTAAGACACCACAGACTTGAAACGGTTAAACACGATCTTGCCCTCGGTATACTCGTAGCCGGTCTGTAGCACTTCGTGCGCAATCTTGGAGGCATCCAGGAAGGTGGGCGGCAGACGACCCACCTCATTGGCCACCATCAGAATGTTCTTGCCATACAGACGGGACAGAATGGCGCGGGACTTGTCGCCCACACAGAACACCTTGGTGTTCACATCATCCACAGCGAGCTCCGAACGGATTTGACGCGCCACTCCAGTGTGCACGGCACCGCACAGGCCACGATCGGACGTCATGGCAATCAGCAGCTTCTTGGGCTCGGCCTTCTCGTCGGCCTGGATTTCAGTTTTCTCGAAAAACTGCTGGGCACCCACTCCGTAAGGACGTGCCGCTTTCAACTCACGCTCGGCACGGGTGTATTTGGCCGCGGACACCATCTTCATTGATTGCGTAATTTTCTGAATGTTCTTCACGGATTTCAGGCGAAGGGAAATTGTCTTCAAGGTGGCCATGCCACGTTGCTGCTGAGCCTGCATGGTGGCTTCAATGGCCAGTGGCAGCAAGAGCGTCGAGCGTTGCATCATCATACTGTGAGCTGTTGAAGTTTTCCCTGCAGATGAAAAAAATTGCGAAAAATTCAACCAATTCGACAGCGGAAAATCACCTACGTTAAGTTGGCTGCACGATAACGAGTGTTATAACATCTCGATAATGATATCAATACACCGATAGGCTTACTTTCGATGTCGACTGGTTATCGACTGCGGATAAACGCTTGGCAACTCTGGTTATTTGATACTTATCGTTTTCTACACTGCCCACCATGTGCGTCAAAATAGCAACGACTTTTTAGCAACGAATTGGAACGGTGGAATATGGAACAAAAATAAATTTTTTGTTTTTAAGTTTACTCACTAACTACTTAACCGATTGAGACATATTAAATATCAAAATGTTCAGAAAAGCGTAAACTATTGTTTTGAATGAAGCTTGGGTGGATTTGAGTATTCCAGTTACTGAAATCATCGAGTCAAAAAATTGACCTTCCACAAAAGGATGAATATCTGGCCTCTCAGAGGTCGTGCAGCTATACACGGTATACAGACGTAAAGAAGACATATTCAAGATTATTTTAAGTCCCCATTTATCAAAATCGTCCCCACAGTTTTTGAGCAATTCAATTTACAGTGGACCAACCTCAAATTTTCCCCATACAAAATTTGCCAAAAAAATTTAGTTTACAAACTTAAATTAATAACTCCGCTCTCAGAGGTCGTGCAGCAATGCACGGTATATTCACGTAAAGAAGACATATTCAAGATTATTTTAAGTCATCATTTATCAAAATCGTCCCCACAGTTTTTGAGCAAATCAATTTACAGTGGACCAACCTCAAATTTTCCCCATACAAAATTTGCCAAAAAATTTAGTTTACAAACTTAAATTAATAACTCCGCTCTCAGAGGTCGTGCAGCAATGCACGGTATATTCACGTAGAGAAGACATATTCAAGATTATTTTAAGTCATCATTTATCAAAATCGTCCCCACAGTTTTTGAGCAAATCCTTTATCAGTGATCAAACCTCGGCCGAGTATTTGTTACTGATAAGGCTAACAGTTCAAACGAGTTGAGTGTGACCGAGCTACCCAAATTCGTTGCTAATTTTTGCAGAGGTCGTGCGCAATTGCACGGTATGCCCTCTGATAGGAAATAATATTAGATAATTTTCCTAATTTTCCCAACCAATTCGTCCCCACAGTTTTCCTGCAAATTAATTTTAAAGTTTCCCTACATTAATGCCCAACATTAATGATGGCTGCCAGTGACCGCAGTATGACCTTATATATCGTTGCTATTTCTCACAGAGGTCGTGCGCATATGCACGGTATGTCCCCTGATAGGTAATAATATTAGATAATTTTCCTAATTTTCCCAACCAATTCGTCCCCACAGTTTTCCAGCAAATTAATTTTAAAGTTTCCCTACATTAATGCCCAACATTAATGATGGCTACCAGTGACCGCAGTATGACCTTATAAATCGTTGCTATTTCTCACAGAGGTCGTGCGCATATGCACGGTATGTCCCCTGATAGGTAATAATATTAGATAATTTTCCTAATTTTCCCAACCAATTCGTCCCCACAGTTTTCCAGCAAATTAATTTTAAAGTTTCCCTACATTAATGCCCTACATTAATGATGGCTACCAGTGACCGCAGTATGACCTTATAAATCGTTGCTATTTCTCACAGAGGTCGTGCGCATATGCACGGTATGTCCCCTGATAGGTCTTAATATTAGATAATTTTCCTAATTTTCCCAACCAATTCGTCCCCACAGTTTTCCAGCAAATTAATTTTAAAGTTTCCCTACATTAATGCCCTACATTAATGATGGCTACCAGTGACCGCAGTATGACCTTATAAATCGTTGCTATTTCTCACAGAGGTCGTGCGCATATGCACGGTATGTCCCCTGATAGGTCTTAATATTAGATAATTTTCCTAATTTTCCCAACCAATTCGTCCCCACAGTTTTCCAGCAAATTAATTTTAAAGTTTCCCTACATTAATGCCCAACATTAATGATGGCTTCCAGTGACCGCAGTATGACCTTATAAATCGTTGCTATTTCTCACAGAGGTCGTGCGCATATGCACGGTATGTCCCCTGATAGGTAATAATATTAGATAATTTTCCTAATTTTTCCAACCAATTCGTCCCCACAGTTTTCCAGCAAATTAATTTTAAAGTTTCCCTACATTAATGCCCTACATTAATGATGGCTACCAGTGACCGCAGTATGACCTTATAAATCGTTGCTATTTCTCACAGAGGTCGTGCGCATATGCACGGTATGTCCCCTGATAGGTCTTAATATTAGATAATTTTCCTAATTTTCCCAACCAATTCGTCCCCACAGTTTTCCTGCAAATTAATTTTAAAGTTTCCCTACATTAATGCCCTACATTAATGATGGCTACCAGTGACCGCCGTATGAAAACGATCTGGCAACTTTGTCATTCTCCGTTATTTCATTACCAAAAACGCAACACAAAAGAGAAGTGAAAAATCTCTTCAAGCAATAATTTTCAAAACTTTATAAAATTGTTTGTGCGTGGAATTGCCATATTTGGAGCATAATTATGTGTAAGTATCATTTCATTTTGTAAAAGTATGCAAATTATCCTAATCGTTTGGTTTTGCAGCTAGAGAAGCGGGCACAATTGATGCTGCCAAACTTTTAACAGCAACAACAACAAGCTCTACAACAACAAGTAGATCAATTGGAAAGGACGTAGGAAGGTTTGCGCCTAAAAAGTAAGTCTTTCTGAATCTGACCACGGGTGTACTTAGTAGATGACAATTTGTCCGACCGACTGACTGCACTCATTCTCGTACTCAGGGTGGCGCTTTGAAAGACCCATGTGCACGCTACCAAAGACTAATAAATATGGTAGATGTCGCATGTGAAACAAAGCTTTTGGAAGGTGACATTGCATCCCAAAAAAAAGTTTGTATGAAATGCGGTGTCTATATATGTAGTGTCTTTGACGTTACCTACGCCCAGGCCATCTTTCCCCCCCTTGACCCTTTTTGAACATAGTATGAAAAACTTTTCTGTTTTCTATGCTATCGCATCCAAACTTGTTACTGAAGAATGTTACATGTTACCACACAATTCTGCCAAGTTTGATCGAAGTCGGATGACTATAGCATATAGCTGACATATAAATATTATCTGTTTCAACACAATTTTGGAGGGTTTGATCAAAATCGGATAAATATATTGTACAGCTGCTATGTAATCTGGCAGGAATACATCATGCTCCAAAGGTATTTCTCGTCTCCAAGTTGTGTGAAATTAAAAGTAAAAACGGGGTTATAACAGGTATAGATGTTATACTCTTGTAAACCTCGAAAATAATTTTGTGATTATTTTCGACAAATTGGCGGCCATTGAAAATTTCTTGTTTTGTCGAAGACATTGGTCGACCAATATATATCTTATCTATATCTTATTTCGAATTTCAAAAATTCTTTCAGACCGATATTCTTAAATATCAAAGCTATAAAAAAAGCAAAAGAACGGTCATTGCTATTACTTCTGGTGTAAGTTTAATTCCCTCATTCAAGTAACTCAGGTCTAAAATTTAGGTTTTAAAGCTATCGAGCTGAAGCTTTGTACAGAGTTTTGTTTTACTGCAAGCTGCTTAAAACAGGATTTACTAGGGAATAAAAACTTCGGCACGGACGAAGTTAGCTTGGCCCTTTCGTTATTAATGAAGTTATGAAAAATTAAAGTTTTGTTCAGTGCAAAATTTGTATTAAAAACAAATACCAATTTTTGCGGTGTTATATGCATCCGAACTTTTTTCAAAGTGGATGTTTAATTTATGCAATGTGTAAAAAATAAAATACGTCAATCCCAAAAATTATTTCTTCGTATTCTTTTGTATTCTACTTATATATATTTATTTGCATATTTTTCATGATTGTTTTTTTATTTTTATATTACATATTTCTCAAAATAATCCATTTTGTATAGAACGCGATTATATTTCTCAATCGATTTAACCCAGAGAAAATAGTTCTTCTTGTTTCAAGTTTCCCTAGTAAAATATTATAAATTTAAAATGCCTATATATTCCCTATAAAGTATATTATAGCAGCATAACACCCGAGTCGATGTAGCCATTTTCATCTGTCTGAACGCACAGTTCTGAGAGATGTTAAGAAATAGAGATTTGACACCAATATATTGGATATTTTGTAATCTCAAAGACATTTTTGAAAATGGTAAACATTCGCTTAAAAAATCGTATAATTGATTGAGAAAATGTGTTTTAAGCTGACAGCTATTTCTTTACGATAAAAATTGAGGAAGATTCGATAAAGCACGATTTGTAAGAATTTTAATTACCACAAATCCAAAAGCGATGGAATAAGTCCGATTTTTTAGCCTTGTGTAATGAAAATATTCAATTTCTAGGTATTTCCTTACAGTCAATCAGTTATTGTTATTATTGTCGGTTACTATTTTGCTTTCAGACATGCTATTGTGGGATTAGGCAGAGCCATTGATGGTGCCCTTAGAGCAGGGACTTTGAAGACGTCGGGGGACTTATCAGCAGAAGATATTTATTTTATTACCAATTTAGTTAATGAAAACTTAGCCGTGAATAATATTGGTCGGATTAAGATAAGCAGTATGTCGCAAAAATGGCGCAAAACTGTAATTAGTAGCTATAAAAGAGCAATACTTAGATTAAATTCAGATGATCATATTGCTCTAGATTTTATAAAGAGTCATAGTGTTCATAAACCTAATGCCAGTGTCTATGAAACCGAAGACAAATTAGTTCAAAGTTTTGACTCTTTCGGTATTGCCTCTAATGTTTCCACCAACCCTGTAGACGAAAGTATGATCGAAGCTACATTAAAGTGCCTTCGAAAAAATTGCAGGGTTGGAAATGTCGGCTTAAATGTAGATGTAAGAATGGTGAAAAATGAAGAATTGATTCGTTCACCTAATTTCTTATGTAAGCATTATGTAGCTGAAATTAAAGTGGACGATTTCCAGGTAAAACTTATAACTTGTAAATCAATGTTTACCGAAAAAAAAGTATTGAACACATCATTAGAGAAAACTTTTTCTCTATTAATAATGCGTGTGGTCTTAACTTCAAGTCCTTAAGAGTTAACAAAGAATCTTTTGTTGCATATGGATACTGCAAAGATCCATCTTGCAATTATTTTAAATTTGTTGGGTCTTTCGATGGAATTGTTCGAGTTTACTCAAGCAGTCAGAATTTGACCCATACAATAAACTTTGAAAGGAATTGGCAATGCAGAGCCATAAATCGTTTTGTTGCCAAAAGCGATATAAAAGGGAGCTCTGCATTTGAATATAGAACCAAAATTGCGAATAAATTAAACCGCGAAAGAACTTTAGTGGGAAATAAGCAAATGGTTTATAAAAACTTATCCTATTACAGAAATCTCATATCGGAGGAGAATTCTAAAAACGATTTTGAAAAAGATGCGTTTAAAGATGCCTACGACATGAAATGTATGGGATATGGTCATTTTATTCAACATATTTCCACTAGGGTGGAGGTATATTTATGGAATTTAGAACATTTAAAATTGTTTGTAGATCACATAAAAATAAGTACGCTTCATATAGATGCTACAGGATGTGTTGTGCAACCAATGAAATTGGCAAAGAAAAGAATATTTCTTTATTCATTGGTTGCACATATTCCAGAGCATCACATTGTGTATCCTGTGGCTCATGCGATTTTATCAAATCACACTGCCTTTGATATTGGTCGCTTTTTATGTGACCTTAATAGGTTTTGTGTTGTAAATAAATTGAAATTGCCGCTTTGCAAACGAGTGGTGACTGACGTGAGTTTTGCAATTATTGGAGCAGTTTTAAAAGAATACTGTAACTTAGATATTGCAGCATACAATGAAATGTGCTTTCAATTTCTATATAGCGAAAGTAGTGCCTTTCCGAAAGTATGCATTCAATTTTGTACTAGCCATTATGCCAAAATTATGTGTGCTGATATAGACAGAACCGTAGGCTTGGCCAACATTGACCTAAGACATTTCCTTAGGAATGCTCTGGGTTTGGCATATAATATATGCTCCATTAAGGACTTAGAAGAATGGTTTAAACATCTGATAACCATTCTACTATCTCCAACTGTAAATGAAATGGTTAGCAAAGCCATTTCATATTTTACAGGTGCGAAACCAGAATCTTTTGATCTGGAAAAGCACGGATCGTTTGTAAATCATGGCAAAAAGTATCGAGAAGATACTCTAAAAACCATTGCAAGCAAAAGTCGATTGAAAAATCGGTTCAACACTTTTGCTGATGTAATTAATGGTATGGTTATTGTTTCAGAAAATGAAAACCAAAACATTTATTCTTGTCCCGAAATGGTAGAGGTCATTTTAGGCAAATATATTGTTTTTGCTCCATTTTGGACCAATGTTCTGGGTATTTTTATCGATCAGAGCAATAAAAGACCCAGCAATGGTCCGATTGAATCTTTTTTTAAGACACTGAAGCATAGTGTTATTAAGACAAAACAAGGGCTTAAACTTGGAAGATTCATTCGTAAGATGGATGATCTTTCAAAATCTGTGGTGCGACAAGTTGAGCTTGCGCACCCAGAATATATATACTCCCCCATTCTTCATGGTGCTGTTATAAAGGCTAGACCTAAAAAACACACATTAAAAAAAATGACGGCCTTAACTGAAATGTCGAATAAAAAGCTTTCAAAATATAAAGAAAGCTGGCAAAAAAAAGGCGTTAAAAAACTTAAAGTGGGCTTGTTTAAGCGTGATTTCTCCGGACCCAATAAAGTTCGTGAGGAATACTCACAATCATGTCTTCGAAAAGACAATGATCAAAATTTGGAATTGTCTATTCTTTCTGAGAATGCAAATCAAAATTTTAATTCCTCAGTCCAAGCAGATCATTCCTATGCTGCCAACCTGCAAATATTTCGAATGGAAGAGAACTATAAAAAAATTCTTCTAAACAATTCGAAGTTGAACAGTTGCGTTAAGGAAAATGTACATTTTTACGTTTTAAACTGTAAGACTCTTTTCGAGCATGTTCATTCCTTAAATGTGAATCGTTTCTTATTCTATATAGAATTAGACGATTTGTTAACATTGCAAGAGCACAATTGGCTGTCCAACTTCATAGTTGACGCTGCTTTAACAGCTATTCTTTATGATCAAAATGATCCAAGACTGGAAAGTCTTCCCTGTCAACTTGATCAATATTACGCCAATAATGAGGAACTAATTAAATCTGCTTTGGAAAGTTCTTCCAGCACTTTAATTGTTCCTCATTGTTACAAAAAACACTTTTACATTTTATTCATAGATAAAATAAGACTTGAATTTATGTTTTTAGATCCAATGGGGAAATCGCAGACTGCCCAAAAGTTTATTAGGTATTACAAGGAACTTTTGGAACGCATAAGTAAAATGAATTACATATGTGTATCCAAAACTCATGACCTTCAAAATGATCAATATAATTGTGGCATTTTTATATTGTAATTTGCAAAATGCTACATTAATGACATGCCTCTCCTAAATTTACAATCCGCTCGATTATTTAGAAGAGGCATGTTTGAAAAATTAATTAATTATGGCGATTCCCTGGTAGACATATGCCTACATTGTTGCAAGTATATAGGTCACAAACCCAGACTGCTATGCAACAGCTGTGGACGATATATTTGCATACAATGTACTACAACTACATACACAATTAACGATAATACCCTTACCTGCAAACTTTGCGAAGCAAGTATGCGATAAAAACATTATTTTTTCCAATTTTAAACTGAGCAAAGCTTTATATCCACAAGTGCTCAGACCAAACGGTAAATAAAGCGTTGTTGAGCTTATGCATGAGCCAGTTTTGCTTCAGAAAGTTGTCTATACATGTTCAGGTGAGACGGAAACTGACAACATCTGTGTGCTGTAAGCCACCGAATAAAGTCATTTCGCTGACTCCTTGATTTCGTATCCTTGAAACTTCTTCTAATGAAGCAATCGGCCAGCTGAGCTCCAAAGCAATGAACCAATCGGAATGTACACTACTGGTTAAATGCGTTTGCGAAGTTTTATGTGGAATAGGCCTATTGGGGATACCACTTTAAAAAAAACGCGCCATGAACTCTACCTCAATGGTGGTGTGGAAAAGAGTTCATAACAATACTCATACCAAAATAGTGTTATTAGGGCCATTCGATCTTTATCATCCGTCTATTTACCCGTCAATAATAATTTAATCTCATAATACAATTTTGCTCCGTTTAATCAATACCCTTCATTTAAAATCTTCATGACATTGGGCGTATTACCGATTATCGATTTGCGATTGCTGATGAGTCCCTACTGAATAGATTTGATTGCAGACTTCAAGATATTCGTTGGCTTTAGTACTTTTTATCAATGGAATACACTCACACAAAATCTCCATTGTATGTATGGATTTGTTAAATTTAAAATTTTATATAAATGTCTTAACAAAGGTAGGCTGACCCCCCAAAAGTTAATCAATCATAAGTTTTGTTCGACTTCTATTCATAAAACATGATTGTTAAATTTTGCAATCCCAATCGGCAATCACTGTATTCAGCAGGTAAAAATCATAAATCACAAATCGTAAATCGGAATTATCTGCTGAATACGCCCGATGTAATCTTATATTAATTTTTTTACCAAATTTTTAAATTTTTTAAAAATCTTTGACCGATACCTTCACTTTGCCCGTTATATTACAATATTAAAATTGCCAAATATTAAATCTTCATGATAATCTGAAATAATTATACAATTTTTCAATTTTTTCCCGTCAATTTATCCGTCTTTTTGGACTGTTCGATCTAAACTTCGTATAGTATTACCATCTATCAAATTTTTATGGTAATCTAAACTCATTATACAATCTTGAAAATTTCGCTATTTTTCTGACAGTTTACTCTACCCGATTGTAGATCAACCTTTAATTTACCGGTCAGTTCACCCGTCTTCTTGATTAAACTAATCTCAAACTGATCAAACAAAATTTCTTATTTACCAGCGTCAGCGCTTTTGTAAATGCTCAAATGAAAACTTGACATTTATCTAATCTTCATAATAACCTTAGGGCCTTTGCCCTTTAATTATACTATAATAATAATATCGCGAATTTCGAGATTGTATGGACCATTGAAATAAATGTTATATAAGCTAAGTTCACACAGGCAAATAATTTGACAAAATTTTTATGGAATTTTGATAAATATTTGGCTAAATAGCCATGATTGCAGATTTTGCAGGACTTAAATCATGAACTATGGTTCTATTCACTAATAATTTGATCAAATATGGCCGAAAAGTTCGCCAATTTGGATAATTTAACCAAATTTTATTAAAAATTTCTCAAATTATTTGCCTGTGTGATAATAGCTATAGCTTAATTGTCGAATTTTCATACAAATCATGATAAACAGTTTCATACAACAGATTTCCGCGAACTTTTTTAATTCGACAGAAAATAACGACGGGATCTAGTAACACATTTGCTTGACGTTTACATAACCTTTTATAAAAGTTGAATTGGAAAAATTACATTGCTTTTATGATTTTTTATGTTTTTTATTTTTGTAGATAATGTTTCGTTATCATGCTGTGCGATCTACAGATGTATACCAGTTAGTTTGAGGAAAGTTCCTGGATGCCACCAAGCAGTAATAGAAAGCGGAAAGTCAACGAAAAATGCAGGGGCTGGAGGTGCTCGAGTATTTGCGACATGGTAACAAATGTTTGGCCGAGGAGAACGAACGACTGCTGCATTACTTGTACTCAAGCACTAAGTGGGTAAAGTCGGACAAATACATGAAACTTTTCCATTGACATGCTTCTCTCCTTCGGAACTCCTTGATATACAATGTGGAAAAGGAACTGCTTGCCGAGCACTGGACCACATAATTGCTGGAGGACAACAGACTGAACAATCTAACCCTGTTATATGGACTGCTCAGTCGGGTCAAAAATGGCAAATTCAATGGTTACATCAAGGCAAGTAGTTCAATCCGGCGTCATTATTTGTCCATTTAATAATACTACCATAATCTTTGCAGAAAAATGGACGCACTTTTGTCATCGATCTCGAGAACAATAAGAGCACAGTGCAGGATCTGATTGATTTCAAGAATAAAATGTATTTATATTGTTCGCAATTGCTTTGAGCACAACGAGAAATTTACGAACTCATTGCGCGAGGCTTTTGAATTCTTTGTCAATCAGCGAGCCAACAAACCGGCCGACCTGATAGGTTAGTGCTTCCTTAGGAAACCCATCCTGTAGTGTTTCGACTTAATCACTTTTTATTTTACCTGCCAGCTAAATATGTGGATATGAAACTGCGTTCAGGCAACAAGGGCTCCACCGATGAGGAGCTGGAGAGGACTTTGGATAAAATTATGGTTCTGTTTCGTTTCATTCATGGCAAAGATTTCTTTGAGGCTTTCTTCAAAAAGGTTATGTATATCCTTTAATGCTTCCGCAGACTTATTTGCTTTTCGTATTCTTTCTAGGATCTGGCTAAACGTCTGCTGGTGGGAAAATCCGGCTCCGTTGACTCCAAAAAATATGCTGTCCAAGCTAAAGCAAGAATGTGGAGGGCATGTTCAAGGAAATGGAATTGAGTCAAGACATTAACAAAGCCTTCCGTGGTCATGCATTGAGCAACTATCGTGATGTACACATCTGGATTTGTGCGTCAGCATATTAACCATGGGCTATTGGCCCAACTATGCACCCACAGAGGTTACCATGCCGCCACAGTTCATCAACCCGCAGCTAATAATCAACAAGTTATATTAGGAAAAGCATAGCGGGCGCAAACTGCAAAGGCAGCCCACGCTGGACAATTCAAGCTTTAGTTCTGCTGCTGTTTAATGACAAGCCAGTGCTTAGCTACAATGAGATATTGGTGGCCACCAGCATTGACTCTTAGCCTGAATTTGCTCATCACCGAGCTGTTCAAACAGCTCACTTTCCCCGTCAAGGTGAGTTGCTAATTATAACCAGAATGGCTCATGATTTGTTAATTCTTTTTCCTTACGCAGCCCGCTGATCTGAAGAAACGCATTGAATCGCTGATCGATCGGGACTACTGGAACGGGAAAAGGATTTTACCTTTTAACCACACACACACCACCCACTAACCACCCATTTTCCACCTACATCGCACACACTTACCACCCACTCCCAACCCAATTCCCAGAATCTATGTATGTATGTGATTGTGTGTGTGTATAATAAAGTGCATTACAAACTATGTATTTTTTATAAACTTGTTATAACCTTGGAGAGGGTCTATTGATATTGTTCAAATGTTTGTAACGCATAGAAGGAAGCATCTCCAACCACATAAAGTATATATATATACTTGATCAGCATGTCGAGCTCAGTTGATATAGCCATGTCCGTCTGTCCGTTCGTCTGTTTCTATGCTATGCTATCACCTCTGTTAGTTTTAAAGCTATCTTAACCAAACTCTGCACGAAGTCTTTTGATACAAATACGCTGCACATTTGTTGGAATCGGCCGGATTAGGTGACTATATCGTAAAGCTGCCATAGAAACAATCGGTCCAAAAAGTAGTTCTAGTGAGAAAAACTTTTTTGTCTTCAACGCAATCATGTCCAAACCTCGTATTTATAAAAACAAAATTTCACCAAGTATTACGAAAATCGGACAACTATATTTTATTTAAATATATTAAGTGAAATTATTGTTCTTCTTCTGATTCGGACTCGGCCTCGGCCTCCTTCTCCTTATTGCCGACCGTAGCAGCAGGCGTGGCAGCAGACGTGGCAGCAGACGAGGCAGCCTCCTTCGACCCTTCCACTTTCTTGTTTTTTTTATTGTCCTTCTGCTTCTGTTGTTGTTTTTGCCGCTTGCGGTTTTTTCCCAAATTAATTGTTGGTGGAGGTTGGGGGGCGCTCGTCCTCAGAGTCGCTGCCCTGGTTCCCCTTCCCGTTATTGTTCATAACGAAAGTCTGTAAAATAAATTAAACACGATATCAATATAAATTTTATGATAATATATTTAAATAAAAACTTACAACGTGGTTGATGTTGGCTACACGAAACATTTCGCTTGAAGATCGACGCAGTAATGAAATAACGGAGAATGACAAAGTTGCCAGATCGTTTTCATACGGCGGTCACTGGTAGCCATCATTAATGTAGGGCATTAATGTAGGGAAACTTTAAAATTAATTTGCAGGAAAACTGTGGGGACGAATTGGTTGGGAAAATTAGGAAAATTATCTAATATTAAGACCTATCAGGGGACATACCGTGCATATGCGCACGACCTCTGTGAGAAATAGCAACGATTTATAAGGTCATACTGCGGTCACTGGTAGCCATCATTAATGTAGGGCATTAATGTAGGGAAACTTAAAATTAATTTGCTGGAAAACTGTGGGGACGAATTGGTTGGGAAAATTAGGAAAATTATCTAATATTATTACCTATCAGGGGACATACCGTGCATATGCGCACGACCTCTGTGAGAAATAGCAACGATTTATAAGGTCATACTGCGGTCACTGGTAGCCATCATTAATGTTGGGCATTAATGTAGGGAAACTTTAAAATTAATTTGCTGGAAAACTGTGGGGACGAATTGGTTGGGAAAATTAGGAAAATTATCTAATATTATTACCTATCAGGGGACATACCGTGCATATGCGCACGACCTCTGTGAGAAATAGCAACGATTTATAAGGTCATACTGCGGTCACTGGTAGCCATCATTAATGTAGGGCATTAATGTAGGGAAACTTTAAAATTAATTTGCTGGAAAACTGTGGGGACGAATTGGTTGGGAAAATTAGGAAAATTATCTAATATTATTACCTATCAGGGGACATACCGTGCATATGCGCACGACCTCTGTGAGAAATAGCAACGATTTATAAGGTCATACTGCGGTCACTGGTAGCCATCATTAATGTTGGGCATTAATGTAGGGAAACTTTAAAATTAATTTGCTGGAAAACTGTGGGGACGAATTGGTTGGGAAAATTAGGAAAATTATCTAATATTATTACCTATCAGGGGACATACCGTGCATATGCGCACGACCTCTGTGAGAAATAGCAACGATATATAAGGTCATACTGCGGTCACTGGCAGCCATCATTAATGTTGGGCATTAATGTAGGGAAACTTTAAAATTAATTTGCAGGAAAACTGTGGGGACGAATTGGTTGGGAAAATTAGGAAAATTATCTAATATTATTTCCTATCAGAGGGCATACCGTGCAATTGCGCACGACCTCTGCAAAAATTAGCAACGAATTTGGGTAGCTCGGTCACACTCAACTCGTTTGAACTGTTAGCCTTATCAGTAACAAATACTCGGCCGAGGTTTGATCACTGATAAAGGATTTGCTCAAAAACTGTGGGGACGATTTTGATAAATGATGACTTAAAATAATCTTGAATATGTCTTCTCTACGTGAATATACCGTGCATTGCTGCACGACCTCTGAGAGCGGAGTTATTAATTTAAGTTTGTAAACTAAATTTTTTTGGCAAATTTTGTATGGGGAAAATTTGAGGTTGGTCCACTGTAAATTGATTTGCTCAAAAAACTGTGGGGACGATTTTGATAAATGATGACTTAAAATAATCTTGAATATGTCTTCTTTACGTGAATATACCGTGCATTGCTGCACGACCTCTGAGAGCGGAGTTATTAATTTAAGTTTGTAAACTAAATTTTTTTGGCAAATTTTGTATGGGGAAAATTTGAGGTTGGTCCACTGTAAATTGATTTGCTCAAAAACTGTGGGGACGATTTTGATAAATGATGACTTAAAATAATCTTGAATATGTCTTCTTTACGTCTGTATACCGTGTATAGCTGCACGACCTCTGAGAGGCCAGATATTCATCCTTTTGTGGAAGGTCAATTTTTTGACTCGATGATTTCAGTAACTGGAATACTCAAATCCACCCAAGCTTCATTCAAAACAATAGTTTACGCTTTTCTGAACATTTTGATATTTAATATGTCTCAATCGGTTAAGTAGTTAGTGAGTAAACTTAAAAACAAAAAATTTATTTTTGTTCCATATTCCACCGTTCCAATTCGTTGCTAAAAAGTCGTTGCTATTTTGACGCACATCTGCCCACCTCAAAAAAAGGCAGGTGGGTCGCGCAGCGTTGCCACTTAGTTGGAACTGCGCATGGCAAGCGATGTTAGTACAAATTTGAAACTGAATCAAAAACATTGAGTAATTTAGGCCTTCCGCACATGGTTCATAGTGATTTCCCATAAAAAAGGCCTAAAATTTGATGTGCCGATAGTCGCCATGCTGCAATCATGTTGTTCTCCGTTCAAACTCAATTATTGGGGGCCGTGTTGTCTGTGATGCTCTGTGATCAAAGTACTCAGAAGTCCAAAGTGTTTACATTGGAGTCACAGCTGTGACTATCCAAATGAGTACTTTAAACGTGAGCACTTCTGTCGTTGTCATAGAGCGCCACTGTGCTCACAAAAATGAGCATTGAACTGTTTGAGAGCTGTGAGCCAAATCCGCATACATGATGTAAAACCTTTGACATTCTAAACTCGTATGAGAGGGGTGCCACGCTGGATCCTGAAGCCGAATTGCGCAGTGTGACTGCTCATCTTTCGACAGGTGAAATGAAAAGAGGCGTTTACCATCATACATTCGCACATACTTTCTAAATTTGTGCGGAATACTTCGCAACTCTCCGTTCAAAACACCAAGCATGCTTCTTCCCTTCGAGTCATATTAATTTTGTCAACCCAGCAAGGGCGCTTTATCCTAGGATCATCACATCTTTGTCCAGCACCCAGTGACGGATGTATTCTTGATCAGGGCAACGAGCTGATTCAATTGAGCTTTGTCCCTCTATCTAGGCAAACTAGTCTCTCAGTTTTGAAGCTATCAAGCTTGATCTTTACACAGAGTTCTCTTTTTACTGCACGCTGCTAATATATCGGCACCGGAAAATAAGACGCAACATATAGTATGTAAATAAACTGCGTCTCCATTTTTATCACAAACCGAAACCGAAATATTTAAATTTTAGATTAAGCACAAATGCCTTTTACCTCCTAAAAAAATGTTTAAAATGCTGGAGCAGACTGTAAAATTGGCTATACAGCTCCAAAGTGGCCAAGCCAAGTTTCTCTTAATCTCTAGGCGTGTGTGCTTTAAATTTTTCGCACAAGAGAAAGGGACCTACAGTTTAACACCGAGTCCGAACGGCAAAGTTTGAGAATTTGCTTTTTCATGGCTAGTTGCTTCACAGCTGGCCCCAATAGCTGGTAAAGGTGACCGTATGTGTAAAAGCTAGTTTTTTAAAGAAAGAAAGAAAGTTTTATTATTAGATGTTTAGAGGCGGGATCGAACCCACGACCTCCCGGCCAGCAGTCCAGCCCACTAACCACTGGGCCACAGACGGCCACAAGCAGACTGAGCGATAATAAAAAAGATTGATTCATAAAATGATTCGATCTCCGTGTTACATACAAACTTTATATACTCTGTACCTTTGGTTTAAGCATAATTACAATTATAAAATAGAGGCAAGCTAACTTCGGCTCGACCGAAGTTAATATTCCTTTGGAGCATGACATCTGCCTGCCAGTTTGTTATATGGCACCACAATTTGGACAAAATTTTAAAAACAAAAAAGTTTTTCTCACTAGAACTACTTTTTCGACCGATCGTTTCTATGGCAGCTATACGATATAGTCATCCGATCCGGCCGGTTCCGACAAATGTACTGCGCATTTGTACCAAAAGACGTAGTGCAAAGTTTGGTTGAGATAGCTTTGAAACTGACGGAGGAGATAGCATAGAAACAGACGGACAGACGGACCGATGGACAGACGGACATGGCTATATCAACTCAGCTCGTCATGCTGATCAAGAATATATATACTTAATGTGGTCGGAGATGCTTCCTTCAATGCGTTACAAACATCTGAACAATTTTAAGATACCCTCTCCAAGTGTATAAAAATGCACAAAAACGCAATAAATAATGCATATTCAACTTAATCAAAAATTTTGAGTCGCAAACAAAAAAAAAAAAAACAAAATAAGGAGCTTCCAATGTGAAAACGAACTTGATCGACATGCTTGTCACAGGAAAAATATATCTTATGAGCCAATTTTAAGCTAACTCATTGGAATGAGCTGTTTAATTAATTGTGGTCACAAGCGTGCCTCCCTCCGGCACAGGAACACTGTGACTCCAAATGGGTACTGGTGTTCACATTGAAAAGTTCTTATTCCTGTGACATACGAAACAAACTTGATCTGCGTACGGTATGCACCTATGTTCATGCAAAAATCTGTATCTCTATCTATTATAGTCTCTGAGACCGACGCGTTCATACAGACAGTCGGACATGGCTAAATCGACGCGGCTGTTGATGCTGATCAAGAATATATATTCTATATAGGGTCGGAAATGCTTCCTTCTCCCGGTTCCATACATTTGCACAACTTCATGATCCCCTTTTACCTATTTTTTATGGTATCAGGATGTATGGAACCCTGTAACTTACAGGGTATAAAAATAAATATTATACCAATGCAGTATCCAAAGACAATTAGGGTGTTCAACAGCCCGCGTAAAAGCGTAAAGCAAAAAGCGTAAGTTCCAAAAGTATACGCCACAACAACAAAACACATAAGAAAAAAATTACGCACTTTTTGCTGACCTGTGGTATGTTTAAAAAATCGGCGAAAAAGTGTAAAAAGAGTAAAGTGTTGTAAAATTATTCAAGGTATCGACAAAAAATACTCGGCTTTGAGATTTTTTTCTTTAAAATATGCGGTCACACCTATAATAATTAAATTTTTTTTCAGTTTAACTGCATCTGGCCAGTAATTCAATAGAGACATATTTCTCAAAATAGCAAATGTCTGTAGCTACACCTAGAGATCCGTCATCACCTAATGTAAACATGGTTGTAGTTTTCCTTATTGATGCATCTTCTCTAAACTACCCCAAACAGAAAAGTGCTCCCTGTAACTCAAGTTTCACTTGGGGTCGAAATGCATTCGACAAAAAGCATGGGGCCGCACGGACCCATTGGTCATTGAAAAATGGTAGCACATTGGTTCGGCAGTTAACTCATTTGGGCACACAGAACTTGGATCCTCGCCGCCAGCATGCAACTGCAGTAAGAACCTCCATAACGTCGTCTACCACTTCATCGACAGCATCAGTGGCGTACCGTGTAGTTATGCCGCCCGGGGCGGAAGTCGACTTTGCCGCCCCCCTTCCCCCTTGAATAGTCCTAAATTTTAACCTTTTTTCTATAATTACAATTAAGTTTTTCTAATTCTTTCCATCAAAAACTTCTCTGTAACATAAAGGGACGTACGCATAAAGGGACGACGAAGGCCTTAATTGTGAGGGGAGTATTATTTTGCAAAAGTTGCTATCATTATTGGAAAAAATTCTTGGGGATGTATAATAAAGGTGCGCCGCAGGCGAAAATTTTTTCGCAAAATCCGCGGAAACGTATTTTACATATCTTCTTAACCAAAATTTAAATACAAATTGACTTCGATGGGCCGAAAAAAAATTGTTTTGAGGTCGAACATGGTTTTCTAGTTTGATGGCAAATGCGTTTCGAAATTAGTTTTTTTCTTCAAAAAAACGTTCCTTTTAGGGTGCCTGTAGAGGTTTTTACTGGAGGCTGATATAATTGGACGAGTTGGACTACGTTTTTTGGAAACATAACTCAATGGCAGTATAGAATTGTAAGCTCCAAAAATTCGGAAAATATCGCGAAATAGATGAATTAATGTGAAAATATGTAACAAACTATTAAAGAACTCATTCTGTATTGATTACAAAGTATATTTGAAAACAACTTTCTGATTTTGCTCATTGGAATGAAATTTTTGGACTTTAATATGGAAATTGTGGTTATTTTTTTGATGAAAAAACAATTTTTTTTAATTATTGTTCAGTTGACACAACTTTTGTTCCATAAGAACTTTTCAAGGCATACTACAAATCTGCACCCTCCTGCATACTCCCTTGAGAACATAATCAATATAGCAGAATGTTTGACTCTGTCTATGGTAGACCTCTGCTCTTTAATCCCTTTATACTGATTCGTAAGCTTTCAAAAATGCATTCAATGAATATTTCTTTTATTACTAGATCTTGAAGTGCAGAATCTTGCAACGTTCTCCATATTGAAATGACAGCAAAGTCTAAATCACTTTCAGAAATACCACTATTTCTTAATTTAAGAGAATAATCAATATACATTTTGTAATTATTTACCGCCCCTGAAATTTGCTGCCCCTAAAATTTGCCGCCCCAAAAACTTCCCGCCCCTGAAACTCACAGCCCTCAAAAATTGCCGCCCCTAAAAATTTGCCGCCCGGGGCGGGCCGCCCCACCCGCCCCCCCCTCGGAACGCCACTGGACAGCATTGTATCTTAAGATTTTTTATATATTCTTATTTCTTAATTTAGCTTGATTTATACACCAACAATCAATGCTTTAAAATACGAATTAAACTTTGACACACACAAGTAACAGAAAACTCACAGCTTGTCAAAAACAGCTGATTTACGCCAAAAATTACGAGGGTAAACCCTTTAGGGGCGCTCAATAACCGTGTCGCGTAAATTTACACAATTACTTTTTTACGCGGGCGGTTGAACACCCTAAATAACAACTTAAATGCTTAGAAAAATAGCTAAGTCGACTCGGCGTTGATGCTGATTAAAGAATATATACATATAATACGTACAATGTACATATATATTGTATTTATTACCCATTCCATAGTCCATGATAATTATAATAATAAGAAAGATTACTTCTTCCGTGTGTTATTTAAATAACTCACTTCTTCTTTGCTTGCGTGCTTTGCTTCTTTCTTTAATTTAGTTTATTTGCAACACTAAAAGATAGAGATAACAACGTGCTTAGTAAGGAAGCGACCATTTAGTTATCGACCAAAGGCGTCGAGAATGTGACTGAATGTTTGTCAATGGAACTAGGCTATGTATTAAATTGGAAAATGGTTACTGTTGGTTATTTTGCAATTTAATGCTTCCCATGAGGATATTAAATCGACGGAATTGTAAAAAGAGAGATCTAGGACGGAGGACTGAATAGGACTATGGGAATCAGTGGGAGCCTGTGTTAGCACATCAGAAACTGTGATCAAGTTGAAGCTTTTCAATTATACGACCTTTGGGATCCGTAACTGGACTGCCCGACTTACCGATTTAGCATTAAGATCGCCGACGTAGATACCTACACCACCATATCCGTCTGTTCTTGTTCTACAATAGAAATTATAGTTGGATAAGCTACTAGAAGAGTTATCCTTAAGCCAAATTTCCTGTGGAATTGCGATGTCTATATTAATGTTTATTAAAAATATTTCGAGTAGTTGCTTATTGTTGACTGCAGAAAGGCTATGGATATTGAATTGTAAAAGTTTCATAATCATATAGATAGAGTAATTTGAGAAATGTGGTTTATTTTATGAGAATCTATTTTTGCATTCGCTAAATTAATATTGTCTCGAAGTAGAAATATGAATTTTTGAAATTGAGGGTCCATTTTTTCCATACAGGCTTTCTGTATGAAAGAAGAGATTTGAGCTGACACGAATGTTAACTCTTTCTCTGCAATTACACATGTTGGCAGATGCTCTCTCACTTTCTCTTATGGCATTTTTGTTGTTTTTAACAACTTCAGAGAAGGAAGCCAGAGCATGTACCTCTCTGGCAGCCTCCTAAACACTATTGTAAGAGTTTGATTGCATCAAAGATCATTTCTTTAAAGCTGCACTGCATCTTATCACACATAATATCTTTGGGCGCTGCGAAATAAGGCCTTAATGAAATAAGGCCCCAAAAAAAAATGAAATAAGGCCCCAAAAATTGATATGGAAAACAAAAACAACGATTTTTTCTCAAATTTGGGGTGTTATTTCATTTTTTTGGGGCTTTATTTTCTAAATAAAATTTCAAAATGAAATAAGTCCCCAAAAGAAGAAATGAAATAAGGCCCCAAAAATTAGTTTTGCGGTCTTATTTCATTTCGCGGAAATAAGACCCCAATTTTTAATATGATTTTTTTGGGGTCTTATTTCATTTCTCTTATTTTGGCTGATATATGGAAAAAAAATTCCAATAACGGTTAATTTTCTTATCTGCCTGCGTTTTCTGACTTAGTATTTGATGCATTTTTGTACAGATGTGCAAAAGTACCGTTTTACAATTAGTTCAGTGATAAGCTTTTGCGTATGTTGGTCAGTTTAGTGATTTGCATCGTGTAAAGCAGACGTTCAAGTGCGAGATAAAATTATGAAGTGCGAAAAAATTGTTGCATTACGGCGAACTGGAAATTTGTTCTACGTCAAAGAACAGAAAATGTTGTATTTTGACGAGGTAATTATATTATCTATTTTAAAAAATCTTAGCGCCGCAGACGAAATTTTTTTTATGAAAAGAAAACTTTTTATATTATATCAAAAAAATTGTGTCAATCTAAGCGCCGCGCGATTTTTTTGTAAAAAATTTTCATTATTATTTAATGTTATAGGTAGTTTGTTTCACTAAAAATCCAAATAAGAAAATATTTTAAAATTTTATATTAGGTATTTCCAATAGTTTTTATTTTATTGAATAAAGCAATAAAATGATCAAAAAAATACAATTGAAAAATTGGGGTGTTATTTCATTTTTTCAAAATGGGGTATTATTTCATTATGAAATAACACCCCAAATTTGGGTCCTTATTTTATTTTATTTTGGGGCCTTATTTCATTTCAGTGGGGCCTTATTTCATAATTTAAATTGGGGTATTATTTCATTATGAAATAACTCCCCAAATTTGGGGCCTTATTTCATTTTATCGTTTGGGGACTTATTTCATTGGGGACTTATTGCCTGCAGCCATATCTTTGGAATGAGCTTCTCCACATTTGTAACACTTGACTACCGACTCTTTACAATGCTGAGCAAAATGCCCAAACCTATAGCAGCGATAGCACTGACTGAAGACGGTATAAGGAGATATCATGACCTTGGTGTAGAGGAAAGTGATTTCATTTGGGATTTCGTTGCCATAAAAAACAAGTCGGATTCTGTTAGTAGGTATAAGTAACTCATTGTTTTCTCTATCCTTTCTCATGATTCTTATAATTTCAAGGATTGGAATTGGTGTGTCTATAATGTTGTGAAGTTCCTCTATAGAAAATCTAGTAGGGATGCCAAAGGCCATGCCGGTTTTGCACACAAAGTTTTTGAAAATTTTTGACTCATAACCTTTAATTTTCAGTACCGAACCCAATTTTACTCTCTTCTAAGATGCCTTCTACTTTAAGATTCAGAAGAGTTGCCGATAGCTCAATTGGATTTATGGGCTTGCGCTCCATATTTGATTTTATTTCCGCATCAACATATACAATAAAGGGACTCTTATGTATATATATTCTTTCTTTTCGTTTTCATTTTTCTTGCTTGCTTTACTTTGCTTACCGTTGTCGTTTTTCGTTTGTCCAGGTACCACGTGCACATTTTTTCAGTTTCTTTTGACATTCCGTTTCCTTTTTTCATATTTCCAGCATCTTTACTTTCAAAATCCATTCCGTTTTCCACATCCGCCATCTTTTTTTGATCTTGCTTTTTGCCAAATTCTTGTCCATTTTTCTTCTCCTTTGCCTCTAAAATTGTTTCCTTCATTTTTTTAATAGTTCCGGATTTAACCAATGTTTTTGGCTCAGACTTGAGCTTGTAAAAATGGCGTCAAAATTGTGGGGTCGAACTGATTTGCCGCTTGAATTCAAAATGTGTTAATCAAATTACAGTTTTAAGAATCTTAAAATCAGTTTACAGCTTTCAAAATAGCATGATGTACTACCACAAAAGTGCGCCACTTCGTGATCCTCGGTAGAAAAAGTCTTGAGGCAATTAAAATTAGCGCTCTGCATTCGCTTTTAATTTGTTCGATGTTGACCTATAAAATGTGCTGCAATTTATTTATTTTTAATTTAGTTCAGCATATCGGCAGAGCTTGCCATTCACACAAGTTAACGATGTGGCAACGCTGTGATTATTTATTTCCAGTGGAAATCAGTAAAAAAAATGTCACTAAAACTAGTTTACAAATAAAAAAAAAAATGACCCATTTCAGCTGAAAAATTTTCTTAGTATAGTTTGGAATGGTGATCTAAAAAATCGATTTCAAAAATTTTTTCGTGGCTCCGTTTTTGAAATATTAATTTTGTAAATTTTTTGGTAGGTACTCTTACATTTTAAGCCATATCTCAGTTCATAATTGTCAGATAGAGTCAAGTAAGAAATAAATCGAAAGGTAATGGAGCTGCCAATAATTGCATGGAGCATTGTTTTGAAATCGGTTCAGTAGTTTGAATTCAACAACCAAGAATATTTCAAAAAAATCGATTTTTTGCTCGAAAATCCAAGAAATTTCATTTTTAAACGACTAGAAAAAATATAAAAAAATACAAAAAAATTATTTTTATTTTTTCTACTAAAGAATCGCACTTTTACGAAGAAAATAAGGTATTGGTGAGGAAAATCGTGTAACACGTACCATAGATGGATCAAATTGAGTAGAGGAACTAACAGTCAAATTTGAGTATATTGTGTGTTTTCAAAAATTAACATTGTACTTTTCTTCGTTTTTTGGTCAAATTATGAAGTGAACGAAAAGCCAGAACAAAAATAAAAATTAAAAACGGAACAAGAGTCGAAGCAAACGAAAATTTATTTTAAAATATTCAGGAAAATATCACATTTTTTGCACTAATTTGCTTACAGCTCCTGTGTTTGTTCACAGATTTTGATGATCGATATCTGTTTTTCTTCGTAGAAGTGCGGTTCTTATGTAGAAAAAATAAAAATAATTTTTTTGGATTTTTTTATATTTTTTCCAGGCGACCAAAAATGAATTTTCGATCAAAAAATCGATTTTTTCGAAATATTTTTGGATATTGTTGTCAAACTAATGAACCGATTTAAAAACAATGTTCTACTCGATTACTGGCAGCGAAATAACCTTTCGATTCTTATCTGGCTTGACTCTATTTGACAATTATAAAGTGAGATATGGCTTAAAATGTAAGTGCCCCTACCAAAAAATAAAAAAAAATTATATTTCAAAAACGGAGCCATGAAAAAATTTTTGAAATTGATTTTTGAGATCACCATTCCAAACTACACTAAAAAAAATTTTCAGTAGAAATGGGTCTTTTTGGCTGTAAACTAGTGTAATTAAATGGCTGATCAGCTGTTCGAAGCTGTGTTTTATATGGAGTTCAACATAAAAATGTATTTTCGTGCGCGTTTATTTGTTCTGGAAATAGGCCTTTAAGGTCTTGATAGTCATCCAAAAAGCAATGCTATTATTACAATGTGCTGCTGCATACATCACAACATAATTAATAATAACAACAGCGCCATCAACGAAAATAATTCCACCAGATGAGCTTCGGCAGCAGCCAGATATTGTTTGTTTATTATTATATTAATTCATCCTAGCTCTACAGGTTTTCTAACCTATTTTATGGTACTAGTCACAACAGTTGTTCATCAATTAATTAAATTCCTGATATTTATAAATTACTAGCAAATAGCCCGTCACGCTTCGCTGCGCCCTCAACAATATTTAACCAACGCACACCCACTTACCACTCACTTCAGGCCCACATTCCACCCACTTTCCGCCCACTTCGCACACACTTTCCGCCCACTTCCCACCCACATTCCACCCACATCCCATCCACTTCCCACCCACTTTCCGCCCACTTCGCACCTACATCCCACCCACTTGCCACCAACATTCCTCCCACTTACCGCCACATTCCACCCACCCACTTCCCACCTACATCCCACCACTTACCCACATCCCACTTCCCGCCCACTTCCCACCCACATACCACACACCTCCTGCCGTCTTCCCGTCATCTTCCCGTCCACTTCCCGCCCACTTCCCATTAACATCCCACCCACATCCCTCCCGCATCCCACCCACATCCCTCCCACTTCCTGCCACATTTCACCCACTTTACATCCACTTACCACCCACTTCCAAAACAACTTTCCGCCCACTTCCCACCCACATTCCACCCACATCCCATCCACGTCCCACCCACTTCGCACCTACATCCCACCCACTTGCCACCAACATACCGCACACTTCCCGCCCTTTTCCCGCCCAAATCCCGATCACTTACCATTTACATCCCACCCACATCCCTCCCACTTACCGCCACATTCCACCCACATCCCATCCACCTCCCATTTCAATCCCACCCACTTCCCACCCACATCCCACCCACTATCCGCCCACATCCCACCCACATTCCACCCACTTGCCACCCACATTCCTCCCACGTACCGCCACATTCCACCCACCCACTTCCCACCTACATCCCACCCACATTCCACCCACATACCACACACCTCCTGCCATCTTCCCGTCATCTTCCCGTCCACTTCCCGCCCACTTCCCATTAACATCCCACCCACATCCCTCCCGCATCCCACCCACATCCCTCTCACTTCCTGCCACATTTCACCCACTTTACATCCACTTACCACCCACTTCCAAAACAACTTTCCACCCACATCCCATTCACTTCACAGTGAGCATCCCGGCGATAGTTCCAACATCGGAAAATTAAAAACAAAATAAATTCTCATTTTGACCTTACAATCCGAGTTCCAAGCTAATCGTATGAAAAATAGTTTTTGCATGCAGAATTTTCCGGCCATTTTCCTCTTGGGCGGCTTTTCCGACATTGAAAAATCACATTACAAATTATTTCGTATTTTGTCCTTACAAACCGAGTTTCAAGCCAGTCGGATGGAAAATAGTTTTTTTTATGCAGAATTTTCCGGGAATTTTTCGACCGTCAGTTCAAATTTTCCAACTTCGGAATATAACATTTTAAACTATTTCGTATTCTATACTTACAAACCGAGTTTCAAGCCAATCGTATGATAAAAACTTTTTTGGATTTAGAATTTTCCGGCCAATTTCCTCTTGTGCGGATTTTCCAAAATCTCTATTTCGCGTACTATGCTTACAACTTATGTTTTGTTATGTGTAATTTTGAAAATAAGTTTGGCGCCAATCGCTGGCAACTAAAGTTTCGCCCATACAACTTTGACCACCCACTTTCCACCCAGCGGGGTGAATTTTCCGGAAGATTGGTATGCAGTTGTTGTCGAATTTTCATATAGATCTTTGAAAATGAGTTTGAACTTGATCGGATGAAAAACAAAAAAGTTTCATACAACCGTTTTCCGCGAATTTTCCACATTTGCCGACAGAATTTTCCAAAATCCGTTCTTAGTACTCACTTTCAGCATAAGATAAAACTACTGTGAAAATCTCATCTTCCTATCTTTTATGGCTTAGGCTGTACGACGGTCACCAGTCAGTCAGTCAGTCAGTCAGTCAGTCAGTCAGTCAGGTTGAACTTTTTTATATATATAGATAATGGTTATTTAACTTATAACTATATAGAAATATCCAAATACATATATGAATAGTTTATTGTTAAGTATTATTTAGTATTATCATTTTTATTTTTTTATTTATTCGTTCATTTATTTATTTATTTAGTTCTGTCTACTTAGCCTACTCTCTGAAGATGATTTTTTAATATATCACGAAATGTTTGGGCGCCACTGATTGACTTAATTTCATGTGGTAACGAATTCCAAAGACGAACAGCGTTTACATAAAAGTGTCTGTCAGAACATGCAAGATGGTTCCTTACACAAGCAATATTGTTGGTTCTTCTGGACGAGGCAAAGCTTAGCAAGTCATATAAGTAGTCAGGCTGCTTTGTTATTATTATTTTGTGGAGGAATAACAGTATCTTATAATTAGTCCAGTCATCAAGACTTACATCAAATATTTTTGAAGCTGATCTTGTAACGTGGTCGGTTCTTGAAAGCCCATAGGCATATCTTGCGATGCTATTAAATGCCACCTTTATTTTGTGCTGACTAGCAGCATCACATTTGGCGAATATTTCATCACCATAAAATAGTACAGGTATAACATAAGCCTTTGCTATCAGAACTCTTACGCTGGTTGGCAAAAACCTCTGCGTTAACGACAGCTGTCGAAGCAAAGTATACGTTTTTCCAACTGCCGTATTCACATGATTTTGCCAAGAGAGAGTTTTATTGAATGTTATACCCAGATTGACCGCATAATCAACATAAATTATTTGTGTGCCGCCTACTAAAATTTTACTAAAATTTGTCGTGTCCAAGCTTCTTTTATAAATAACTAGACACTTAGACTCAGTAGGATTTATACTCAGCCCGTTTTTTCTGCCCATTTACTAACATTTAACAAATCATTATTACACGCATCAATACCTTGATCAATTTGACTCAGAGGACGACTGACATACATTTGAACATCGTCTGCATATGAACTTCACACATTGACAAAACATCAGGGAGTTCATTAATATATACAGTAAACAGAAGTGGCCCTAAAACTGAGCCCTGTGGTACTCCACGAGTGATTGGCAAAAGTCCAGAAGTATTGGTTTTAGTTGTCACAGTTTGAAATCTTTTGTTTAGGTAAGAGTGCATTAATTTAGTAGCCGTTTCGGAAAAGTTGTACAACTTGCTTAGCTTGGTTAGGAGTATATTATGATTCACCAAATCGAATGCCTTACTGTAATCAAGTAATGTTAATAAAGTAACATGGCTACTGTCCATGTTTCTGCGGATATCCTCAACTATTTTTATACCCTGTACCCATTGAAAATGGGTAAAAGGGGATCATGAAGTTGTGCAAATGTATGTAACAGGGAGAAGGAAGCATTTCCGACCCCATAAAGTATATATATTCTTGATCAGCATCAACAGCCGAGTCGATTTAGCCATGTCCGTCTCTCCGTCCGTCCGTCCGTCCGTCTGTCTGTATGAACGCGTAGATCTCAGAGACTATAAGAGATAGAGATACAAATTTTTGCATGAACATAGGTGTATACCGTACGCAGATCAAGTTTGTTTCAGATTTGCAAAATTTTTTCGGAATCCAGATTGCTTATTAATTAGAAGTTTATTCGTGGAAAGGAAGGTGCTTATTTGCGCTGCAAAAATTTGTTCAAACTCATCTTTACTTTTTGGAACTGGTAATATTTTTGCAACTTTTCACATTTCTGGGAACGTTGACGTTGTTATCGCAGTGTTTATTATGTGTGTCAAGGGTGTTAATATCATGGGCAAAACAATTTTAATGAACTTTGGATTCTGATCATCCAGGCCTACAGCATTTGACTTAATTTTTGAAATTGCATCTAAGACATCACAAGGACTTACGCAATTAAACTCTAAACGATTACAACAGTTATTGACTGGCACAGCTGTGAGATAGGGGTTGTAGTTTCAGGTACATTCAATTTGGTAAATTTAAGGTTAAGCTCATTAGCATCAACGTCATCAATAACATTAGTCTTTGGTTTACCAATACCAATGTTTTTAATGTTTCTCCAACGCTGACTAGAAGTTATTGCACAGTTAAACTTAGATGTATAGTATGATCGTTTAGACTTCGCAACCAGATTGTTTGCAGCTTTTCGCTGAGCCTTGAATATCGAATACAAATAATCGATTTTATACCGCTTCCACTTGTTGTAGGCTCTGTTTCGCATAGAAATATCCCTCTTTATTTCACTGTTGAACCAAGGTTTTTCAGCTACTTTTAAAATCTTAGTTTTTTCAGGTACAAAGGTGGAGTATAAGCTGTCTAGACAGTACTTAAATTGGATTAATTGCAAGTCAACCGATGGAAGCGAATAAATTGCAATCCAATCACATAGAGAAAAGGCATTACTCAATCCAAAATAATCAATATTTCTAAAGTCTCTATACTGAATAATTTGGTCAGAACGATCTAAGTCAACACAGTATGTCATGAATATAAGGTCATGTCTCGAAAATACTGGAACAGATAATTGGTCATATAGCAAGATTTTTTCGTCATTATTGACAAAGAATACGTCAATAAGAGTATTAATGTAATTGGAGAAGTGTGTTGGTGTCGAGGAATTCACAGGCCTTAACCCCAGTGATTCCATTGCCATTGAAAGATGTGACTCCCTAAGCAAATTACTGTTTAAGTCGCCAGAAATGACTATGTCAGTATACGTCAGTGATAAATTTGATATTGTATTAATTACGTTCGAGAAGTCAATATTTTTATGCGGTCTATAAATGCAACCAATCAGCATTTTTATATCACAGTTTAAGTTATTGGCTGAATATAATGAACGCGAAGCTGCGGAAAACATACGACCTGCTATTGCCAGATATATTTATACAAATATAGAATAAAACGAGAAAGGCAAGGCTAACTTCGTCCGTGCCGAAGTTTTTATACACTTGAAATCGCTTGTCTCAACGGTTAGCGACTTCGACCAAACTTCGCAGATCAGCTTAAAAACATTTAATATTGCCCATGACCGTGATTGAGAGCGGTAATATTGAGAAAAAACCAGTTTTTCTCATTAAAATCCATTTTTCGACCGATCATTTGTATGGCAGCTACAAGAAGTAGCCATCCGATCCGGTCGGTTCCGACATATTAGCTGCGTGCAGACAAAAGAAGACTCTGTGCAAAATTTCAGCTCGCTAGCTTCAAAACTGAGGGACTAGTTCGCGTAGAAACAGACAGACGGACAGACGGACGGACAAAGCTTAATCGACTCAGCTCGTCACGCTGATCAAGAATATATATACTTTATGTGGTCGGAGATGATTCCTTCTATGCGTTGCAAACTTCTGGGCAAAATTATAATACACTTTTCAAGTGTATAACAAGTAACTTTATTGTATGGAAAAACAACGTTTTTTATTCATTTTGAGTTTTATAAAGGGTTAATTAATTATTGGGCTTAATTAGTGGATTCTCGAAGGAAATCGAGCAACTGTGACTGAAATGCAGCTGTGTTGGATTCCATCTCCCGCAAAAGCTCTCCTTACGCTTTCATGCTCTTCTTGGGATTTTTGCTGCTCTTTTAGAAATCTCAATCTCTACCTTGCTAAATTGACAAGCTCGGTTAGGTTATCGACCAGTGAGCATTTGGCTGGGGGAGCACTTTCATCGAAGTAGGAGTAACTGCTTGTTTGCCCTGGTTCAAACTCAATTGAATCTTCTGAATTCATAGTTGCTAAACCTGCGAATGGAATATAAAATGTGTATATTACTGCTCTTGAAAATTGTTCATTCGGAAAGATCCCAAAATTTGATTAATCTTTTCATAGTATTTCCACTCTGACGAAGTGCCTCCACTTAGACCAATTTTTTGCTTCTCCTGCCTGAAAAGTAAACATATAACATGTATGATCACACTCTACCTTCTTCTTAAAAGTCAACTTTACCTAAATTTTTTTCTAAGATTGTCAATTTTAGTGCAAACATCTGTCCAGCCGCCTATGAAACCGAATTTTTCCATTTATGTAGCCATCTCTATATATGTATACATATGGATGTGCGAGTTTTTTCGCGAACCTCTTAAATCAACTATGTGCTCCTGCCACAATTCTATATCTATAATATAAAAATGAATCGCAAAATGTGTTGGTAAGCGCATAACTCAACAACGCCTGGACCAATTTGGCCAAATCTTTTTTTAAAATGTTCGTTGAAGTTCAAGGATGGTTTTTACGGCGAGAAAAATTAGAATTATTGCTGGAAAAACCCTAAAAATAGCCCTTTTCTTTTTCCCATACAAATGATTTGTAACTGTGGGCGGGAAATTGGCGGGAAGTGGGTGGGATGTGGGCGGGAAGTGGGTGGGATGTGGGTGGGAAATGGGTGGTAAGTGAGTGTGCGTTGTTGTACTATTGAAGGCGCAGCGAAGCGCGACGGGTTATTTGCTAGTTCTCAATAGAGACTCCATATCCAGTTAAGACGGCTCGATGTTCCATTATTGCCAGCTGCAAATTAAAAAATAAATATTATACCAATGCAGTATCCAAAGACAATATCTACTTAAATGTTTAAAAGAAATCAAACATGTTGCCGAACATGTGCCAAAAAATGTTTGCCAAATATGCTTCGCACTTTGACACTGGTACATTTTGTGTCTCTAAATATCTCTGAGATCTGTGTTCGTTTAAAAATACGGACATAGCTAAGTCGACACGGCGTTGATGCTGATTCAAGAGTATATACATACATATATTTAGGGTGTTCACCAGCCCTCGTAAAAACTTAATTCGTAAATTTAAGCACAAATGAGGTAACTTAGCGCCCATTAGTGATATTACCCTTAGTAATTGTTGTAAAATTATTTAAAAAAAAATAAAAAAAAAAAATTACCAAGTAATCTTACTTTTATTTTTATTTTCTCGTTTGTTATTGATAGAGTCCGGATATATCTGTGGCATAAGGAAAAAACAAGCAAAAGTGTGTTTTTTTTTTTTTCGGGGGGCAATTTTTATTTTTTAAATATTTCTGTGAAAAAAGTGGTTGGTCGAAAAGGAAAATATTTCTGCAGATTGGAAGCGTTATGGCTTTAATTATATAAATATTTTTGAAAAAGCAAGTTTTTGTTTT
The DNA here is from genome assembly GCA_018904275.1 of Lordiphosa clarofinis. Classification (NCBI taxonomy): domain Eukaryota; kingdom Metazoa; phylum Arthropoda; class Insecta; order Diptera; family Drosophilidae; genus Lordiphosa; species Lordiphosa clarofinis. The sequence goes on from JAEIGQ010000245.1 coordinate 262,747, forward strand.
TATAATTGGACTTACAGGCCAAAAAATGCTTCAGTGCTGTTTTTCCAAATTTAATTTTAAGATACATACACTCAGAAAAAATGGCGTTCTAAAAGGTATCACAAAATTTTTTTTTTTTTAACCCCTCCCCTTTTTTTTTTTTTTGTTTTAAAAAAAAAACCAAACCGTTCTCAAAAGTTTACCAAACGTTCTCAATCGACGAACTAATTAAGAAAATTCGTTCTTAAATTGTGTCTTGAAAAATGACCGACGCATATTTCATGATGATAACACTGTGACACATTTTTGAACTCAAAAAAGTTGATACGGTCGAGACCAAAAAATTCTGTAAGGGTGTGATGATAGTATAAAAACGCTGCATGGGTTTGGTCTGATTAGCTGCCGTTTTCTTTTTATTGACCTTTGAACTTTTCAGCTTCAGTGTAGGATTAATGATTTCATATCTCGTAAGCTATTTTGAATTTTGCTTTTGTGTCTTTAGCAAAGTTGTTGCTCTTGGCTTGGCCTACAAAACATTTCTTAGTAGCAAATCAAAAAAATGTAGGTAAAAGTTGTTGCTTAGACCATAATAATCAAACCGTTAGTACGAACACCCTTCATTTAAGCACTCTTTGATATAGAAAGAAGTCCAAAAGCATGAAAAACTGTCAAAAAAATTCGAAAAAAACGAATTTTATCGGTAAAAAAGTAAATAAATTAAATTTCTTTTGCTACATTTTTTAAGTTATATTTTTTGACAATTTTATTGATTTAATACAAAACAATCGAAATTTTTGATAGTGTCAGCCAATTTCTACCAAAAACTGTACTTTTTCGAGTTTTGGTTGAAATTATTCATCTTTTAGGGTCTTTAACTATATGAAGGACCATTCGAATGAAGTTGGTATGTTCTAACCGATTGTTTACGTTAGTCTATGCTACTTTTTCGTCCTTCATTGCTTGGTCAAATTCGTTATAGTTTTCAAGAAAAAGTTGAAAAACAGAACAAAATGAGGGGAAAACATGATGAATTTACGACCTTTTTGGAATTTTGAGTTTAAAGATGTGACTATTTTGACTTGTTACTTAGAAATGTTTTGTAAACCAAGTCAAGAGCAACAACTTCTTTTCAGACGTCAAAGCGAAATTCCAAATAGTTTACGAGATAGGGAGTTACAAGTCCCAATCATATGCTTAAAACTTTAAAGTGCTATAAAGAGAAATCGGCAGCTAACCAGACCAAACCCAGGGAAGGTTTTTGTACTACTATCATACCCTTTCAGAATTTTTTGGTCTCGACCGTATCAACTTTTTAGTGTTGCACAGTGTAATCGCAGATATAAATATGTTTTTAAAGTTTAGCATGAATTATGTTATATAACACAGATTTACAAGCTTTTGGAGCAGAAAAGGACGTTGAGTTTAGATCAAATATCCAGCCGTTAAAAACTTACAAATGTAACCTTTTCAAACACTAGAACATATATAGCCCACTAATCTAAAATAAATTAATTTTTTTAGTTTTCAGAATAAAGAAATTATTTTTAACAATTTATTGGTTGTTTTCAAATTACAATTATATTGTTTAAATTTTTTTAAACAAATTTTAATTAATTTCTACATTATAATAAAAAAAAACATTTTTTTTTTTAAATTTCTATTTTGAAATTGTTAAATATCAACTATGTCTAAATATTGAAAAATAATTGTTTCTTCGAAATTGTTATCTTAAAAATTACAACAGTTACGGTCCCTGGGAAAAAAGACAACGAGGGCTGGATTCATAGGTTACAACTTTTTAAATTAAATTTATTTTATGGTTATTTTTTATAAAAGTCAAAGCTTAAATAACACAGTGCGACGAATTTTCACTTTTTTCAAAATTACCAAACTACACTATGCAGAATCGATAGTGCTATCCGAACTGACTAAATCCCTTTCAGCAATTGGCTAGATTGGGCAAACAACTCATTAAGTTTTGGTAAAAGCTGCGAACTGTCTTCGGTAAAGTTGTAGCTGACAGTCTGCAGAATAAATTTTTCAAAAACGTATTTATTTTACTTTTTCGGGTATAACTTTTAAAAAATCAGAAATTTTCGCATACTTTCTTTGGCAAAAATGAAGCTTTGGAGATACCAAGGAACAAGGTTTTACAATCTAAACACTTATAAATCACCCAAAACCGCCCCAAAAGTGTGTACTTCCAAAAAAATTCACTTTTCTGTTGTCATTGTTTTTTATGTACTTAAGTTTTTGCCAAAGTAGCTGCCATTAAATTTTTTAAGCTTTTAGAGCAAAACATTACGCGTTTTACTTGATGTTATCCATGAATAAAGTCAAAAATTATTTTTTAACGGTTTTTGAAAGTTGTGTAATTTATCAGCAAAAAGGTTGCCAATTTTTTTTGTGTTTTTGCCAAAAAATGCGACAATAAAACTCCGTAAAAATTAAAACTGTCATTTAAGTCGCTAAAATATGTTGTACACCTTTGTGTATGTAAATATTGATTCGCATACCAAATTGCATTCATATGTATGTGTGTGTGATCTCGCTCATCACACATCACTTAAATGAGAGCGTCTTACCGGCGAGAGCAGCCAAGCCATCTAGCCTGCAAGAGAGAGTGAGATAGCATGCTTCTATTTCATCACAGATCGTGAAAAATGCCAAAAAACGCGGGCAAATTTACCGCTATGTTGCGGACGTGAGCAAACGACGCACAGTGGGGAAAACCTTTATTTTTATGGAATAAAAACAATTTATATTTTATTAACAAAAAAATAATTTAATTTATCTGAATTATCGTTAAATATGAAATAGATCAAGTTTCTAATTACAATAATTCAGACGAATTTAAAGTACCGTATTAACTATACCAATTAATAAACAACCAATTCATATATAAGACCTTGTTACTTACCTAAGAGTGGCCATTGTTGATTTATGAGAATGCAAAATATACAAATTAAAAAAAACTAAGTTATTGAATCTCATTTTTCGCTTCGTACTCCCACTGTGCGCAGATCAATTTGGCGGTTTTGCTCTCTGCGGTCACATTGTGTTAAGCCTTTGATGTGAACGGACGTTAATAATTTTTGTTACAACAAAAAAAAGAACGCTATGCCCAAAAAAAAAAGTGTAAAGTGTAAAATGAGTGTTGAAAATAAAAAATGTGTGACAGAGGTCCCTGTCGATAATATAACCATTGACCCCGGTATTTTGTTGATCGAAGACGCTGCCACCGATAATAAAGGCAATGACGCTGGAATTGTGTTGCCCGAGAACAGCGCCATTGGAGAAGAAGACGACATTAAGCTAAAACGCTTCCTAAAAGAAATGTCTCTCTCCGAAGTTTATCAATATTTAAAAGGTAAGTAAGTGTGTTTAAATGCAAAGTTAAAAAAACAGTTTGAGTGAATTTTTAACATTGTACGTACACACATACAACTCTACGGCGCGCCGAATGTGTATTAATGTATGTATGTATAAGTGAATGCAGCTGCAAAAATTTTTGTGTATGTATGTCGACATACAAAAAGTGCATGTTTCCATAGACATATATACATACAATCATATTTAGAAATTGTGGATTAAGCTTAGCAAAATTATGTACATTCATACATATATGTACATTGTACATAGTGCCTGTTTGCACAGACATGCAAACATTTGTTCATATTTAGTAATTGTAATGCTTGGAAAAATTATGTAAAAATGTATACATTTGTGTGTGTTACTGTGAAAACAGACAAAAGTGCGTATTGCATGTTTGCATAAACAGGCATGAAAATGTACATTCATACATATATGTATAATACATATACCATATGTTCACAAAAATATATATGTGAGTACATGTATATTTTCCGTTTAGCCAGTGTGAACTCTAGTACAAAAAAAAACCAAGAAAAGTGATCTATCCGTAAACGCCCGATTGTTAGTCCGTTTTTTTGGCATCGCATAGCCGAATTTAAAATGACCCATATGTGACAAGACCATTTAGTTAGATGTATTAAACTTATTTGATTTCCAATTAATATGGATTTTTCAGATGCCCATGTCACATATAAGAGTTTGGAGTTTATTAAAGCGGAAGACATTAAGGAAGCAATACCTCCATTAGGACTACGTGTCGAGTTCCGTGAGAAACTCTTCATGTGGAAAAAAAAAGAGGTAAGTTTCTTGCAGCCAGTTTAAATTTTTGCTTATATATAAATTAAAACCGTTTGTTTACATAGTTTGGAGTCGAGGAAGATACCTTGTCGGTGCCGACCAGGGTTACTGACTGGTTGCAGCGAAATCCCGTTGCATGTATGTCCCCAACAACAAGTTGCTCAGCTACGGGAAAAGTTCTTAATAAGGTTTGTACAAATATCAAGCTCATATCTTTTAGTTAGATTAATATAATATTTGTTAAAGGACTTGAAAGAGCTATTGGCAGAGTCGGTAAAAGGAAAAGCTCTACTTGAGTTCTCCAATGAAAATCAAATGCTTACGAGCCATCATAGAAACGACTTGGTAGACATTATTATTGAAGAAATCATTCGAGTAAATGCTGTGCTAAAAGCACAAGACTTCACAGATTTATTTAATGAAATCTGTTGTGTATTTCCGCACGAGTGTCACCTCAAGGTAAATTTATATGTTTGCGCTGTTTGTTATTTTTAATTTAAACATTTTGAATTAATATTCAAAAAACTTTAATCACATCCTTTTTTCTTTGCCAGGATTTCTACTATATTCCGAGAAAGGGTAAAAACAATGCTGGTGGAAAGCTCTTTGGCAGGTACAAGAATAAGGCTTGCAAGAGACGCAAGTCAAACATACCTGGATCCAAGACAGGCATCCAAACTTCGCCTTCTGCTTCAATAGCTTCCTCTCAGCTAGTTGACGTAGATCCTACAATCGCAGCTGCATACAAAACGTCTCTAAAAAGAGACGGTGCCGATTGGAGTGACGTCATAGACAAATGGAAGATGACGTACCATGCGCGCCAAAACGACTTGAAGGATATGGGAAGTCTCGAATTTCTTGCCGCTTGGCCTAAACTTTCCCATCCGAAAGCACCAGAACTGGTAATATTTCTTAATAACTACCACTCTTGTGCTCCATATTTAGACTTACTTTTTCAGATAAATATTGATTTCGCATTTATGTATCCATCTAAGGGTAACTCGCTGCTGGCCAAATGGGACATTTTTAAGGAAAAAATTGTCAAATATTATGAAAATAATCTTCATAATACCTATTGCAAGCAGTCATACCTCAGCATTCTCTCATCAAAAAATATAGGTTGGTTTTCATTAATACTACATTTTGCTACTTTACTTTACTGGTTTATCTTACATAATTATATATTATAATCATATATCAAATATTTTATATGATTCTGCTATTGTACTTAAAGATTTAGCTATTTTTTTCTCTTGATTTGCTATATGAAAGCAAATTAGCCTAATTTTCAGTTTCCTAATAATATTCTGCTTTGATTTGTATCGTTTAAATTTTATTATTATGATTTTATTTTTTTCAGATGCTCAAGACTATGTATATACAATACTGCTTAATGCTGTCTTACCATCAGCCTCTCGATTTAAAGATGATACAGGAAAACGGAACAAGAAAGTAACAATTGTCGACGCACAGGAGAGCCTTGTCTTACGACTAAAAACTATCAGCGACTACAAAAAGACAAATAAGAGCTGTTGTTAACAAGTACTATTCATCCGGTTTAACAGTACAGCCATTTCTCATCGTCGAAGGTCTATCTGAGACCGACATAAAAGGGTATTACGTATTTTTTAATAACACCTTGTTAAAAATGGGATCTTTTGTTGAAGCCGTGGATTTGTGCTTTAAGATTTTTCAGGTGCTTGCATTAAAATATCCAGAAGCTTGCAGCTGCGTGTGGCTATTTTTGCAAAAGTATTTCTTTGACATAAACACGCAATTTGATAATAAATCAGCAAATGTAACATCTCTCGTCAATGAGTTAAACGCTAACTAAAAGTATAACAAAATGTATAAATGCTTTAAGTGCCTGAGAACTTTTAAAGAACCAAATCTTCTTATAATACATTTCAAAAGAGACCATTTATTGACAACAAAATTTTTAAAAGTTCAATGTGTTCAACAAAAATGTAATCAAACCTTTACAAATTTTCGCTATTTTCGAATGCATTTGGAAAAAGTTCATTGTGTTAAGCAAAATGATTTAGAAGTCGCTGAGATAGCAGAAACATCCATATCAGATATATGTAATAATTCTACTATAGTTGCCAAAGATGGTATTACATGTTCGATTTCGGATAAAAACAGTAATTTAGAAATTATTAGTAATTTACAAAAACAAGTTCTATGTTTATCTTTAAGTTTATATCAAAACAGTTCGATGCCTCGGAAACGAGTTATAGAAATTCAAGGTATGATTTCCTCATTAATGTATTCAGTATCAGCTGCAATAGAAGCTAGTTTGAATACTACCAATATTTCAGAAGATTTTCAATCTATATTAGATTTTTGCAAAAACCCTTTTATTTCTATTAAAACAGAATACAGACTTTTCAAGGTTTTGAAAGAATTGAGTTTATATCAAGATCCAAAATGCTTTTTGATTTGCGAAAAGATTTCACAAATAGTAATTCAAGGTAATCCTACGTTAGCGCCAAAGTCTGCCAATATCTGCATAATGCCGCTGAAGTTTATTTTCAAATCAGTTTTTGAAATTCCGGATCTTTTAAATAGGACTTTAGAAAATACGGAAAGATTCATGAACAGCAGCGCCTTTGACAATTTAGCAAGTGGTGAAATTTTCAAAGAAAAACTAAAACAGCTTAAGTTTGAATTGGTTGTTCCTTATATTATTTATTTTGATGACTTTCAAGTAAATAATCCTCTTGGCAGCCACAAAACTCCCATTTGTGGTTCATATATAAATTTTCCCACTATGCCACAGTATCTTTTATCTAAATTAGAGTACATTTTTTCTGCAGCATTTATGATGGCATCCGACTTGAAAGCACTTGGTAATGAGACATCTTTTTATTATTTAGTGGAACAGCTAAAAGAGTTAGAAGAGGGTATTGATATTATTACCGAAGGAGGAATTCGCAAAGTCCATTTTGTTTTAGGTTTAGTTGTAGGTGACAATTTAGCCCTAAATAGTATATTGGGCTATGTTCAGTCTTTTAATTCTAAAAGATACTGCCGGGCTTGCACACGAACTAAACCTGAAATGCAATGCGATGCAGTGGAATATGTGGATTGCTTAAGAAGTAAAACTAACTATCTACAAGATTTGAAATTGAATAATTTTAAGGAAACAGGTATAAAAAGCAGATGCGTATTTGAAAATATTCCTAGCTTCAATACCACTGATAATTTTTCTTTTGATATTATGCACGATATTTACGAGGGAGTTTGCGAATATGATCTCTGCAATGTGTTATTGGCTCTAATTAAAGATAAAGTTATTACATTGGAAGATATTAATGGAAGAAAATCGCTTTTTCAATATGGAGAAATCGAAATTGGGAATACTTCAGTCGATTTAGACTATTCAAAACTTAATTTTAATTTAAGTATGTAAGCAAGTGAAACTATTTGTTTTGTTCATTTTTTAACGTTAATGATTGGGGATTTAATTCCTATAAGCAATCAGCATTGGATAGTCCTAACAACTCTTTTGCAAATCATTGATATTATCTCACTTTGAAAACGAAGATTTGAATCAATTAGAGCTTCTTGTTGAAGAACATCATAAAAAGTATTCTGAATTGTACGGCTCTTTGAAACCTAAGCACCATTTTCTAGTGCATTATGCAACGGCAATTAGAAAATGTGGCCCTCTGAAGTACTTATGGAGTATGCGCTTTGAGGGAAAGCACAGAATTGCCAAAATGTATTTCAATAACACCATGTCCCGAGTAAATCCATCCTGGTCTATAGCTATTAAGGCTGGCCTACAATTTTCCAGTTTTTTATTGAATCATAAAAATGGATTTGAGCCGGCATTATATTATGAGTCTGCACAGGTGGTCAATTTACATAAAGAAATATATTTTAATAAAATAAACAACATCCTTGGCATTAATTTTGAGAGTTGTGAAGTTTGTGAGGAAATATTTTTTAAAGGAACTAGATATAAGACTAACTATTATCTAGCTTCAAATCTAAGAACTATTAAGTTATTCAAAATTAAGAATTTTATAATTCAAAATGAAAATGTATATGTACTTTGCAACCAAATTGTTGTTAAGAGTTTTGATCCTCACTTGCAAGCGTACGAAGTTGGCCAACCATATGATAATCTTTATTTAAAAACATTTGATGAATTTGTAAGCTATCCTTTTCATGTTTATCCTATGAATAATGGGAAAATGTACTTTAGAATTAAATATATTTAACTTTTTTTATTGAAATAAATACAAATACAAAAATATGTAAGCAAAATGATTTTATTGTAAATGGTTCTAAAATAACAACAAAACATTCTCAAAATCAGACCATTCTGTTCTCAAATGCTGTTCTAGAAATGATCCAAAAGCGTTCTTTGATTGGTATAAAAAGGTTCCAAAAATGAGAACAGAATGTGCTTAAAAGCGTTCTAAAAGTGAACCCGAATCGTTCATCAATTTATCCCAAAATGTTCTTAAAGTGTTCTAGGATCAAGAACAAAGCGTTCCGTTATTGAGCCCGAAATGTTCTGAGATATTAACCAGAACGTTCTTCTCCCGTTCAAAAAAAAAGAACGGAGTGTTCTTAGAAGTGTTCTAGGATTGAGAACCAAATGTTCCATTATTGAGCCCGAAACGTTCTGAGAAATTAACCAAATCTGTCTTCATTCGTTCCAAAAGCAAGAACGGAGAGTTCTTAAACTAAGAAAATCGGTCTCAAAAAATACGTTCTATTATTAAGACCATCGTTCTCGGTATAAGAAAAAACGGACTTACCCTACTTTAAAAAATACCTTTTTAATTAAGTTTTTTTTTTTTGAAAAACAATAGTTGTGTTGTTTTTCCATGTCAGTGTTCTCAAAATTGTCTAACACATCTAAACTTGTGTTGTTTTTCCATGTTCGTATCAGAAGAGTTTTGATAATTTTTTTTTAGTTGTGCGGTCTTTCCACAATATCTAAACTAAATTTACTGAATTTCTGAATTTAACTACGCTTCATTATTTGGATCGACGTTGGGAATGTCACCGATGTTCAAACTTTCGTATAAATGATTAAATCATGGATGAATAAGGTGTAGAATGCATAGGAGATCGCGTTTTTTTTTGGAAATGAGTGACTCCGTAGCCCCTATCTTATCGTCACTCATTCCTTTCTTCACGACGTTTAAGACTTCGAACGGTTCTGTTTCGAGCAAAGAGGTTTTGTACTAAATTTTCCCAAAATCATTGCTTGTGCATCGCAGCTATTTGACATCCTTCCAAGCGAACGGCTGTCCGTTAGCATTTGTAAATTTAATGTAATGTAAAATTGGCTATAAAGCTCCAACAAGCCAAGCTTCTCTCAATCTCTTGGCGTGTGTGCTTTAAACTTCACAGGAGAAAGGGACCTACAGTTTAACGCCGAATCCGAACGGCAAAGTTTGAGAGCTTGCTTTTTCATGGCTAGATACTTCACAGCTGGCGCCAATTGCTGGTGAAGGTGACCGAATGTGTAAAATCTATTTTGTTAAGAAAGAAAAAAACTTTTCTTATTGATGTTCAGAAGCGGGATCGAACCCACAGCCTCCTGCCCATCAGTCCAGCACACTAACCACTAGGCCACAGACGACCACGTTAGCATTTACCTTTCGGAAAAGAAGCTTCGTTTTCGCGAAGGATCCAAAAGCAAAAAAATCTGCAGTTTGCATTTCTGTAACTAGAAAGTGCTTTTTGTACCAACGGTTTGAACGAATTGGTACCAGTCACGTGGATGGTGGATTTCAACGCACGATTTCTTTTTCTTCCTTTCTATTACCGCATGGTCTACGTCGCATTTCATATGGGTATGACCAGGCACCAAAATTTGCGGACTTTGCAGGTAATATGAAAACATGGAGCTTACAAAGGAGTTTTTGTTTTGTCCGGCGCAGGAATCACTGCAGAAAATAAGCGAGTCTATGTCTTCGTTAATAACCTTGGAGTTTAATTGCTTAAGTAAGCATAATAATATTTTATTTGAATTTAATTGCCTTTGAAATTACAGCATAATTCAAGTTATGTATTAAACTTTCAGCAAACTGATTTTGGAACAATGACACAATTAAAGATGGGTATCTGAAAGTTTAAGAAGTTTTTTGGAATAAAGGCACACTTAGAGTTATGATTTTTAAAATAAAAACATTTAATATGGAATAAAAGCTTAAGTCCAGATATGCCATCAAGTACACCAAAATATCAATATGGAATAACAGCATAAGTCACAGTGTGTATTTTGGAATAAAAGCACATCTCAGATGTGTAATTTGTTTTGACTGAAAATAAAATAGCAATTCTGTCATAATGTAGATTCCGAATACGGAAAAATAACACAACTGAGATATGCTGTTTTGCTTATTATAAACTTAAGCAATCAAGACTTATGTTGTTTTGCTTTACCGTAATATCTTGGTAACCACTCACCCGATTGGCGTGAAATTTTGACACAACATGGAAAAGAACCCGAGGAAGCCATTGGTATTAATATCTCAATTTTGACATAACTCGAGATATGCTGTTATTCCTTATTGCCACAGATATATGCTTTAACATATTTGGAATATTTAGAATAAAAATAATATGAGTATATGTAAAAAGCATAAGAGTAAATTCTTTTATTTTCTTAAAACTGAAACTTTTTCTTTACTTAAGCCCCATACGGACATCAGAAGTAGCGAGAAGTTTCATACAAAAATTGAGGGAAGAAGAAGCAGAAGTTACAACTTCGCCTTTTGAACTTTGTGCATGTACGGAGGTGCGAAGTTGAAAGTTACACTTGACAGACAATGTTGCACTTAGCAGCACATTTGTGGATACTATGTAAGATGGCTGTGGGCCTTATTGTGCTTTGACCAGCTGAAGCAGCAATGAAAATGCACCATGTCAAGTCACTCTGCTTCTACCTGCCTCGATCAGCTGGACTGCTTTTAGCTAAAATGATTTAAAAAGAAAATAAAAAAGAACATGGAAGAAAAACTAAAGCGAAAGAATCGTTTGAAAGTGTTTTTGCATGACAAAAAAATGTTTTTAATTTTGGCGGTGAAAGAGCGAGTGGTAATTTTTTTTATCTTTTTCACCCCAAGCATTCGGACTTTAACTTTGTGAACAAAAAATCAACTTGGCATCAAAATAACATACAAATGATCGGGCAGTGTGACCCACCGCCAATTAAATTTAAAATATCAAAAATTTTAAATTTTTTGGCGTAATTTTTTCTTGAGTCTGGTTACACTGATCTTACGTTCCACGGCGACGAAACATGAGGTGGAGTTAGCTAAATTACGAACTTCGGATGTCCGTATGGGCCTTAAGCGCCGTAGCGTAGCTATTAGTTTTAGGGCGGGTATCATTTTTTTTTACACACTAATTTTTTGAAAACAAACCTAAATATGAAAATTAAAAATAAATTTTGATTGCTATTTAATATTGGAAACTCAGTTGTCATTGTAAATCTTCATATTTTGAGTGTCACAGAATAAAATTTTTTCTTTTAACCAAATTTCTATGCATAAATAAAATGTATTTAAAAAATTAACAAAAAAATGTTCCATCCCTACTGGGACTCGAACCTGGGTACCTAAAACTCGTATCCATACAACTTACATCTACTCCAAGGCACCTTTATTTTCTGAGTAGAAAAGTGACACATATAAGAAAAATAAAAAGAATAGCATATATATCTGGACTCTAGTTATTGAACATCTTTTTAGACCTCGGCTATATTTTTGGCACTTTTAATAAAAAAAAAACCTGAATATCAAAAATACAAGGTGATAATCATATCCACTCAGCCAACGCCTATACAGAAAAACCTGTTTCTAAATTTCTATATCAGATAAGCACGATACCAAGTATTTTAGCCGATACTTTGAACACTTCAAGTTTTTACACTTTTACGAGCGATTTCATAAACATACCCAACAAAAGGTTGGTAATTTTTTCCTATGTATTTTGTTGTTGTGTCGAAAACTTTTGAAGTTAACGCTTTTTGTTTTACGCTGGTGAGCTGGTGAACACCTTAATTATATATCATATTACCCCGCTTATATGTTGCATAATGGCTGCAAACTTACGCATTTCTTGGGACTGCAATGTCCACAGTCTTCAGACAGTCGACTGTGTCGAAAAAAAACCTTCGTTTTCGGAACCGTCCTCCAATTCCATTCCATGGTCCATGATTATTATAATAATAAGAAGGATTACTTTGTTAGGATCTGATTAGTTTCTTTCGTCTGGAGCAACTATCGCCGGCTAGCTCGCGGCCTACTCTGGGGTGTGAACGACCTCGATGCCCAGACTGATCGGATCCAACAAAAATATTTATACTCCGGACACAACTTGTTTGATGCGGCTAATAGTGACAGTTTGGCGTCCTCTGTCCAGCGTGTCCCACCCTCCTTGGACCAGGTTTCGATGTTCTTCCCTAATCCCCATATTCAGATGTGGTTGGCGCTTTTACACCCCCATCTCACCCAACACAAAACTTCTAATTACACATTTTAAGATTTTCTTCACAACGTTATAATTTGTATATTAATAGACCCTAACATTCTACCTAGCTCGAGCTTACTGGAATTTTCACTTAACCTAGACTATAATTTTTGTACATATACTGAATAAATATTGAAATTAACACATAGTAATAAATTAAATTAATTAATTAATTATAATTAACGGATAAATATATGCATGTGGATAAATACATGTATGTGTATAGTTAAATAAATAAATAAATTATGACTTGGCTTGCTGAGTGTCTTTTGGTTTTAGGTTAGTTAACCTAAAACCCATTCGGTGCGTATTTGGACCACGCTACTCAACTTTAATTTTCTAACTCCGTTATTTGATATCAAAGAGATTTGAATCAAAACTATCTCGCCCACTCTTAAAGTCCACTGAGAACAGTTTTCGGAACCAGTTCCTCAACTACCGGTTCAGCTGACTCACACTTGACAACCCTGCCTTGTTATCGATACCAACTGGTATGGCGGCTTGTGTTTATTATGGTTGTGCTTTTAAATTGCACGTAACAACTTCGTCCGTATAGTATTCAAATAACTCGCTTCTTCCTTGCTTACGTGCTTTGCTTCTTTCTTTAATTTAGTTTACAGTAAATGTTAGGCCGGGTTTACATTGGGGCACAGCGCGGCACGTTTCAGTGTCACAGTGTCACAGCGCAATGTGAACGGCAAATGGCTTGTCACAGAAATCGTGTGTCACAGGAATGAGTACTTTTCAATGTGAACACCAGTACTCATTTGGCGTCACAGTGTTTCTGTGCCGGAGGGTGGCACGTTTGTGCCAAGAATATATTGAACAGCTGATTGCAATGAGTTAGCTCAAAACTAGCTCATTAGAACTATTTTTCCTGTGACAAGCATATCGATCAAGTTCGTTTTTAAGGCACACTGTGGCCATCTTGTTTTGGTTTTTGCGAATTAAAAATTTTGGTAAAGGTGAATATGCGTCATTTATTGATGATATTTATGTTTAATTAAATTTTGTATCTGCAAGAAATGAATGCGCGAAAGGGCTAGAGGCCCTAACTGTTGTGGCGTTGTGGGTGCAGAACGGAGGTACGAAGATGACAATGATGATGAACCAAGCCAAAGCGCTCTTGCTGGATCGACAAAATTAATTTGACTCGAAGAGAAGAAGGCATGTTTTCCAAGTTCAACAGAGAGTTGCGAAGGATGCAGCCACTTTGGATTAGCTCGTATGCTGGGTAACGCCACTTATCAGAAAGCAGACAACGTATTGCGCTATTCGGCTTCAGGATCCAGAGTTGGCATCCCTCTCATACGAGTTTAGAATGTCAAAGGCAACAATAAGGCAATCTATTGCATTGGTGCTTTAGATAGAAAGCACCTTCTTATCCAAGAACCACAAGTCTGTTGTCTGTAAAAATGTGAATAAAAATACAATTTCATGCCGGGTAGCTAATGTATTGAATTGTACACTTACTCGATATGTGTTTCGCAAACTGTTCCATTTGTCGATAACGTCTTTCTGGGTGACGGCAAGCAGATCGGCAATGCTGCTCCAGCCAGACTCCTTGGCATCGCGATGTTTATAATTGGCAGAGGTCAAATTCCTGAAGCATTCCGACGCCTCCACGGATGCAATAAGGGATCGAATCGACATTCCACTGCATGGCCACACGGCGATCGCGATTAATAGTTTTTGACTTCTCTATTCTTTTTTTAATTGTTGCCGGTGTTGTTTACTTTATTTATGCGGATCTGGCTCACAGCTCACAAACAGTTCAGTGTTCACTTTTGTGAGCGAGGTGGCGCTCTGTAACAACGACAAGAAGCGTTCACATCAAAAGTACTCATTTGGATAGTCACAGCGCATGGCACAGCGCTGTGACATGCAATTTCTGTGACGCCAATGTAAACACTTTGGACTTCTGAGTACTTTGGTCACAGTGCGTCACAGACAACACGGTCACAGTGTGCCCCAATGTAAACCCGGCCTTAGAGATAACAACGTGCTTAGTAAGAACGCGATTATATAGTTATCGACCAAAGGCATCGAGAATGTAACTGAAAGCTTATCAATAGAACAAGGCTTTGTATTAAACTAGCATGTTATATACAATTTTCAAATTTCCCTACACCGAATTTACTAAAATCAAAATTTGAGGACAGTTCATGATTTCAACAGTCGAATTCAGTGACAACGTATAAACCTACTTACAATCAGCTGTTGTCGAGGGTCGTGTAAGCCAATTTCTTATTCGGATGGAGTTGCCAGCCCTGCAGAAGAAACATTAAAGAAGAACTAGAAAAGCTGACGTACTCGTAGTGGGGCAAAAATAATTTAAATTTATTACAATAACCATATTGTTATATTGAATATAATAACAATTAAGATCCTTCACCTCTCTGCTTCCAACTTGTAACAATGAAAGCACCACCAACAGAGTGAGTGAGGCGAAAAAACGGAAAGAAAAATAAGGCCAAGACGACGACAACGACAACGTCTGGAACTGGACTCGAGCGAACAAGGCGGGCGCATGTGGCAGATGAAGATTGAACCAAAGTGCATTAGCGGAAAAGTGAACAGCTGGAAAATCTGCAACAGAAAACTGAAGGAAATCATAATAAATACACAAAGGTGCCTTCTCCAACAACAACAGCAACAGCTGTGTGAGTGTGCGTGCGTGCGTGTGTGTGTGTCCTAGTCGTCGTAACCAGTAACAAAATATTGAGCCGTCGAGCAAAACACATGATGTGGTCGTTCTTCTCGCGCGACTCCTCCAAAGACTTCCCGTACGACATTGGGGAACCTGTCAATGGATTTGATAACTACTCCATATGGCAACTGCACAAGGCCAAACGCAAGGGGACACTGGAGGAGGTGTCTGTGTTTGTTTATGACATACGCAGCGGCTCGGATACAAAATGTGAACTGGCCAAGGCGTCATTGAAGAGATTGAAAACGTTGCGTCATCCAAGTATATTGCAATATCTGGACTCTTTGGAAACGGACAAGCTGTTGTATGTGGCCACTGAGGCCGTGGATCCATTGGGCACATATTTCACCAAATTGGCCAGCGATAATGTGCAAAAGGGTCTCTATCTGGCCTGGGGTATCTTTCAGATAACGGTGGGTGCTGGGAACTGAGATTCTAAATGACTTATCTAACTAATCTCTTGCAGCGTGCTTTGTCCTTTCTGAACAACGATGGCAATCTAAGGCACAACAATGTCTCCGCCTGGTCGGTGTTTGTGAATGCCTCGGGTGAATGGAAACTGGGCAGTCTGGAGTATGTTTCCGCAGCCGATGGCAATCCCATGCCGCCAGTCAAAATACCGGTTACCCTGGAGGTCTATGACTCACCCGAGAAGAATGATCAGAGTAAGCTAAAGGCGGCTACCAAGTGGTAAGTGGTGTTTACCCACAAGGAATTAGCCATTTCATTAGTTTAAACCCTCCTCAGCTCCGTGGACATGTGGGGGCTGGGTTGCCTGGTCTGGGAGGCATTTAATGGGGTGCTGAAGCAACGCTCTAATCTCAAGGATTTGGAACACATACCCAAATCGCTGCAGTCTCTCTATTGCGAGCTTGTTGGCGCCTCGCCTTCAAATCGCCCTAATCCAGCGGATATCATCACACGTTGCCGTAAGCCAGGTGGCTTCTTCAAAAACGACTTGGTTGACACTCTGCTCTTTCTGGAGGAGATACAAATCAAGGACAAGGCGGAAAAGAATCGTTTCTTCAGTGGTCTGACCACCCATCTGGACAACTTTCCAGATAATGTGTGCAAACACAAAATACTTCCACAGTTGATAACCGCCTACGAATACGGAGATGCGGGCTCGGCTGTTCTGGCGCCCATGTTCAAGGTGAGGGTTCTATAGTTGAGCTAAAACTGTTCCAGCTAATTGTTCGCTGCTTATTTCAGCTCGGCAAACTCCTTGATGAGGTGGAGTATCAAAAAGGATTGTCCCCTGCGTGGTCAAGCTGTTTGCTTCAACGGATCGGGTCACACGCTCGCGTCTGCTGCAGCAATTGGATCTGTTTATAGCCCATCTGCAGCCTCAGGTGGTCAATGATCAGATCTTCCCCCAAGTTGCACATGGCTTTCTCGACACAAATGCCACCATTCGAGAACAGACCGTGAAGTCGATTATTCATTTGGCTCCCAAGCTCAACTATAACAATTTGAATGTGGAGGTATTGCGTCACTTTGCACGCCTGCAGGCTCGAGATGATCAGGGCGGCATACGGACCAATACTACGGTGTGTCTGGGCAAGATTGCACCGCATTTGCATCCGCAGGTGCGACAACGTGTCTTGGTCTCGGCTTTTATTCGCGCCATGCGTGATCCCTTCCCTCCGGCCAGAGTGGCGGGAGTTTTAGCGCTGGCCGCCACAC
The DNA here is from genome assembly GCA_018904275.1 of Lordiphosa clarofinis. NCBI lineage: Eukaryota > Metazoa > Arthropoda > Insecta > Diptera > Drosophilidae > Lordiphosa > Lordiphosa clarofinis. Next base: position 279,803 of record JAEIGQ010000245.1, read on the forward strand.
AGCAATACTTTCTGCTCAGTGAGGTGGCCAATCGTGTATTACCCTCGTTGTGTTCTCTGAGTGTGGATCCAGAGAAGACGGTGCGCGATCCAGCTTTCAAAACCATACGTGGCTTTTTGGGCAAACTTGAGAAGGTGTCTGAGGATCCTAGTTTGCGTGAGACGATGGGTAAGAGATGAAATCGCCATTGATAATTGGTTAACCCACATGCGTTTCACTTGCAGAAGCGGATGTTCATACGGCTACGCCCTCAATTGGCAATGCTGCCGCCACCTGGGCCGGATGGGCGGTAACTGCCGTAACGGCCAAGTTTTATCGCAGCCAAAGTGATTCCTCTCGACCCAGACCGCCTTTAACTGGTCGCAATCTCTCCAAACCGGCCTCACTGGGTTTGTTTGCCTTGTCTTTCTTTTCTCTCTGTCACTTATCGTCTAACTAAGTATCTGTCGCTTTAGAACAACCCTCGAGCAGTAGCCTATCGACCACTACAAGCAGCGTTACCTCAATGACCTCGCTGGAGCACGAAAGTAATGACACCTCTGCCTCGGCTTCGGATTACGGCAACAACGATTGGGATAATGAAAATTGGGGCGAAATGGATGTAAGTAGACGTAATGTTCGCTTATACAGGGATATAGAGATCAGCTGTCGATATATTTAAAACCTTCTCACTTGCAGACATCTCAGGATCCCAGCAGTCCGCTAGCAGCCAGCTCAGCCAACAATGGCCCACTAATGGCAGCAAATGCTTTGAGTGAAGTGCGCGATGGTTGGGACAATGAGGAATGGGGCAGTCTGGAAGAAGATCCGGTAAGTGAAATAATACAGAATACAAAACTTGCTGGTGGCGACATCATAATTGTAAACCCAGAGACGTCAGTTCGATTAAAAGCGTAGCTGCTAGGTTTTTGATTATTTATTTTTTAAAGGCAAAATAATTTTTACACTACGACTATTTTCAGTTTCGCACGATTACAAATTATTTACTATAAAAAATAATCAAAAAACAGTTTGACTACTTTTAAAAATTATTTTTGATTATTTTCATAAAAAGGCATAGCCAGTTTTGTGGCCCTCAATGCTATAAATATTTTAATTATGCAGTTTTAAAGTACATAAACAGAATGCAATTTTGCGATTTTTTTTATTCTTCTAGTACCAACCCTGCATTTTTGCAGCGCCGTTTAATATTTCAATCACTACACTTTTTCGGGTCATCTACCTGTTAAAAAATACCGCATTTTTTTGGTCAAAGCTGGCATGTCCACTCTTCCACTCTATAATTTTCCCGATTTTTAAAAAGCAGTCCGTTACAAAAAAAAAAAAACTTCGAAATGCTTAACACTTTTTATTAAAGACTTTTAAGGGAGGTTCTACTTGCCCAACTTTCGTTCCTAGACACAATTTTTGAAATTTTTTTTAGAATTTTAAAACTTGTGGAAGGCGATCAAAATTTGTTAAAACACGCAGAACCTGACGGTTCTGTTTACATTCGCACAATCACTGCAATAGCGCCGTATTACTGTACGGACTTTCAATGTTAAGATCTCGATTCCTGCTTCAGGCTACTGTCCTTAAGAAAATTTACGGATTCCTCGATGGTACAAACCACCTCATTGGCTCCCGTATACCAGTTGATGCTATCAGACACAGCAAAGAAAATATTGTTTCTCCTTTTCATGTTATCGTGACATTATCATAACAGACGGACGAACAAAACTTAATGGACTCAGCTCGTCATGCTGATCAAGAATATATATACTTTATGTGGTCGAAGATGATTCCTTCCATGCGTTGCAAAATTCTGGGAAAAATTATAATACACTTTTCAAGTATATAAAAAACCAGAAAATTTGCAAAAGTGATTAAAATATTTATTTAAATAAATTATATAAAACATTTTGTCCGCTCTGGACTATATGCCTCTGTGCGCTACGTCCTGCGTTGGTTAGTTTCGTTTTGAACCCTGAATAAAAGGCATGTTTAGATGTGAGAGCATATATTTACTCTCTAAATATGTAAAAGCAAATGACATATTCTGAAACAGGTCGAAATGGGTTAACATATGGGCATTTTCATAGGGAACAAAATCTAATTAAACTAATTTAAGCTAATATAACATTTACTAATAACCCAATTGGATATATGTATTCAGTTTTCCGTACTAGCGCAATTTTTCTCATTTTTTTATACAATAAATTTGCTTATTTTTTTTTTGCAAAAAAGTGACTATAGATTACATGTACTTTCGCTATCTAAAATCTTTCTAATGGTATAAAGAGGTGGACATGAATGCAAAAGAATCCATGAGAAACTATGCCAATGCAATTAACTTTAAGTTTTTGCTTCGCATTATAGCAGAATCCACATAAACATAATGATGGAAAAAATGTCACGTTCGACATGTCACGTATCGACAGAGATAAATATTTTTATACAAAAAATGTACTCAAGATTTTTAAATCAAATAATATACATTTCAAAGAAGAATTCATTCATAAGATAATAAAACTATTTGGTCTTAGTTATTGTCTTAGGTTTCGCTAAACGTTGTCTTTATATAGCTGCTCCCAAAAACCACTTCTGTTTTTGTCACGTTCGAATAGCTTAAAATTTCACTTGACATACACTTTAACACTAATTAAAGTGCTTGCTGAGAGCTATATTATACAGTAAAAAACGAATTAAAAATTCGATCTATTTTGACTTTTTTTCATATTCAATGTGTGCGACAGTCACGGTTCGACAGAATGGAAATGCCCATATGTAATCATATTATAAAATATGATTTTAGGTCGAAGACATGTAAATATGTCAAGTATGCAAACGAAAAAGGATTTAAAACAATCTACAAAAACAAATATGTGGATATTTGGAGCTTAGTCCCATCTCAATAATTTGGCTTTAGAGAAAAACACGGAACAATACAGCCAGTGCAGCGACTCACATCAGAAATTCGATCCGCCTTTGAGTGCAAACAGTACTGCAGTGCAGTATTCTTTGATGTTGGCCAAGCATTCGACATTGTTTGGCTAAATGGACTTGAATATAAAATAAATTCTCTTGGGTTTTATCTAACAAATCGAATGCTTCCAGCACGATCTAATGATGTAGTTATGTATATGAGTTCATTAGAGGTCTTGAAAAGCAGTTTCTTATGCGTTTTGCGCGTTTATTACCATGCAGATCCTTCAGCTGCGAATCGTGTTTATGCATTAATCCTTGCGTTGTTTTTTCCTTGGTTCGGAGCAACGTTTGGTGGACATTTTTACTATATTTGATCCGCTCCGGTATTTTTGCGCGATTTTATGATTCTTCCGTCTCGGAAAGTGATTTTAAACATTTCTTATTTATAATCAATAAAAAGATGGTGTGATTTGATGCCTCTCTAGTAGGTCTTCTCCAGGATTTGTCGTAATGTGAATATCTGGTCTGTAGTGCATTTACCAGGTCTAAAGCCACACTGATAAGGTCTAATCGGTGTGTCAATAAGTGGCTTTAAACGTTTACAAATAAAGCGCGACAAAACCTTTATATGCGAAGGGAAGGAGACTGATCCTGCTGTAGTTGGCGCAAACTGCATGGCCTCCTTTTTTATAAATTGGGCAAAAAACCTTTAGCTACGTCACCTTTCCAATTCTTCGCCTGCAGCCTTGAACAATTCAGCGGGCAGCTCATCGGCGACTGGTGATTTGTTGTTCTTTAGCCTTCGTAGGCTAAGCAGGCTTCCTGTTGGGTCGGCGAGTCTATCTCTATGTTGTAACTATGTAACAGAAGTAATTTCTCCATTTGTCAAGTGCCACTTGCAGAGCTGTGACCAGATTCCCGTGTTCGTCTTTGCATTGTGCGACTCTGGGCTTAATACCTTCTGTTAATTTCATAATCTTTTGGTAAAATTTTCGAGTCTCACTTAAGCCGAATAACGTTTCGACTTCCCCGCGCTTGCGCCTTTCCTGCTCATTCTTTTTCTTCTAAAAAGGAGCTTCTCCTATTTCCTTTTTTCCCGGTATTGGGCCTTATCAGCCAGCGATCAGACTGTTCAGACTGCAGAGTTCTCCCGTAGACAACGTCTTTCTCTGCAGTAGCGCGTCGGTACTGTTCCACTGTTCGTCTATATCGGAAGGGAATGGTTCAATCTGATTTCGCGTTCGTTGATCAGGGGCCATGAATCGGCTGACTGTCGAACCAAAAACTCCTTCTCTACCGATTTTCGCGTTAAAATCGCCTAGCATGATCTTTATGTCGTGATCGGGGCAGCGCTCGTATAGCTGTTCCATGCGCTCATAGAATTCGTCTCTTGTAAAGCCGTCCTTGTCTTCTGATGGCGCGTGTGCAGAGATTAAAATAATTTTAAAATATTTTGCCTTAAGTCTGAGCGTGGCTAGCCGCTCGTCAACTGGTGTGAATCTGATGACAGAGCGGCGTTGTCTATCACTGACTGGAAAGCCGCACACAAACTCGTGCTTGGAAGCATGCTTACTGTATTATTAACTTGCTCCCACGTCTAATCCATCGCGTTTCCTGAGGACATTCACCAATGAGATATCAGCACCATCTCTGTTGAGGGTGCGATCCTCAAATCGTGGTCCTTAAAACGTTTGCGTGGGTCGTCATCAGATAGGTTGAATATCCGAGGCATTGTTGTCACAGTTTTCATTGGTAGTGATTTTTTACGGTGGTGGGCACCCCGTGGTTACCAAACCCGACGCTCTAACCCTATATATTGTACCCTGTAGGGAAAGACAGGTAGCCGCTCACGATAGCCAGCGTTGCGGATGCATCGCTCTGTCTCCGGTGGTCACCTTGAGACGCATTAAGCCAGGATCACTCTGGGTTCGCCAAGTTGAACCGAACAGCAGCTTTACCTGACTACATACGCTCCATTAGCCAGTCTGAACCATCAGCAGTGAAACACATTGTTGGACAAAGAACGTCATCGATTTAACCTGTAACTGAAAATAAAAGTTATGATCTTCTGCATCACTATTCCTTATTTAGATTTATTGTGGGTATACCTGTGGTATACCCAAGTCAAATGTCATTCGATTAATTCTGTAATTGATCTTTCATTAATTTATTTTCAAAATATTTCCAGTGCGAGGAGGAGGAGCAAGCGGAACAGGAGCAGCAACAACAGCAGTTGGCCAGACAATCGATATCCTCCACCACATCCTCCAGTCAGCAGCAGCGCCAGCAATTGCAGCATCATGACTTTAACGAACTTATCGAGCCGCTGGCCAAGCTAAACAGCAGCTCTCAACTGCGACCCAAGGAGCTGCCCAATCTTTCCAGTAGCAACACCTCGCCCACAGCCAATTGCAATAACATAAGCCCGCCTTCGTCGCATTTGAACAATTCGACGCATAATGCCAATTGGAATAGCGATTCTTGGGCTGATGGCGAGTTTGAGCCGCTTGATGAGCCAGGATCGGGTACGTGTTTGTGTTTACTTTGGCACATTTTTTCACTTACTCTGCTTACTCTCTGTTTAGGCAACAGTAAACTGGATGAGGCCCGCCGCAAGCGTGAGGAGAAAAAGATGCAGCGCCAGCGTGAATTGGAGGCGCGTCGCGCCCAACGTGCCAGTGGCCCAATGAAATTGGGCGCCAAAAAGCTTTAAAAGGAATACGAAGCAGTTTCTAGCAATGTATATTTTATAGCTACCAACTAAGCCCAAAGTGTATTTATATATATATTTCTGTCTAAGTGTCTCCCCCACTCTCTCTGTGTGTATGTATTTTGCATTCAATGCAATCTCAATTCCATAAAAATATACGCAAATATGCATATATAAACGTTTAACTCTAAACACCACATTTAATTTAATATTTGCAACTTAACGAAATTTGAATCTGTAATTTAAATCGGAAATGAATGAAAACCAGAAACAATGTGTAGCTAGTAAATGAAAACAAATTTATACTTTAGTAAAAAAAGGAGAAATGAAACGAAACGCTAGGATGCTGATATCAACAAACGGGCAACCAAACTAAACAAAACCTTTATATGTGTATCCATGCATGTTTCCCAACCCTCTTCCCCTCCAAATTTTTCCACAGCTACAAATTAAAAACAAAAAGAAAAACCAAATAAATTGTACTCCATGCTCGATTTTCTAGACAGAATATTATAGGCACTAAATTACATCCAAAAGGTACTAGGTACGTTATAGCGTAACCCAAATTGTGAATTTTTAATACATATATAAAATATACATACATATTTTTATATAGTTCATAATACCAAAAAAAAAAAAACAAAAGTCATTAAACGAATTGAATTACATAGAACCAAACAAAATATTAACACAACAACCACAAGCAATTATATAGAATACAAATTGAAAACAATTTTTTAAGCTTTTCAAATATATAGTAGAAAATTGCACTTGTTATATGAATATCCTAAGTTGCTATAAAGGATCAAAAAATAAAAAAAAAAAAAAAAGCTAGCTTCGGCTCTGCCGAAGATAATATACCCTTGCAGTTCCCATAGTCAATATAAAAAGAATTTTCTAATAATCTCTTGCATACATTTTATATTCGCTTTAAAGAAAGGATTTCCCAAGCTGACCAAAAAGTACTGCATTTTCAATGGGAGCCATTGAATATATTCATTCGATTAAGATTTTTGCCTAAGCTGAGATCAACTTCGGTCCCTGAAGGATTGGAACGAAAGTTCGCTTTGCGAATCCGTTTTTTATTGCAACGAATCCTTGGCCATCATCAGATATAATAAAATTTGTTTACACAGCGAAGGACTCGATGATGTGACAGACATAAGATTATGTTTTCTTAAACGACCACCAGAACTCCTCATCTTTTTAGACCCCTAGTTTTTGTTGGTGTATTTCCGCCCTTCTCGAAATCATTAAGCAAAATCTTGACTAATACTTTTTTAAGTCTTCTAAATCTTTACTTCGGGAAGATCTATATGGTTCGACAAAAAACCAAATTAGGTCTGATTCTAAGGGTCCGGTTTTGCACCGTTTGGAGCCGTGGCCTAAAGACAGAGTTACAAAATAAGCTTTGCTTTAATCTTTCAACTAGGGGTCCAACACACATTCGGTAACTCACATAAATAAGAACCAAATGCTTGACGAAGTCTGTACATATAGATTTCCAGACAAATTCTAGCTTTTCTATAATATTTTTGGATTTACAAAATAAATTCAATAGTTAAAGCTATGCGCTGGTTCAAAAACTCAAATTATTTCTAAGTTTTCTTATTAGGCAATATTGGTATATAAACTAGTTGTGGATAAAGGTGGGTTCAATTAGCTCAATATGTTAACCTGTCCTTCTTTTTCAAAGTGAGTGAATTCACTCAAATTTATCAGTTGCTTAGTTGATCAGTTCAATTGCTCGTCAACTAGCAATTATTTGAACTAGTTGTTATCCTTTGTTGGATCCTGTCCTGTCGTTCTGGTCAAGGAAACGGCTCTAATTACACAGATCAGCAAAAATTGGGTCATCACGGGCAAGGGAATAATATAGGCACCGTTCGACGAAGGCTTTCCAGCTGAATACAAGTGAAATTTTCACAATTTTCTATCACGTACTGTTTTTAAGATATCAATGGTCAAAGTTGATCAAAATGCCTTGAACCCTAAAAATATATTAACAAGCCATCTTAAACGAAATAGTGCGTGAGAATAAACCAAATTCTTGGTTGATGGTCAAGAAACCGTATATAAATTAAGAAGGAAGATGTATATTTTATATTTTCTTAGCAAACCAAATAACATGACTTTGAAGCAGTAGGCTCTTTCGAAAATCAGTTTTTAATTGTTTTACATTTTTAAAATGCCGTGAGAGTGCTTAAACTCACAGGAGTCTTGTGACAGAGAGAGACCATCAAGCCATCGGTTCAAACGAATAGGTCTTTGGTAGTCAAATTGTTCATTTGGACAAATCGTGGGTACCACATTTAATATATACTCAGGGTCGCCGAAAACTCCAGCTCTTCGTCAAAGACAAAAAGATAAGGATGTCATTCGTTGGACGGGCAATAAAGCAGGGCCGCAAATGATGATGGGGACTGGCTGAAGGCATTAGGAGGTATTGAATATAATACGCGGATTTCAGTAGACTTTTTAGTGAATTCCTTTGAGGGCACAGTACACCGCAAATCAAAATGAAATATGTTATTAAAAATAGACTTTTTTGAGTCCTTTTTGGATTTCTTTCCCGACCGCATAGCTGAACCAAGTGATGAGCAGGAAACAGATTTTATCAGGACATGTCCGACATGGAAAAATATTTAAAAAACCTGCTGCGACCGACTACTGCTGGACGCTAATCTCAGAAGACTATGTGCCCTACAAGAGAAATGCAAACAGGATTTCTTTTCCAACTTATATTTCTGTAAATAAAAATAAGACAAATTTTGAATTATATAGCACATTCAATGCCATTTTTAATTTATTGCAAAATTATAATTTATTTCTATTGCGTTTAAATACGGAACAAGATATTGATGAATGAATAAATACACTTTGAAAAAGACATTTCCATATTCAATATCATTGTCATCAGACGATGCGGCAAGAATTTTGTCCTTTATTTCTTGTTGAATAGCCCGATACTTTCGATAGGGAAAAGTAACAATCAGTTAGATGAATACTCTGCTATTATCTTTTTTCTTTGATTTATCTTTTTGAAAGTTGTGTCATTAGACATTTTTACAACTTTGACCATTAATATCTTAAAAACTCTACGTGATAGAAAAATTTTGAAAATCGTCTCCGTCGAATATCAATATTATTCCCCGGTCCGCAATGAGCCAAAATTTGTTGAACTGTGTTATGAATGTAGCAACTTTTTGTCGAAGGCATTTTAAATGAAAGTACGGTTGAGGCTTCCCCAACAGCAAGTGACTTAGCACAGAGTTGCTTACAGCAACTCGAAGAACAAAGAACGGCTAAGCAAAAGCCACCAAGCAGGGAGTCACTAAACAAGAGTCACTGCAATATCTCTTGAACAAGGGCCACTGAACAAGAGTCACTGAAAAAGAGTTATTGAAAAGAATTTTTGAACAGAAATGTACATTAATAACACAATAGCAATAACCCAATTATAAAAAGAGTCTGAGTCCTTGAGCTTATCACATAATTGTCAATATAGCAGTGTGACTATCATAGGCAATTAATCTATGATTGTATTACCGAAGAAACATTTGCCATGTGTCCCAAAATAAGTGACACTTTATTTGGCTACAAGCATATTCAAATACTTCTGTTTAGCGTGATAAAAAACTTTTAGCTGAGGTGGCTTTAAAACACGCAGACGGATGAACGGACAGACAAGATCAATGAGATGGTGCTTTCTTCTAACCATTACAAAAATTACACAAACTTTGTAACACTCTCTGCAAGGGTATAGTAAGAGATAACCGAATAGTTGTTGTTGTCTGTGTTTTTCTTTAATTGATTGCCACATTTTTTGACAAATCGTGAATTTTCCCACTAACTGCACCAAGCGCAAGCCATTATTTGCATGTGAAAATCAAACAAAAGTAGCGTTACCATTTATAAATAATAATTAACATAATTTTTTGGAAACTCCTGTACATACTACAACTTCTAGCATACCTAACACATACAATATACATATATGTATATGCCGATTTTTTCCAATACCTCAATATCAGTGTACAATTTTTCCATATATATTTTTGAAACAACTAAAATCAAGCAAAGAAAAAAAAACTGTTTAATAATAACCAAGCGACAAACAAAAAACTATAATGTTGAATTTTTAAAATCTCATTGTTGTCGACTCATCTTACATACATTATCCAACCAACCAAGCAGAAAAGCTTCCCCCACTCGTTTATTTCAACAAGAAAGAAAAGACAAAAATTTAACGAAACATGGAAATTTATTGTTTAGACAAATTTTTAAGACTGCAAACAAAATTTCATTGTAAAGTGGTAAAATGATAAAAGACAAAAAAAAATACAAATTATTTAGTACTTATCATCAGTAAAAATAAAAAACAATTTGAAAATATTACAAAACAATATTTGGCCTATCTTTTTGGTACACATCTGGTTCGCCAGACATGTGTGTGTACGTGGAGACTCTTGAAAATTGTTACAACTGTTTTGACTAAGTGCAACAATTAAACCAATTGGAGGGACTTGTTGTACCAGCTTGAACTAACTCTTACATTTTATTTCAGTTTCAACAGATGTTTTGTTTCCAGGTTGAAAAGGATGAAGCGAGTGTCTGACTGAGAGTATATCTAGTTGATAATTTTAAAAAAGGTATTCAAACATTGGATTATGGTTGCCAGTTGCAATTTATGTTGGTTCCCAATTGAAGAGAAGTTTATGAGAGCATTTCATAAAAGGGAGAAAACAAGAAAACGGCCAGCACACCAAAACATTTATATTTTATATTTGTTAGTACAAACTAAAATTACAAAATTGATGATCATTAGGTCCGTACCTGGACCTAGTTTAGTGGAGGGACTAACATCAAATTGAATACTGCCTTTTTCCGGTTTTCACTCAAGTGAATTCGAATTTTTTACATGTCCTCTTTTCTATCAAACAATCAAGGAAATCCGTATCAAACATTTAATATCTACTCATTCCTTACTCTACGGATTAAAAAAAAAACGAATCAACTTAAGCCCTGAATTTTTAGTAGGGTTACAAAGTGAACTGCTTCTTGTAATAAAGACCCAAATTTAAGCTTGTGCCAATTCAGCGCGTTGGTCTAAAGATCGAATGTTAATCATGGTAGTGTAAGCCAAGGGAATGTAGAATGTGAATACTGTTTTGTTCTTGTTAAATGTTGTTTGTGTTTACTATTTTGTTATGTCCTAAAGTAGAGGAAACTACAGGTGTACCCGTGACGTGAGTTTGACCGTGTTAGGGTGTGCCACGACGTGATCTTGAGCAAAGACTGACTTTCGTGCGTGGGCATCCGTGATCCGTGCGTGTTTCATGAGTGAGACAAAGAAGAACATCGTGAATATAAGATATGCACTACGCACAAAATATTTAAAATTTATTTTACCTATACAAAATATTTCTGGAATTTTGGAAATTTTTTAATTTTATCTGGTTTTCCCTACCATAAGTATGTTTTTTTTAATTCGTTAGGGCCACATTTATTGCACTACATTGCCTTGTTTTTAAATCCAGAGTTCAAAAAACATTGTATTCTTTCCTTAAAAGAAATGTGAAGATATCTTGCGATTAACAATATTGTACAAGACGGTAATGAAGATCTAGACACGTCTAAGAGTAGAATGCACAATTTGCTAAGATCTTAGATTCATCATAAAAGAATCCGAAATCTTAAAAAGAATAACTAAGTAATGAAATTCAAAATTTCCAAAAGTTTCCTGTAGAAATTGTATCTGAAATTTTGGAGAAATGTATCGTGCTTTCCATATCTAGAATCGTGAGTAATTCAACTGAAAATAAAAGCGTATATTCGCCATGCTTTTTTGTTTTTTTTTAACATTTTGCTGAGATATTTTTTTTTGGACTTTTGAATAAAATAGCTGTAAAGTTTTAAATATTTGGTTCTGTGTTTGGAAAAAGGGTTAGAAAGTGTAAAGTTACGGCTTGTTTCGATTTGAGCTTAACGCAAACCTTAAGGTCGTTTTATGCTCTTTCCAAAATGCAAAAGATTTGCACAAAGTTTTTTTTTTTATTTTGACAGACTGTAAAATATGTACAATATTGTTTAATGTGGGGTCAGAATATTTCGACTCATAATTTTTGAATTCGCTGATACTTCTAAAATAAAACTAAATAAATTTTTATCCTAATGCTAATCTAAACAATTTAGAAATAATAAATATTTTCTTAAATAAAATATTACATGGAAAACCCATCTATTAACTTTAAGTGCTCGTTACTTACAAAAGGTGCATTTCCGACCCCCCTCTAAAACGATTTTTTTTTTATTTCGAACTCACACGTGCAAAATCAAAAAGAATAATATTCATGTTCTAGATTAGAGCTACATTTTTCCAACGTGCTACGATCAGTTCGCCCGCTTCTGTGAAAAACACGAATGACTGGTATCTTTGTACAAATTCTACGTACAAATTCTATTAATTTCTCATAAGGATAGAATAATAAATAGCCGCGTTATAAGAAAGTTATAAAAAGCGCTTCATATTTTCCGGTTTTACCTTAAGGAACAAACTTTTGCCAACTATTTTGGGTCAGCATATATGGGCTAATCCGAAAATTTTTAAACCAAGGGTTGAAATTTAAAGTTGTCCAAAATCCAAATGTTTGTTAATGGAATAGGGTACATTTTCAAGCTTCAAAATATGTAAGCAATAGTGTTCGACGGTAGTTTGTCTGCTCTTGGCAGAGGCATACCTACACCTTCCTCTTGCTTCTAATAATTCTTGAAAAAAAGGGTTTTTTTATTGGTCACAAAAATGGTAAAAACAGTCGTTATAGTATTTTCCGCTTAGCAAAACTTAAAGTTTGTTTCATTTCCTTTAATTTAAGGTACTCATTATATTTGAAGGATATCTAATATATATTAAAAATTTAAACTAAAAATCGGTTTACTGTGTGTAACGTCCGCAACGGAAAATTGGGTTTTTTAATTTAACAGAATGAATTTTAATAATTCGGTTATCCAAACTTACTTTATAAACAGAGTTTTTTATGCCCTTTAAACTGATGAAAAAAATATACCTTTATTACACATATTTTTGAAAAAGTTAATGTTACAATGTGTAACGTCCGCAACGGCAAGAAAATGCTAAACATATTTTTTTATTTGAGGTGGAAATAGGTGTTTATAATGGATTATTGCCTGCTGAGTCTGAATCTGGGCTCTAAATTGCTCTAGGTTGTCGAGAATCCGAAAAACAACCTCAAAGTAAATATCGATAAAAATCGGTATTTCCAACACCGGAAAATGAAAACCCAGAAGAATTCGAGTTTTATCATTACAAACTGAATTTCAAGCCAATTGGATGAAAAATAATTTTTTTGCAAGCAGAATTTTACGGAAATTTTCCTCGTGGGCGGATTTTTCAAAATCTGGAAAACACGTGTCGAACTATTTCGCGTACTAAGCTTACAAACCCAGTTTCAAGTCAATCGGATGAAAAAAATTTTTTTATACTATTTGGGTCAATGGAAAAAAGTGTAACGTCCGCAACGTAACGTCCGCAACAGCACAAAAATTAAGATATTTTAATAACGGGACCACCTATCATTCTTTTGAAAGCTGGGTTGAATTGGTCTATATTCACCTAAATTTTTTGTTATTAGACTTTTTTGTTTTTTATGCAAAATTCGCTAAAAAAGTGTGGAAATGTACATAAGCCTCAAAAGTCGACTTCCATTTTTTGTAACGTCCGCAACGGAACTTTAAACAAGCATAACTTTTTTTTCAAAAGCAGATAACCTATTATCTTAAATTAGGTTTGAAAGTACTCCCAAAGAATTGAATTTTACACCAAAGGTATTTAAAATATACAAAAGTGGAGGCCAGGTGTTTTTATTTAAAAAATAAATTTTGTTAAAAAATAAAAACCCCGGCGGGGGGTTAGCGTATAAAAAAAAATATTTTTTTTTTTTTTTAAAAAAAGGGGGGGGGCTATTAAACATTTCTTCCTGAGTAACGGGTATATTTGTTGATGTGTAACGCAATATTTTTATACTCTGTACCAAAGGTACATAGAGTATATTAAGTTTGTGCAAAAGTATGTAACAGGGAGAAGGAATCATTTCCGACCATATAAAGTATATAATTCGTGATCAGCATCAACAGCCGAGTCGATATAGCCATGTCCGTCTGTCTGTCCGTCCGTCCGTATGAACAAACAGATCTCAGAGATGGTAAGAGATAGAGGTTTGACATGTATTCTTATACTTGCAGGCAGATCAAGTTTATTTTCAATTTTTGCCAAACCCCCACCCGCCCCCGCAATTTGTAAAAAACGGTTTATCTCGTACAGTTTGGAAGATGGACGATTCGTACCTTTTGGAGATAGTAATTAGCAAATTGTATCGATTTGCCGAAAAAATGATAAAGATCGGATGAGCGGTTCTCAAGTTTTGAGCAAATAAGTAAACAACCCTCCCCCACCCAGTCCCACCCTTAAAGAGAGAGAGAAAGAGAGAGAGAATTAGAGATGAGCGCAGCACCAGCATTTCATTCTGCTTTTACTCCAGGTACAGAGTATGTTATAGTCGGGCTTGACCGACTTTCTCACTTGTTTGCATTAGTATTTCACTTCACGCACACGTAAGCTCAGACTGAGTATCTCTGGTTTAAACCTCTTGACTTAATATAAATTCACTGTTAATAATGATTTTATCTAAAAATGTTATTCTAACACTTTTCAACGTGGTACAAAAGACAATAGAAGACGAGTAACGCCATACGCTGGCTATTGAGCTGGCTCCAGGCTCTCTTGAAATTTTGTTCAAAAGCCAGAGAGAGAGAGCGCTCTAGAGCCAGCCGCTTTTTTGTAAGCATACAGCGACAGCAAGCAAGTGCATTCTATTTTTAGATTTGTACGCTCTCAACTTTGTGCGAGCGGAAAGAGCTCTATTTTCGTCGTCAAAAAAAAAATGGTGCGTACAGCAAAACCAATATATGGCCGTTCGACATCTAAGAGATTATATTGGTCTTTGGTGGTACTGTATGAAAGAATAGAGTACTAAGTGGCAAAGTATGATTTCTATTTCGATAATGTATACATTTTCGCAATGATTTTTATTTTTTTACTTTTTTTGTTTGAACTCCACATCAAGTTTTAAAGTTCATTATAAACTTTTTTTGATAAGGAATGAAATTACTTGTCACATTACACTATATAAAATTTCTCTAAGCAGGCATTAAGGGTACTGTATACCTTCAGGTGTCATTTTTTAAAGGTTTACAAAAAATTAGTTTACCCAAAAACTATATGTGGTATTAAGAAGCGGGTTTTTTATTGGAAAGGTAATCGGTTAAACTAAGTTTAGTAATTTTTGTTGTTGTTGTTGTACCTACGGTTGTTGTTTTATTTCTGTTCAAAGTTAACCAAAAATTTAAAACATAGGCCCATGGTTGCAAAAATTTTTTGAGAACGGATGATCTGAATTTAAAACTGAAGACAGGGTTTTGTTAAGAAATAATGTAATTCTGGTGTGAACTAGGATATTTTGGATCGGTCAATAAATGACGTAGTTATGGGGTTTCAAAGTCAAAATTTCGAAAATCGACTATTTTTTCCCTCTGTAATGGTCCTAGCTCCGTTATTTGTTGACCGATTAAAAATATCCTAGTTCACACCAGAATGGTGGGTATTGGGAGCAATTTAAGGGAAAGAATTTGAAAATCGGTTCACAGCTCTTTAAATCTTTGCAACCATTTTGGAAAAAGTGGTTCCGAGATAATCGCATTTAAAGATTCGACATCTGTTTTCGATGAAATAAAAATTATTTTTAATAAATGTATTAATCGGACTTGGTGCATTTCGGTGTTAACTTTCACTGAAAAAAAAGATTATCAAAATCGGTTGAGCAGTTCTCCAGAAATTTGAGTCAAAGTGCGTCAAGACATGGTAAAAAATAAAATCTCCAACAATTTCCAAGTTAAATTTTTTTAAAAAAAATTTTTTTCCATAATATCGAAAATTTTATAAAAATTTATAAAGTTTTTGACCAAAATAGGGGAAAAAATACGAATTTGTAAAAATACGAGGGTCGATAAAAACAATTTTCATATAAAAGTGTCAGAAAAAATAATTGTTTTTGTTTATAGGCCTATCCAGCACTCCGGAAAATTTATTTCGTTACAGTATTTCATATAATTAGAAACACTTTGGCTTTGCTTTGAAGTTCATGTGTTTTTAGAAAGTATTTCTATTTATCTGAAGTGCTGGATATAGGTCTTATATCTTTAAAACTGAGTTTCGGATCAGCTTGAAAGTTTTGCAGTTGCCGTTGGACTATATCTAGGAAAAAGCAGCTGTGGTAGCGGGGGCCTTTAAAAAATGTAACCAAATACATTTTTTTCTTGCTATTTTAAATGAGAATGTATGTAAAATTATATTATTATAATAAGAAACATATTGCCTGCAAACTTTATGGCATTTCGGGTTTCCTGAACAAAAATTAAGACTCATTTATTTTTTGGAATTTATGTTCTGTTCTTACAGGCATCTCTAATTGCACAATATTGCTTGTTAGTGATCCAATATTAATGCAAAGGATTTTGATTGGGTGTGCCATTATATTTCGAATCATTTATCCTTTCAGATTTTTATTTTTTATTTTTATACTCTGTACCGAAGGTACATAGAGTATATTAAGTTTGTGCAAAAGTATATAACAGGGAGAAGGAATAATTTCCGACTATATAAAGTATATATATTCTTGATCAACAGCCGAGTCGATATAGCCATGTCCGTCTGTCCGTCTGTCCGTCTGTCCGTCTGTCTGTCCGTCCGTCTGTCCGTCCGTATGAACAAACAGATCTCGGAGATGGTAAGAGATAGAAGTTTGACATGTATGGGACAAATGTTTCTTATAGCTGCAGGCTGCAGATCAAGTTTATTTTCAATTTTTGCCACGCCCCTCCCGCCCCCGCAATTCGGAAAAAAACGTTATATCTCCTACTGTGTTAAAGATAGACGTTTCGTACCTTCTAGAGATAGTAATTAGCAAAATGTATCGATTTGCCGAAGAAATTATAAAGAGAGAGAGAGAGCGAGAGAGAGAGTGAGAGAGAGAGTGAGAGAGAGAGAAAAAGAGAGAGAGACTTTGAAATGAGCGCAGCACCAGCATTGCATTCAGCTTCTACTCCAGGTACAGAGTATGTTATAGTCGGGCTTGACCGACTTTCTCACTTGTTTTACTAGCATCTGTGCTTGCTTCATGTACCAATATATCTCCTTCAGCTATTGAGAGCTGAGCTGTCTTGTTAAAAACAAAATCAAAATCAATCTGATTCTAACAGTTGATATTTCGATTGTCTCAGTGGTTGTTTTAATAAATAAGTTTCATTCTGTTTCAAAGAAAGTCTATCATATGCTACAAAACTTGAGCTGATTCGGAAATAGCTACCAAACTTACTAAAACTAGACCCAAAAACTTTCGTCAATTGAATTATTAATTAATGCTTTAAAAACGGAAAAACTTCCTATAGAGTAGAATTCGCACTTGTAGAATGAATCTTTTATTATAGCATACTTTTTGGGACAAGTGAATTCAATGATATCTTGTTGATTATGGCAAATTAAGGCTAGATTTTCACTGTGCATATACACAATATGTACAAGTATATGTAACTATCAGTTTCTTCCTCACATTTGTCACCTCACTGCGACTGCTGGTTATTTTGAAGGCAAGTGTTTCGGTTTCGGTTTTCTCACGCGCTCATTTCGCACTAATTTGTTGCACTTGAAGTTGTGGCAGTTGAGGGGTCCGCAGCTGCCCTTGCCATGAGTAATTGCCTCTCCCAATTGCCAGCGACTAAAATAGTTTTCGATTTTTGTATTTTTTTCGCAAAACCCCAAAGAATTGGATTGCTATTATTAGATGCTGACGCTGAAGTCATTGCTGTCCAACTTGTAAAGGGGGATACTCGTGTATAATCGTAAGTAAAACAAAAGCAAATCGCAGAAACCGCAGTTGCTGCACTTGCATTACTCATACGCCCTGCCTTACCAGATCTCGCGTGTCTAATTGGACTGTGCTGGATGGTTGGCTGTATAATTAAATACTTTGTCGTGATAAAGTTGTGCAAATATTGAGATCATTATGTTAATTTTAGCTGCCCTCGAGCGGCAGCATCTCAAATCAAATGCCACCCATTTTGGCGCTTATTAAACTTGAAATATTTTTGCTGTTTCTGTTTCTGTATTTGTGTTTTTTTTGTCACCGGCAATTGTTCGATTGGGCACGCAGGTGTGCGGCACCAAATTCACATAATTTTCGCGCTTTAAGCGCACACAAAATGCATTTAATGTTGTTCCTATTGTTGCTTGGCTTTTGTCATTTGTGGCTGCACTTCGTCGGGGGCTACGTCTCGCATTCAATTCAATCAAAGCGCAACGCTCGCCAGCTTCGGTTTCGTTTTCGGCATCTTTTGTTGTTGCAGTTGTTTGCAAAAATTGTTTAAAATTTCAAATTAGCTGCAGTTTTGCCTTGGTTCATGTTTTACATTTTGTTTCTATTTCTAGGAGCGGTTCCATTGCATTGGCATTGCAATATTCTGTTGATGTTAAAGTAAACATTAGCTACTCTGGAGTTGATTATATATATTTAGCAAGGCAAAAAAATTATTAAATGCGAATTATTTGATAACACTTACAGAAAACCCATGATCTGGCCGCGATAACGTGGGCGACATCACCTGATCCACACCTAAATATCTTCCGACTGCAATCAAATGATAAAGTCGTTGACAAGATGTGAACGTGACAATAGTAAGAATTTGCATACCCTTGTAGAGGGTATATTAAAATTGCCAAGATATTTGTAACACATAGAAGTTAGCATCTAGCATATGTATATTCTTGATCAGCAGGACGAGCTAAGTTGATATAGCCATGACCATCTGTCCGTCTGTTTCTTTTTTTGCTATCTCCTCCGCTTAAAAGCTTTCATTACCAAACTTTGCACGAAGTCTTTAGGTACAAATACGCTAGAACTTCAACTCCAACTGTGTATGATTCAGTGTGGCTGATGGTAAGTGCCGAGTGGAACAAAACACCACGTCGCACAGTGTAAGATTTTGCCAATCTAGGGGGACTTAATTGGAAAAAAAAATTATTTTTAAGGTCAATGAGCTTTTAGGAGTCAATTTAGATATGTTCAAACGTTACGAAAACAAGCCCAAAACAAAACAAACAATTTTTGTTCAGAAAATAACGGTACTTAAACCGGTGCTTTTGAAATGCATGCAAAATTGCATTGCACACAAGCATCAGTTGAGAAAGTTTAGTGTTCTCAATTGGATCGTGTGGCCACTGTGAGCGGTTTAACTTATTTTTCCCATAATTGTGGAAGCATTATAGATTTTTAGCGCTATAAAGGGACTTCAAAAGTGGCATGCAACATTTTTGTTATTTTTTTGAAATAACTGCCAAAAAGTAGGTATATTTTTCACAATATTTTGTTTTTGGTGGAAAAAAACTAACAACATTCAATCACATTCAAATCAACTAAAACATACGTATTTTGCAGAAAACTATTCTGAATCAGTATCAGAAATAAAAAGTTGCCCATATTTTGCCCAAAGACTTTCAATTAAGCAATGAGTGAAATAAAACGGACAGATTTTTTCGAGGTTTGGGTAAGAAATGCAAAAACCATTAAGCTTAAATCACTCCTAGAGCACGCAGCGATCATTTTGGCAATGATATTGATAATAAAAAGTTAATGTTGCATTTAAAACACATTATGTCATGAATTTGAGTCGAGGTGGACTAAATCTACTAGAGATAAGTCCAGAATTATGACCGATAATGCAAGTTGGCTTCAGGGCAAAATAAAAGGCGATGCTATAGGATTGATGTCGCGCCTTCAGCCTCAAACCGCATCGAAAGAGCTATAAAACTATTTTCTGATCAATCTAGTGAAGAAAGTTGTGATTCAAATTCAGATTTTGATTAAATTTGTCAAAAAAAATTTCGCTTAATCTTTTTATCAACTTTGAGTTGTTTTTTTTTAATTAAAAGAAATTCTGAAAAATATGGAAATCGCTTTTTTCTTTCAATAAATGAATAAATGAAAACATGAACATTTAACAAAAATCGTAAATTTAAAAAAAAATTTTTTTTTCATGATTAATTTTAAAAAATATTTTTAAATTGGCTTAAATCAGAACAAAAAATACTAACCTGACACTTTTTTGAATAAAATTTTGTCCTATTTTTTATTGCGGATTGTATGTTAAAAAAGTGAAAATTTTCTGGTTTTTACGTACTTTACGCCCTTTAAGGTGCCACGCCCACTTAAACTTTTCGTCCAAAAATTACTTTGGGAAATTTTTAAACATTCAGTCCAAAGTTCATGTCGATAGCTTGAATAATACGACTGCTATTGAATTAAGTCCCCCTAGATTGGCAAAATCTTACACTGTGCGTCGGTCGGTCGGGTCCCGGGGTCTCGGTCTTCAATTATTTTTATACCCGTTACTCGTAGAGTAAAAAGGGTATACTAAAGTCGTGCAAATGTATGTAACAGGCAGAAGGAATCATTTCCGACCATATAAAGTATATATATTCTTGATCAGCATCAGCAGCCGATTCGGTATAGACTTGTCCGTCTGTCCGTCCGTCCATCCGTCAGTCCGTCCGTCCGTCCGTCCGTCTGTATGAACACCTAGATCTCAGAGATGGTAAGAGATAGAAGTTTGACATGTATGGGACAAATGCTTCTTTTATCTGCAGGCAGATCAAGTTTATTTCAAATTTTGGCCACGCCCCCTCCCGCCCACGCAATTCGGAAAAAACGTTATATCTCCTACAGTTTTCAGGATAGACGATTCGTACCTTTTAGTGATAGTTAGTGATTAGCAAAACGAATAAATTCTGAAGAAAGGATAAGGATCGGATGAGCGGTTCTTAAGTTACAAGCAAAAATGAAAAAGTGAAAAATGGCCGAGTTAAAAAAGTGTTGCATACTTTTCAGATGTTCACCCAAAGGAACGCAGGAACACTGTTAAACATGTTTTTTCATGAGTAACGGGTATATCGAAGTCGGTTAGAGCCGACTTTAACTTGCGCTCTCGTTTTTTTGTATACTGTATACTTTCAGGTGTCATTTTTTAAGGGTTTACAAAAAATTAAACTACACAAAAAGTATAAGTGATATTAACAAGCGGTCTTTTGCATTCGATAGGTAATGCCCAATTTAAATCCAAATGGCGCGTTAACTTATTTTGCAATGTTTACGGGTTGCATGTTAGAGCTACCGGACGAGATAACACAACGCACAGTGTAAGATTTTGCCAATCTAGGGAGACTTAATTCAATAGCAGTCGTATTTTTCAAGCTGTCGACTTGAACTTTGGACTAAATGTTCAAATATTCCCAAAGAAATTTTTGGACGAAAAGTTAAAGTGGGCGTGGCACCTTAAAGAGCGTAAAGTACGTAAAAACCAGAAAATTTTCACTTTTTATACTCTGTACCAAAGGTACATAGAGTATATTAAGTTTGTGCAAAAGTATGTAACAGGGAGAAGGAATCATTTTCGACTATATAAAGTATATATATTTTTGATCAGCATCAACAGCCGAGTCGATATAGCCATGTCCGTCTGTCCGTCCGTATGAACAAACAGATCTCAGAGATGGTACAAGATAGAGGTTTGACATATATGGGACAAATGCTTCTTATACTTGCAGGCAGATCAAGTTTATTTTAAATTTTTGCCACGCCACTTCCCGCCCCCGCAATTTGGAAAAATCTTTACATCTCCTACAGTTTTGAAGATAGACATTTCGTACCTTCTACAGATAGTTAGTAATTAGCCAAATGTATCGATTTGCCGCAGAAATGATAAAGATCGGATCAGCGGTTCTCAAATTCTGAGCAAAAAAGTACATCGCACTCGCCCCACCCCCTCCGACCCTTTCACAACTAACATCACACAATCTTAGAGAGAGAGAGAGAGAGAGAGAGAGACTTTGAGATGAGCGCAGCACCAGCATTGCATTCATCTTCTACACCAGGTACAGAGTATGTTTTAGTCGGGCTTGACCGACTTTCTTACTTGTTTAACATAAAATCCGTAATAAAACGAGGAAAAACTTTTTTCGAAAAAGTGTCAGATTTGTATTTTTATACCCTTGCAAAGGGTATTATAATTTTGCCCAGAAGTTTGCAACGCATAGAAATATTCATTTCCGACCCTATAAACTATATATATTCTTGATCAGGGCGACGAGCTGAGTCGATTGAGTTTTGTCCGTCCGTCTGTCTGTCCGTCTGTCTGTCCGTCTGTCTGTCTGTTTCTACGCAAACTAGTCTCTCAGTTTTAAAGCTATCGAGCTGAAACTTTGCACAGAGTCTTCTTTTTACTGCACACTGATAATATGTCGGAACCGACCGGATCGGATGACTATATCTTATAGCTGCCATAGAAACTATCGGTCGAAAGGTGGATTTTGTTTAGAAAAATTGATTGTTTTAATGCTAACGTTCGTAAACTATGATGTATTAAAACATTTGCAAGGGTATAAAAACTTCGTCAAAGACGAAGTTAGCTTGGCCTTCTCGTTTGTTCTGATTTTAGCCAATTTAAAATTATTTTTTTTTTAAATTAGTCATGAAAAACAAAAACATTTTTTTTTTAAACTGATTACTTTTGTTAAATGTTCATGCTTTTGCTTGTAACTTCAAAAGTATTGGCCCTACAAATATAAAAAATAGAGGCAAGCTAACTTCGGCTCGACCGAAGTTTATATACCCTTGGAGCTTGATATGTGCCTGACAGTTTGTATGGCAGCTATACTATATAGTGGTCCGATTTCGACAAATCTTGTTGAAATTATGTAAAATCATTGAAAACTTATAAATACGAGCGTTGGGAGCGATAACATTGAAAACAAAAAAGTTTTTCTCACTAAGACTTTTTTCAGACCTAACTTTTGTATGGCAGCTATACTATATAGTTGTCCGATTTCGACAAGCCTTGGTGAAATTATGTAAAATCATTGAAAACTTATAAATACGAGCGTTGAGAGCGATTGCACTAAAAACAAAAAAATTTTTCTCACTAAAACTAGTTTTTCAACCGATAGTTCCTATGGCAGCTATAGGCTATAGTCATCCTATCCGGCCGGTTCCGACAAATGTGCAGCGTATTTGTACCAAAAGACTTCGTGCAAAGTTTGGTTAAGATAGCTTTAAAACTGACGGAGGAGATAGCATAGAAACAGACGGACATCGGTATATCAACTCAGCTCGTCATGCTGATCAAGAATATATATACTTTATGTGGTGGAGATGCTTCCTTCTATGCGTTACAAACATCCGGACAATTTTAATATACCCTCTCCAAGGGTATAAAAAGGATGGGGTTCAAAGGTAATTCATTTATTGAAAAAAAGCGTTTTTCATATTTTTCAGAATTTTTTTTAACTAAAAAAAAAACAACTCAAAGTTGATAAAAAGATTAGGCGAAATTTTCTTTTGGCAAATTTAATCAAAATCTGAATTTGAATCGAAACTTTCTTCACTAGATTGATCAGAAAATAGTTTTAAAGCTCTTTCGATGCGGTTTGAGGTTGAAGGTGCTATAAGCCTCGCCTTTTATTTTGCCCTGAAGCCAACTTGCATTATCGGTCATAATTCTGGACTTATCCCTCCTAGTTTTAATCCACCACAGCTCAAATTCATGGCACATGCTCGTTAAGTGCAACTTAAGCTTTTTATGTTCAATGATTAAAGCTTACGTTACAGGAGCAAACCTCGAAAAACTCTGCCCGTAATATTTCACTCATTGCTTAATTGAAGATCTTTGTGCAAAATAATAGCAAATATTTATTTCTGATCCTGATACAGAATGGTTTTCTGCAAACAATGTATGTTTTGGTTGATTTGAATGCGATTGAATGTTGTTAGTTTTTTTCCACCAAAAACAAAATATTAGTGGTATTCCTGAAAGTTGATTAGCTTCTGATTTGCTTTCGTGAAAGCAAAAGCAAAGCAGTTGGTGGAACGACCCTGATTTCATTACACCCTTGAAATTGTGCGGATTTTTGTAACGCAGGGAAGGAGGCATCTCCGACCACATAAAGTATATATATTCTTGATCAGCGCGACGAGCTGAGTTGATATAGCCATGTCCGTCTGTCCGTCCGTCTGTCCGTCTGTTTCTATGCTATCTCCTCCGTCAGTTTTAAAGCTATCTTAACCAAACTTTGCACGAAGTCTTTTGGTACGCTGCACATTTGTCGGAACCGGCCGGATCGGATGACTATAGCATATAGCTACCATAGGAACGATCGGTTGAAAAACTAGTTTTAGTGAGACAAACTTTTTTGTTTGCAATGCTATCCCTTCCAAACCGCGGATTTATAAGTTTTTAATGATTTCTCATAATTTCACTAAAACTTGTCGAAATCGGACTACTATATAGTATAGCTGCCATACAAAAGTTAGGTCTGAAAAAAAGTCTTAGTGAGAAAAACATTTTTGTTTTCAATGATATCGCTTCCAACGCTCGTATTTACAGGTTTTCAATGATTTTACGTAATATCAACAAGATTTGTCGAAATCGGACCACTTTATAGTATAGCTGCCATACAAACTGTCAGGAATATATCAAGCTCCAAGGGTATATAAACTTCGGTCGAGCCGAAGTTAGCTTGCCTCTATTTTTTTTTTTTTTCGTAATTCGGAACATTACCCTTCGCAAAAAAGGGTCGTCCCTTTGTAGATGGAATTTTCTTCTTCTCTGGTACCTTTAATATCCATCTTAATCATGTAAATCTGGAATGCAACGGGCACCCATGCCTAACAAGGTTTAAAAATTGTATGGGGGTTAAACAATGCACTGGCTTGTTCCGCTTGTCAGAACCTGGATGGGCATGGATATTTTGATCTCCGCATGATGATGATAGACACTTTGCAACGTTCAGCCCACAATCTGATGTGTTGTAAATATAATCAGCAAATGTCTCATGTGGGATTTCCCGAGAGCTCGACCACGACCATAAAATAAAGCATTCGTTAAGCATAATTTCCGTTTTGTACAAATATGCAACAACGAACTCGACCAAAAACAAACAGACAAAATACAAGTAAATATGTATAATTATTATAATAAGTAAACAATGTGCTGGCCAAATGGACAAACCCCTTAAGCAAATACATAAATGGGTAACCTGAAAAAAAAACACCCAGACACAAGATCGTAATATCGTACGACAAGAGCTTAAATAGAAAACAACAACAATAACAGAAAAACCGCAGAAACCGAGATAACACTTCGCAATGGCTTCCAGTTGGAGCACCGAAGCCTAGCTCTCCTCTGGCAATGCGTGCGGCGTATGATAAACAAGTCGAGACCACAACAAAAGCGAAGATGTATGGACGTATGTATGTATGACTCATATGCTGATGACGACGCGTGGACACTGACAAAGCCCCAAGTGTTCCACGAGTGGCACGAGCGGGAAAATACCAACTTACAACTGGCGGCTGGCTGCATGCAACAGTTTCTTACCGATGAATGAAAACGTGCTGCTCCATCAGCCGCAACGGGTGGGGGGTGGACAATCCAATTAAAGCGCCTGCAAACTGGTTTTTGGCCAAGGCTTGGCGCACACGTGTTGATGTTGAGGCAGCCCAAAGTTCAGGCCAACTTACGTCTCCTTCAGCCACCCACCCACCCACCGCCATTCCTTGCGGCTGGCTGGTAAGTGGGTCAATTACAGGCTGCTGCCATTGTCGCCACTTCTATGTATGTGTGACTGTTTCTGTTTGTCTGTAGACTTGCGAAATAATAAATTCAATTTCACAAAAATAAGCAAAAAGAAGAAAAAATAAAAAAGAGCAGCAAAGCCAACCGAACCAAGCCAAGCGAAAACGCGTTAAAAATTGATTGTGAAATTCTAGGAACTGTCGCCGGTGTCGGCGCTGGCGCTGGGTACCTCAACTACCTCTACTACCTCGGATCTCCAGCTCCCCCCACAAGCCACAGAGTTTTTATTTATGTATGCTCGCTTTTTTCTTTTTACAAGTTTTTGTTTTTTTTTTTGTCGCCAGGCTTTTTTTGAGGTGTGTGTTTTTCGGGTCTTGGCTGGTTTAATTTATAATTTGGAAATGCTTTATCTTAACCATATTCGGGAATATAACCATAACAAAAAGAAGCATTTTTATTGGCAGTCGACAGTGGCTAAGTGGGATTGGGATTGCCCCTTCTCTCTCTCTCTCGCAAGTCCAAACGACTTGATCAGCGACACGTCAACCTTTCGTTAGGGGTTTCTTTAGTATTTTTACTTGTATGAGTTGGCCATCAAAAAGCTCACATAATTGGCTTAGATAGCGAAATAGTCGATCTGGGAAGGTCATATTAGAAAACAAAGTTCTTTTTGACAATCAATTCACATATGCCTGAAGTGAAAGAACAGTTTGAGTCTGAGCAGGATAAACGTAATACAACTAATAGCCTATTTCCACTATATCAAATATGTACATATTTTCACATATTATCACACATCAAAAAATATGTAACATATTTCCCATATGAAAAATATGTAGGGGAGAGTGGGGGGTTGTGATCATAGTTTTGTTTTTCGAACATAACTTAGCCAAAAATCAATATATTTTCGTTCTGTAAATTTTGTATTATAGGTAAAATATGCACGAAACTTTCCTCATCACTAGTTTAAACAAATAAATTTTTGGGGTTTTTATACACTTGAAAAGTGTATTATAATTTTGCCCAGAAGTTTGCAACGCATAGAAGGAATCATCTCCGACCACATAAAGTATATATATTCTTGATCAGCGTGACGAGCTGAGTCGAAATTTGAAATTTCAAAAATGTGTGGGGGGTTGTGAGCCACCCACCTAAAAGTTCAAAATTCGTGTTTTTAAGCAAATATTCTTTATTAATGCTTAGTACTCAGACAAACTAAATCGTCCGCTAGCTAAATTGACAACTTTTTCCGATGGGTTACCCAGCGGACGATGCAGTGTGACTGTACAACACCAAAATACCACACCTCATCAAATATTTCAAAATATGCGCAATCAATGATTTTCGTCGAACTTTTGCTGCTGACATTCCGACGGGTAGGTGTCGGAAAAATTAAAAGCTATTTTTTCTTCTAGCACCCCATCGGAATTGTATCAGCTGTTTGTGTTTGTCAAGTTAGCTGCACTACGAGCTTTCCGACGCTGAGGCACGGAAATTTTAGTTTGTCTGAGTTCCACCGAGCGTAAGAGGCCTGTCGGAATTTTACGAAAGCTTTCCGACACACTTTTTTTATATGGAGTTGACACCCAGCTAAAGCGATTTAGTTTGTCTGAGTACTAAGCTTAAAAAAAAAAAAAACATTTTTCTCATATTCTGAATTAAGAAATATCAATGAAGAGTGAAAATTGATTGACGGCATCAGGCTTGTTTTCTTTTATATAAAAGCACTTTTTGCTGGTTTCTGTTCTTTTGTTTGCCCTTTTTAATGGTTTTTTAAACTTCTTTGGAGAGTTTTTCCTCTGTTTTATTTATCATATCTCACTTTTTTTTGGTGACGTCACATAACAAAAAAAAAAAAAATTATATAAAAAAACATATTTCTGTCAAAAAGGCATATTTCCCTCATACTTACTTATGGCATTAGGAAAAAAATTTTGTATAACATTAACAAGTCAAAAATGGAAAAAAACTTTCTTTTTTGAAAAAAAAGTCGAGTTCTGGTTCACAAACTTAAAGAACGTGTTGACTGATCGGTTGCTAGCCAAAAGTTAGGTAATAAAAAGAAAAACACTCGACATAAACAAAAAGTTTAAATTTATTTTTTTTGTGGCCAATATTCGAGTGGCTCACAACCCCCAGCGGCTCAGAACCCCCCATTCTCTGCTACATATTTAAAATATGTGTCCATTCACCCGAAATGTTTTCAGTGCTGTAAAAATCAATACTTGCTATTTTGTTATCGATAACACAAAACATCAACCCTGTATGGTTTTCTTTTAAAATAAAGCATTTGTTTTTAGAAGTTCCGAAAAAGCAAGTCTGTGACTTGGCAGGACTAATATGAATTCGTGCTCAGACATGCGAGAGGAGAACTTGGTCGCGGTAAGGTACGCCCAGCAAAACACTCATAATTTTCAACCTTAAACGAGAATTCTGGACAAGGCATGGCATAAATGACATTATTTGAGAAGGCTCTGGTGATGGTGTCCGCCACAAGAGAGAGCGAACGGACTAACTAGATCTACAATCGACTACTTTTATGGGAATCCTGGTGCGCATGGAGAAGCCAAGAATTTAATTAAATTATCCTTATCTTTATTTAGCAAACACAAATAAAAGCAAAACAAAAAATGCGTGAAACAGTCAAGCTTACAATTGTGTTTTGTCAATTTGAGAAATATTCATAGTGGCATAATAATAATGTCTCGCAATATGTAAGTTGATTTAATTAATCTAAGCTCTGTAGAAGTTTGTTCAAAGATGTAAAACACAATTAATTAAAATTTAAATTATCAACTTGCCGTTAACATGTTCACGACACTGCAAAATATGTACATATCATATGGAAACGCTCAAAAAAAAATATATGTACATTTCGAAATGAAATAGAAATAGGCTATTAGGCGAAATCCGAGGTCATTCATCAGGCAAACGGCCTTCCATTAACCAAGCACAAAGAAACACACGCATCTTGAATAGTCTGTTTGTGGGCTTAAACAATTCCTCAATGCTCCTGGAACCAGCAGAATTATATCTGCTTGATTCATGTTTTACTTATGTCTAATGTGAAATTAACAGGACGAATTGGTAATTTCAAAATTGTTAACAAATGATGGAAAATGTTGTTTTTACAAGTTTTTATTTTTAAGTGTGTAGTGCTTAAGTAAGTGAGCGATATCTTCTATATATATATATCTGTTTGCCCGACTGACTGACATATTATCAACCCACAGCCAAAACTGCTTATCCTACAGATCTAAGATTTGGCATAGACCTTCGTTTATCTATGCAAGCGCGCACTCAGAAAGAAAATTTGGAAAATTTCACCGCGAAGTGGGTAAAATCGCCACAGAAAGGTTTGTATGAGGCACATGGCAAGCTAGATGTTTTGCTTACAGCGCGAGAGAGAGAGCAAGAGAGTCAACGACTCTCTGAGTGACAGTAAACAAAATAAAAACAAACGAAGAATAGCCTCATCCAACTTTATTAAATCCTATGTCACATACTAAATACATCGTTAGCTATAAAATAATGTTGGTCTTATTAAAAAATAGAAGTTGAAATTTCACAAAGCAAGCACCAAAAATGTACACACATATGTTTGTAGCCAAAGAATAGAAACGAAATTGTGGCGCTCAGATAATATTTTGGACTAAGCTGTTTTGCTAAGAGCGCGAGAGAGAGTGAACATGAGAGAGATCACACTCACACAAATTAGCTCTCTGAGTCAGATGACAGCTGCTACATGTGTTAAAAGGCTACATGTGTTAAATAATACATATGAAAAAGTTTGGTCTCTATTGGACAATAAATGGACGAGAGCTGACCCTAAAAATCGAAATTTTGAAATACATGGAATATATATTGGATAAGTTTCGGATTTTCTCTCTAATATTTCAAAATTTTAATTTTAAAATTTAATATATTTAAATCTTAGCAACATTAAGTGTAAGCAACTTTTACAGATAATATCTCGATTACTAGCAGATAAAATTTTTTTCATGGTTATTTTCGTGATCAGGGGCCAATTTACATCCAAATAAGTTGGTTTGGCGGTAAAATAAAAAAATATTGGTAAAATTAGATGTTCAAAAAAATTTATATTTTAAATGTTGTTAAGATATTAACCAAACTGAATTAAATAGCATTAACAACTAAAATAAAAATTTACTAAATGTTGTCCGATCGGAACCAAACTTTTTCTATATCTGTTTGGGTAAAACGAAACTTTTCCGTACGGAGTTCTTAAGTCTATTTTAAAGGGCTAGTCTACTGTGCACTTGGGGTAAGAGTATACAAATATTGATCATAATTATTACTTTAAATCGATAGAATTTTCGGACCTTAGTCCTCCGGATTTCAAAAGGATACGGGAGAACACCGGCTTCTTTTTGGTAACAGTGCAAGAGGATGATTGTCACAGCTTTAAGTGTGCGCTTACGATTGATATCCACATTTTTTAACCTTGACAATTTGGCAATTGTACCACTATTTAAACCATAACCTTCAATAGTGTTCTAAAAATTTTATCTTGATTTTTTTTGTCGCCAATTTCCATCCACAATTGAAATATTTTATTTATATTTGCCAGGCTTAGCGCCTGCTCTTTGCGTTTGTTTTATGGTTCGGTCTGTCTCTGTCTCGATCTTCATGTGGCGATTAATTACCCTGAACTGCCTTTTTGCCTTTTGCTGATTTCGAGCTTTACGAGCCTTTTTTTTTTTTGCTTGACAAGTTGAAATATGCGTCGGACACTTTTGCGCAGGGGCATTAAAAATACCAGAGCCAAGCTGAGCCGACTCGGTGGAAGTTTTTGGCAAAACTTTAAGCATTTTATGGTTGTTTTGCAAAAGGCATTAAGGCATTTCGGTTACTTCTTTTTATGGGGGTTTGTGCCTTCATAAAATCTCACAAATCAGCGAAAAGTGAGAAGAGTACTGGGTCGCAAGTATTTATAGACCTAGGTCCGGCGAAAAGAGCGAAGAGACCTAATCAATGAGCAGCTATCGACGTTGCGTTGACGTTAGAGCTTGTCTTAATGTAGGTTAGAAATTGAAAACAAGTTCTGCGCCATGAGTCATAGCTTCTCAGACGTACATACAGAAGAAGAAGAGAACGTCATTGCTGCTGTCGCACATTATGTGATATCTTTGAATTGAAATGGACGTTCAACCAAAACGACGCGTCTTCGGCGATAAGGATTTGGGAAGCAGGAACACGTCATGTCTATGACGATATTGAATGCCTGCGGCAAGCGTTGGGTTCAACACACTTGCGGGAGCGGCCACACCTGTTGCTGAAAATTAAAAAATCACAAAAAAAAAACTACAATAAAAACTGCGACGCAATATAAAGTCCGAGAGCACAACGCAAAAATCACGCTACAATCATAAATGCGAAACGTGCTAAATAAAAACAAAAACAAAGAAGAATTAAGGCGGGAAAGCTCTAGGTACCTGGCACCTGACAACAGAGATGCGCAGTCCAGTACCTCCAACGATGCTTCATTGGTATG
This sequence comes from Lordiphosa clarofinis, assembly GCA_018904275.1. NCBI lineage: Eukaryota > Metazoa > Arthropoda > Insecta > Diptera > Drosophilidae > Lordiphosa > Lordiphosa clarofinis. Next base: position 310,690 of record JAEIGQ010000245.1, read on the forward strand.
CCAACAATTTCCGCCAGCTGATACAAGACACCGTCTAGTGCTGGAAATAAAATGGGGCCAAGGCAAGCAACGACAACAACGACCTCTTCTGGCCGAAAGTAGCCGACGCCGCCTCCAACTCTTGAAGAGACTTCTGTTCTTTACGTGTTTTTGTTTTGGTTCTCTAAATTCGTTAATGAATTCGCTGAAGTCTGTGGATGAAAGAAAGGAACCACAGAGTGGATTTTGAGTTCACTGTACGCATTACCTTAGTTTTTTATTTCGAAATTACGAGGGTTGTGTGATTAGTCACTGAGTGTTTGAATAAACAAATTTTCCTAATTGTTATGACAAGATTACCGTCATTAAAACAAAAATGGTTTAATTTTTGAAAAAATGTATATGCCCAGCGTCCTCCAAATAGTGGATTATTTCAGATATGATATATGTTAGCGAGTAGAGTAGGCCAACTAGTGGGTTTTTGGAAGGATTACATAACATTCCAGTTCCTGTTCGCTGAAACGTTCATTCCTTTTTTTCAAACCCAGAGGCAGAGGAGAAGTTTTGGCCACCCTTCGTGCAATATCATTTGCAGTTAACTTTGTAGGACGATTTGAGCTCAGATCATATCTTTCTAATAAAACACGCAAATATCTTTTGCTTTCAGGTCAAGTCGGAGCTGCTGGTGAACTTTAATATGGAGCTGAGCTGCGGATGTTGCGGATCACTCCATGATCATGATTTGCTAACAACCATATCGTCCTTTCAGGCCCCACAGATATTTCTGATCCTGAAATTTGATGATCGAAATTGATGAGCTCAGGCAATCCCTTAAATGGAACATGGATAAAAAACTTTTACGATAAGCTTAGAAACATTGACCCGGGTGTCGAGCGATAATTATCGGTGCACCAGAGATAGCAAATCCGAAAACTTTTCACTTGGCGAGCGGATGGTTCCTGGTGCCGATCTGAGGTGGAGATCGTATATATATGCTTTTACCAACAGCCCTGAACGAGGATGACCCAGGGCCCCTGACTTCCTTCGCCAGCAAATCAGACAGCTGAACTTGTTTCGCTTAGACAAAGTGTTTGAGGGCAGGAGAAAAGATAGTGCATGCGTTGTTTAGTTAGTAATTTAAGAGTAATTTATCCAAAGTAATATTTTCCTTTTAAATATTAAATATAGATTCATAAACGTTATATATAAACGAAATACACCTTATTCAGTTTTTTTCTACTCTACCGTCGTTCCTTAAATCTTATTTAACAATAGCCCACAGTCGCTCTAATATGGCCGGGTGTGGCGCAGTGGTTAGAGTGTCGGCCTGCTGTGCGGAAGGCGTGGGTTCAATCCCGTCTCGGACCATATAATTAAAATTAGTTTTTCTTTCGAAAATAGCTTTAACACATCCGGTCACCTTCACCAGCTATTGGCGCCAGCTGTGAAGTAACTAGCCATGAAAATGCTTCTCAAACTTTGCCGTTCGGGTTTGGTGAAAAATTACACTGCGGAACACTCAAAATTGCCTGGGATTGGGACCAATAAATTGTAAAACTAGAGGCATCAGGTAGCAACACCTCATACCCAGTTTTTCTTCAGCACGTCAAGTTCGCGTTTAATGGGCACATTTATACTAGCAACACACAACTACAATATTTGTTGCTGGTTAAAATGGAATTAATGGAAAGCCACTCGATAGAACTGTTTAAGATTTTAAATATATTGAGATACTGACCAATAAAGTAGGTCCTTAAGAGATGGTAACATACATCGGAAAATCGCGATAGTGGGTACCACATTTGACAGCACCCATTATTGAGACTATATAGGCCATAAACTAGAGAGCAAAATAGACCGAGCTGCGATTTTACATTCACCATCGGAGCCTTAAGTCGCGGGCTATGGCTATCTTTGTACAAGCAATTGCCTCAGAACAACATTGACCATATGGGTATCAAGAGCGTCTCTAAAATTATGCAATAAATCCTATGCATAAAATTCGTCATTTCCACTAAGAAAACGACAATTTTGTTTAAAAATGTCTTTGGTAATCAAACCGCGATACGCTAAGATGCCTTGAACTGATGTATTTAATTGATCCGATCAGTTTTTCTGCTGGTAGTGAAGCACTTTTCTTAAAAGTAAAATTCCAAATTTTTTGGTGAAGGTTTTTTTTTAAATTATTTTTTTTTTTTTTTTTTATTTTTTTTTTTTTTTGGTGGTTTTGGTCCCCCCCCCCCCCGGGGGGGGGCCCCCCCATAGTTTTTTTGTTCTTTTTGGGGGGGGGGGGTTTTTTTTTTTTATCTTTAGAAATCCTGTAGGATTCTTGACGTTTTGGCAAATGCCAATAGTTGTTTGGGGGAGCTCTTGGCTGCCTCTTCCAGAGTGGTGAAGCTTGGGGAGTGCAGATGTTTTAATCTTGTCGTGGCGATTGCTGGGCAGCTGCAGATGAGGTGTTCTAGAGTTTCTGCTACTCCAGGTTCCTTGCATTTCCTGCAGGTGTCTGCTGTCGTGATGCCTAGCTTTATCGCGTGAGCGGCTGCTAGGCAGTGACCAGTTAATATGCCTATAAGCAGTCTGCAGTCTCTTCTTTGGAGCTGCAGCGTATAGTGCGTGAGTTTTTTGTCTCTCTTATTGCACATAATTTTAGAGATTCTACAGCCGGTCGTGTTCTTCCACTTTTCCTCTGCTTCTTTCTCCGCTATCTCCTCCATCTTGCTGTATAGCGTCTGTAGGGAGATAGGTATATTTAGTGTTGCTTCTCGGCTTAGTGCGACCCCGGCTTTTGCAAGAGTGTCCGCCATTTCGTTTCCATCGATGCCCTGGTGGCTGGGAATCCAGTAGATTTGCACCTTGCTGGAGGTGCTGAGGGAATCTAATGCTTCTCTGCTTGCCAGAACATTTTTGGAGTTGATGGCGTGACTCTGCATTGCTTTGATTGCCGCTTGACTGTCTACGTATATGTTGATTTGATCGTTTGGTGCGTGTAATTCTGCCAATTCGGCTGCTTTCCTTATGGCGAAAACTTCCGCCTGGAATATAGTGCAGTGGTTTGGCAGTTTGTAGGAGAGTTTCAATTCCGGTTCCTTGCAGTACACGGCGGCTCCGACTCCTGAGGCCATCTTTGAGCCGTCCGTGAAAAGGTGCATTGCTTCCTGAGCCAGCCCTGTACGCCAGTCTTCTGGTCCCAGTAATGCTGATGCGCCTGTAAAGTTGGTTTTTTGGGATCATGTAGTCCGTGCTACTGTTGATCTCTCTGCCCACTGTGCTGTGTCCATAGCTTTGTAGAGCCATGGTGCCAGCCGCGCAAAGACGTTGGGCCGTCCTGTGTGCAGTGAGGCGTGCTTGGATGTCCAGGGGGTTGACACCTAGGATGTGTTCCAGTGCTTTTGTTGGAGTAGACCGTAGCGCCCCCGTTATGCAGACCAGTGCCTGCCGCTGGGCCTTTTCCATCAGCTTTAGATATGTGGACTTCTCTGTGGCTTGCCACCATACCAATATACCGTGTAGTAGTATCGGTCGTATAACTGATATGAAGAGCCAGTGTGTTAGTCTTGGTGATAGGCCCCAAGTGCTGCTTAGCATCTTCTGGGATGCATATAGCGCATTGGTTGCCTTTTTCACCCTTTCCTCCACATTGAGTCTCCAGGATAGTTTACTATCGATTACTACTCCAAGGTATTTTACGTTGTTTTTTGGCGTTAGCGGTGTTCCATTTATCGTGGGTGGAGTCCATTGCGGTACCTTGTATCTCTTGGTGAAGAGAATGAGGTCCGTCTTCTCCGCATTGATGCTAAGTCCGGCTTCTGTGGCCCACTTTAGTATCTCTCTGAGAGTAGAGTCCATGATTGAGCTGACAGTCGATGGACATTTCCCCATAATAATTATGCTTATGTCGTCGGCATATGCGGTTATCTTGGGTGCTTTCCTGCGAAATTTTTTAAGTAATTCGTTGACCACAAGGTTCCATAGAAGAGGTGACAGGACTCCGCCCTGGGGCGTTCCGCCGTGTGCCTCTCTTGTAATGGTTGTGGTACCCCACTCGGCTTGTACTCTTCTGCAGCTCAGCAGGTTATATATCCAGGAGTCCAATGCCGTGTGTATTGCTAGGGCTCTTAGGCTTCGCATTATTGCTTCTGTAGTGACGTTGTTGAATGCACCCGAAATGTCAAGGAATGCTCCCAGGGCAAATTCTTGATGGTACAGTGCCTTCTCGATGGTGGCTACTAGGGAGTGTAGCGCTGTTTCCACCGATTTCCCTTTCGTGTAGGCGTGCTGGTTTCCCTCCAAGGTCAGGTTCATGCCTTCTCTTATGTGAAGGTCCAGTAGCTTCTCCATTGTTTTGAGCAGGAATGATGTGAGGCTGATGGGCCTGTAGTCTTTTGGTTGCACGTGACTGCATTTCCCTGCTTTGGGCAGGAATACAACGCGTGCTGTCCTCCAGGCCACAGGTACATAGCTCCACCTCATGCATGCTATAAAAATGGATCGTAGCCATGGGACGATTGCGCATTTGATCGTTTTTAGCATGGCTGGGAATATTCCATCTAGCCCTGGGGATTTATAACTCGCGAACGAGTCGATCGCCCATCGGATCTTTTCTGGAGTGATGATATTGTCTGGGATGCTGACTTGTTGCGTGTGTAGGTCTTGAGGCGTATCTGCCTCAGTGACTGGAGTGCAGCCTGGAAAGTGCGCATCAAGTAGAGCACATGTCGCTTCCCTGCTGCTTTCTGTCCAGTGTCCGTCGTTCGTTTTTAGCTGACTCTGCATGGGTGGCTGCTTTGAAAGCAGTTTCCTGAGTCTAGCTGTTTCGGAGACCTTCTCTATGCTGGAGCAGAAGTTTCTCCAAGAGTTCTGTTTTGCCTTCCGTACTTCTTTTTGAAGACGCGAAGTCTAATCTTGTATTCCTCCCAGATTATTTGCTCATCCGCTTGTTTGGCGAGTTTGAAGCATTCTTGCACGTCCTTCCTCTGCTCTTTCAGCGCTGGGGTCCACCAGGGGGTCTGGTTCTCCTTTTTGCTAACTGTGAGTTTGCAGGAGGTTTTGTATGCTTCGGTTAGGTTGGCTGTGAGCGTCTCCACGGACCTCTCAATGTCGCCTACCGAGCAGATACTCGTTGGCTTTGGTAGTTTTGATTCTACCGTTCTAAGGTACTTCACCCAGTCTGTGTTCCGGGGGTTCCTATAGGCGTTTCTGGTTTGGTTGTGGTTGAACTCGATCTTAAATTGGATGTACTTGTGGTCTGAGAAGGAGTTTCTATCAAGGACTCTCCATTCTGATGCCTGTGTACTATTCCCTAAGGTCAGAGTTAGGTCTAGGACATTGGCCGATGTTGGTCCCACATATGTGGGCACATCTCCAACGTTTTCTATTTTAAGGTTAGTTTGTAGGATAAAGCTTAAGAGTGACTCACCTCTGTCATTGATGTCTGGACTACCCCCACACGGTGTGATGTGCGTTGGCGTCCGTTCCGACGACGAGTGGTTGTTTTCTCCTGCTCGCCTCAGCCGTTAAGTGTTCGAGCTCGGGCGGTGGCGACTCTCGCTCGTGTGCCATATAGCAGGATGCCAATAGTATTGGCTCATCATCGCGACCTTCCAGGGCCACAACTGTGAGGTCATCCGTGCTGTAATTAGACATAAGGTAAGCATAGATGCCTTTTCTTACCAGAATGGCCGTCCTTGCCTTACTTACTGCGGTGGGATAGAAAACGTTGTAGTTTTGTGACCTTAGCCCTGAGACCTTGTTCCCTGCCGCAATCCAAGGTTCCTGAACTAAGGCCACTTCGGCAGGCCCTGTCTCAAGGGTTAATAGGAGCTCCGCCGACGCAAGCTTGCTTTTATGCAAGTTGACCTGGAGGACCTTCAACTGCATGGTCGTTCTCGGCGTCCCCAGGCCTGGATGGGTCAACTACCATGGTTGCGTCCACATCCTCATCGTCCTCCATACTGGGTGGGTCAGCTGCTGTGGCTGATTCCTCATCCCTTTCGGTCTCTACCTCCGTTATATCGAGGCTGCTGGCTTTATCGACCATCTCGTCGATGCCCAGGTCTTTCTCGACCTCTCCAGCCTCTAGCGTGTGCTCGTTCTTGTCTTCGGGATGGCGCTTTTTGAGTCGTAGGTGCACGCTTCCTACTCCCCACGCCATCTTCCCGAATTTAGGGTAGAGCAAATCATCGGCCTCCTTGTTGATCTGGAGGACCATGTGCTGCCCGTTCTTGTCGGGCTTAGCAACATGCAGTACCTTCCAGTCAGCTGTTGGCACGTCTGGGTTTTGCCACCTTAATAGTTTCAGCGCCTGCTCCTTTGGTACAACCCTTGGGAAGAGTACTTTCGCTTTCGGCACTGACGGAATACAAGTTCTGTCAACTACTTCCAGCTGGGCACCCTCCCATGGGCTTCCCATGTCTGCAACGACGCTGGTGACCCACTTGAGGGTGAGGTCGTCCTTACATTTAAGGATTTTGACTCCAAACAGCCAGCCTGCCCCGTCGAACGTGACAGGTTGCGCTGCTGGGTCGTCCATCCTTTTAAAAATCTCCTCGAACAGCTTCCCCTCCACTAGCTTCCACTGTTCCAGGGTCATTTTGCCGAAAGGGTCGCTTTTTGTCGACGAGGGCTACGGTCAGATGCCGTTTCGCCACGTCACTGGCTGACTCCTTTCCCGGCGTTTTTCCCTTTGGAGTAGAGCTTGGTGGAGCCTTGCTCTGCGGTCTTGGGCGTGGCCTTTTGCTCGCTGGGGCCTCCGCCTTCGCTGGCTCAGTTGAGCGCTGCCGCTTGACAGCCAAGCTCTCCTCCACTTTGTTGGCGTATAATGCGGAGGTGGCTTGCATCGCCTGTCTCTCCGCAAAGTGTTTGCGACCCTCCTTGATCTTTTGCTCGGCCCACGCCAGCTTGTTGCTCTCCTCTAGGGTGAGCTTACCGCTGCCATCGAGCCTCGCTTTAATCTTGAGGGCCGCCTTATATTGGGCCTTCGCTCGCATGCCTTCCTTCGTCCTTTTGGGCCTTACCTTACAAGAGGTGCTAGAACCCGACAGGACTGGGGAAAGCAGCAGCTTTTCCTCGGCCTCCGTATTTATAGAGCCGCCGTGCGACTCGCAGTCCGAGTCTGTATCGACTGCGGTACCACGCCACACTTTGGCTTTTGACGTTGTGGCAGTAGCTGTACAACTGTCTTGGCCTGCTCCAACCGCGACAGAGGTGTGACCGCTGGCGACACGAAGAGGGGATTTCTCCCCACCGTGCCCGCCGGTGGTAGCAGTCACGCCTTCCACCGACGTTTGGGCTGATATCCCAGCCCGAGTTTGGTCCTTTATGTTGTGCATTTGGAAATGACCATGGTGGTTGCATTTTGTTCTTGGGTACCACCCCATAGCATTTTATGCCTACTGCCAGGCACCTCGTAACCATGGCTCTAGCTCAACTCTGCCCAGCTAAAGCTGGACAGAACTGGCCGTCACCTTAGCTAGACACTGCATTTCCTGGGTGTAAGACGCGCAAGTGACACTAGGTATATATGCTTGCTTTAAGCCGAGGTACATACAGTGTCCATTGCCCAGCCGACACCCTCGGGGAGGTTTTTTTAAAAAAATTACCGTAGCCAATTGCTAGTATACAAATGCCTAAAAACCGCGAACCAAGGCTTCGTTGGTAATACTGAAAACGCAGTTCGGTCTATTTTAATCTGTAGTTTATGGCCTATATTGCCTCGATGATGGGTGCTGTCAAATGTGGTACCCACCATCGCGGGTTTTCGATGCATGTTACCATCTCTTAAGTACACATTTTATAAGTCCTTATCTCAATATAGTTAAAATCTTATACAATTCTATCGAGTGGTTTTATATTAATTCCATTTTCTAAGTTAGACCTCTATGGGCGGGGTACTAACCGCTTGTCCATTTGAGGTGGGAATTTGGAATAACAATGGTGGTGACTCCCTCTAACTTTGGTGAGTTTTCCAAAATTTTAGCTCTCATATTTTTTTAAACAGCAACAAATATTGTAGTTGTGTGTTGCTAGTATAAATGTGCCCATTAAACGCGAACTTGACGTGCTAAAGAAAAAGTGGGTAGAAACAATATGTTTTTTATAAAATAGTATAAGTCGTTCTAATAAATACTCTTTTAAGTAAATATCCGCATTTATGGAGTCTTTTGTTAAAAAAAAAACACTTGTTGTAAGGCGTCCGGTGCAAAATTGGCACCAAGTCAGGACCTTATGGCCAGATTTTCCATGTCAATTGTCGAAACAGACTCATCAAGAGCACAGCGTCTTATTTAGTGTAAAATTGCGGGTTGGGAAAGTTGTTGAGTCCAATTTCAAATATGCTTCGTCGAACATTTCATTGCATTCGACTGCATCATTGCACAACCAATCATATAGCTATTGAGTTGATTTTTTTGAAGCTTTATTTGTAAGTTTTTGTATGACTTTAGTTTATTCTTCTGCTTCTGCTCCTTTTTTGGCAAGTCTTTTTGTGAAAATGTATTCTAATTATATTGTTTTTTCGCTATTTGTACTAGCTTTTAGCGTTCAGATAATTTTCTGTACGAAATTCCAATCTCAGTGATAGCAATGTGCCATTAGAAAGCTTAATCGATTTTAAAGAATTTATCAATTTTCGCTTGCTCTATTTGCTTTTTCACAATGCCTCGAACCAAAGAGCAAGTGCGCAAAATTTGTGGCAGCCATCCAGGAAGCTGCCTCCTGACTTAGCACTCTCACGGTCAGAGAAGAAAAACTGCCGTCCTTTATGCACTTGACTCACATACGAACAATGCTTAAATACATACGGAGTGTCGCTTAACTCTGAATGAGATCGCACGACATTTCAGTACACACTTTATACCACCATAGAGCTCCTTTCAGAGAAGAGCACGACATATATTGCGACTTATAAGACTCACACGAAAGCTGTAACACTTCGGCTCGCTTCCTCTGTGCAGTAGCGAGGCTTACGTGGCCAACATTCGACCAAAAACGTACAAACACACTTTTACGTCACAGAAGGGACCTAAGCTAACCTTGCTCTAATAAGCTATCAAATACAAACTAAATGACGCAGCTTGTTAAAGTGATATTTGACAGGACCAGTGAAATTAAAAAAGCCACTGACTTATTAAACTGCCCTCGTGTTTTTATTATTAACTTAAATATACAGAAATAAAACCAACAGCAACAACTCGTACATCAAAAATGACTTAAAATCTGGACACACGTCAATGAAATAAATGCATTGTAGGTACGTATGCGTGTGCAGTGTGTGTATGTATGAAACCGCTCCCTCACCAAAAACAGCGAAAAATATATATAAAACAATTTGTATCCTCGTTCACTCCTCGCTGCTCCATAAACAATGAGAAATGTTGCATCCGCCTTTGTTGTGCTTAACTTTTGTATACATGTTTATATGGGTATGTGTATCTTTATGTGAATACGTGTATGTATTTGTATATAAGGTAGACACTTCACATTTGTTGTTGGCATTATAAAAATGTCATTAACATGTCAACGGGTTGCAAAGTTCACTGTGTTTGCTGGGGAGCGCTATAAAATATTGTATATATGCGTATAAATGAGAGCTGATTAAAGATATCGGTGTGAACGTTCGTTCCAGTCTGAAGTTTGGATATATAATAAACGAGAGTTTATCATTTAACAGGGTTTGAACTTTACAATGGTACACCAATTTAAAAAATGCTTACACTTAATTCCAGATCTATTTAATTCCAATCAATTTAATTCACAAAACTTTTTTCTTATTCTTGATAATGTCGGCTAAATTAAAAAATAAATGAATAAAATTTCACCAACTTGAAATGAATGAACTATATTACTAAGCACTACATAAATAATTATCCATATATCGCCACTATGACCAATCAAAGTTTGATTATTCACAAATAAGATGAGCTAAATTTGACTGCATGAAGTGGCTGCGTGTGTACGACAGAAAATGCCATTCAGCAGAAAAATGAACGGAAGGATATAGTGATTTTGTTAAAAAATTGTTTTTATTGAACAATTTTTCAATCTTATAAAAGATCGTAATACTGTGTAGGAGTTCACTCTAGCCTTGGAACCTTGGTCGGTAAACACAAAATTTTTAAAAATATAATTTCACACTTGTAGTCTGATGACTATAACGCATAGAAGGAAGAGTTTTCGATCTCATAAAGAATTTTGTATACCTTTGGAAGTTATGAGTTGGTTGTCAAAAACTCATATGAAAAACTAAGATAGGTTATTTTTCATATTATCATAATATTTTTGAGCTTATCAGACGGACTCTAATAAGAAACCAACACGAAAAATTAGATAATATAATTACTGTTTGTTGTTGAGGAAGTTTCACACCGCAACTAATTTTGGTCTATTGTGCCGCCCTACTGAGTTTACAAGTTTCCAAGCAGCCCTATTATCTGTACAAAGTCAGGATTTTTGTGGGTCCCACACCAAAAAAAAAAGAACGATTCGGTCTTAAATAAACGTTCTTGTTCTTGTCCTGTATCGGTCTAGAATTTTGTTAGAACGATTTGCTCTTGGAAATTCTTACTTTGAGTACGAATCGTTCTTAAACTCGAAATTGACCGTTAAAAATTCAAATATAGAAATATTTTTCTTACAGTGTAGGTTACTGACATTTTTTGTGTGTAGAATGTGTTTACCAAATCCGCTGAGTCTGCGATTTGCTAGGGCATCGCAGTGTGCTGGTATACGTTAGGAGGACTCCTTCTTCTCTTCACAACATTTGTGGGTGTTTGTTATTTCAGCTTATACAGGTGGCCCGTAGAGCCCTGTCAAAAGCCTGAGGGCATTCTTTCCTTTGGATTAACTTTTGGAACCTTTTGGGTTATGGATCACTAATAATGATTTTGCTTGTCTCATTCCCCTGGCGTTTACGCGGGAGGCTGTTCTAAGCGAATTCTCTTTCTTTCTTAGAAACCCTGCCGCAGTAGGGTTTTCTGGCTGTGGAAATGGAACTCTGCCACCATCATCATCTCTCGCTTGAAAAATTAAAGAGATTTCCTTCGCCAACCTCTCACAGTCCCGTAGACTCACTCTGTAGTTTCTGTCAAGTCCTTCTGCTGTCAGACTGTGCAATGTGGCTTTATTCTTGAAGCAGATGGTATGATTGAGTGGTGTTAGCTCTATCAGGACTTCTGTCATGCATACACATGCCAGCCCTTGCAGCTTTTGCAACTGCGTTCTTACAATGAGCAGATTTGCTCTATCTAGCCACCGGAGTATGTGTGGTGCCATGCCCCACGACTGGTGTATTCTCTATGTGCTTTTCAAATCTAAGTCTGTTGTCGAAGACGAGGCCAAGAAATTTGGCGTCCTTTTCCGGTGTTATGGTGCAGCCGGAAAGACGTAATGTCCTCATTCTACTGAGTTTGAATCATCTAGTAAACGGTACAACGATGGTTTATACAGGGTTTAGGTTGAGCCCGATCTCCTTGGAATCGGAAGTAATTTTCAGTTCTCTTTCTTTCCTTTTGCAACGATAACGATGTCATCTGCGTATCCCGGTCATTATGCCCTAGAACGCGAGTTTTTCTAAGAGTTCATCCAGTCGGGAGAGTACTCATCCTCTAATTGTGGTTACTGTGATGTATTCTACACCATTCCTCTTAAGATAAAAGCATTCTTGACAGCATTATGGGATGTTCTGCGAGGCTTCTGCGTCAGAACCACGTGGGTGAGATGTACTCTCTCCTCGTTGCAGTCCGTGTAGACATCGTAAGCCTTTTTGAGCGAGATGTTGTCGTCCGCGCTTTTCTTGGCTAATCTCGCTCCTTCTTTCGGGTCTTCAATGGACTCGCAGAATTTGCTGTAATTCTTTCTTCTGGCTTTCCAAATCTCACTATTGTATAGTGTCAGGACCTGTTTGTGCTGATGCCAGTTCCCATTCTTCTTGGATGTATTAAAAAAAAATCGTGTCTTCTTTCTGAGTTTCTCCAGGGTAGGACTCCACCAAGCCAATTCTCTTTCTACGCATTATTTCAATTCTTTAGCTTAGTTCGTCGGCTACAATTTCTTTAGTCAAAAAAAGCATTAGGCCAATATAATTGGCATGACCGAATCCGAAATTAATATCTGTTTGAGTCCCTGCTTTTAAAAATATTGAAAAAAGTGATTTTGAGATAATCGCATTAAAAGTTTCGACAAATGTTTTCGATGAAATACAAAATATTTTTGAAAGATTCCAAACATGGGTTTGATGCATTAAGATGTTAGCTTTCACAAAAAAAAAAAACAAACTATCAAAATCGGTTAAATAGTTCTCAAGAAATTTGGGTCGAAATGCGTCAAGACATAGTAAAAAAAATCTGCAAAAAGTTCCAAGTTAAATTTTTTTTCAAAAGGCACCATTTGGAAAAACGAAAACATTTTATCGCTTTTTTTTTAGAAGTTATTTGATTAAAAAAAAAGAAAAAACATAAAATTTTATAAAACAGCGTAGATAAAAAAAATGTTTAAAGAAGAGGGTTGTTTAGTTTTGTAAAACATATTTTCGGATCTGCTTGAAAGTCTTAAGGTAAGGTCCCACAGGCAAATAATTTGCGCAAATATTTGCCCATTTTGTTTGCCATTAGTGGGAACACCAAATAGTTTGCGCGCAAATATTTGCCAAGTAACCTTTGCCTATGTTTGTGCACCAATAATTTGAAGCAAATATTTGCCTAATGGGAACACCCTCGGCAAATTTTGTTGGCGGGTTTGCGAGTTTGCTCTTGCAAGCAAATTGTAAGAGCAAACAAGGCAAATATTGAAAAAAAAAATTTTTTTGGCTTACGCAATACAAAATTCAAGCTGTAGTAGCAAGAAAAATTCAAATAAATCACAAGACCACCAAATAAATAAAAATTATATAAATTTCAGGTGATATCGTCTGTACTTTCGGTTACATCTTCCCATCATACTGATAGCAGCAGAACAACTACATAGCTTAAACAATTATTTGAAAAGACAATCAATCACACAAAGCTCGCTGCAGTCGAGTTCCACTACATACCAGGACATATGAATATACCACGAAATGTTATAGAGACGAAAAGGCCAAAAATGATCCTACAGAAGGTCACTTTCACAATACCCCCGGACCTTGTTGTAAAAATCGCGCTGAAAGAATGCCAAAAGTGTTTTCTATAACACGTCGAGCTCTTAAAAGTTGGTAATTAAATACCCTTTCGACTAACGATAAATTTCGTTGGGCAAACGTTTCAATAGTCTACTGCTTATAGAAAAAGCACCATCGGCCACCATTACGTATGGAACAGCAATCTCACGCTGTGGCAAGGGTGCGTCGTCGGGATTGTTGAACCTGTTAGAGAACATGGCCTCATATAGGGAAGTTTGACGAAAAACTCCTCCTTCAGAAACGCGACCATTTGTTTCGACGTCAAAATCCAAGATTTTCTACTTTGCATCCGCCACTGCCATTAACACAATGCTGTACGTACCTAAACAATAAAGAACTTACTACTAATTAATATTTCATGAGAAGATATATCAATTATACCTTTGGTCTACAAAAATGCGCACCTTTAGATAGTAAGTTTTGAGAACCTTTAAAATTGCAGCTCAAGTCTCAGGCACAATCTTGCTAATTGTATTGTGTGGAATTCGAAAAACATACTGCAATGACCGATAGCTATCTCCAGTTGCTAAAAAGCGCAGTGTGACCATTAAACGTCATGTTGCCGAGATCGCATTGCGCATGATGGTGTCTTTAAGCTGAATCATTGGACCAACAAGACACAAATAAAATATACTATTGTTAAATTTTATATAATATAATGTTAGTTATATATTACCAACTGCGTAAATTCTGCTGCTTTCATTCACAAAAAATTTTTGTTCTGATCTAGAGCCTCCAATCGCAACTCATTTAAGAGATTTAGCAGCAACCTTCGCCTAACCCACACACTGCGGCGCGCTTGTTTCTTCTTTGCTTCTTCTTGCACAAGTACCCATTACCCATTGCGGAGCTGTACCGCAGCATAAAATCATTAAGCAGTTATTTTTGTGATTGTTCATGTCTATGCCTTTTCTGTTCTTACTTCAAAAAAATTATATTGTTTGCTCAACCAAATCAGCCTACTTGATTTATAAATTTAGTAGATTGGGCAAAGAAATGTATAATAAAATTTGCCCCCAGCTGTGTGAACACTTACGCAAATTATTGGCGGATAGGAAATATTTGCGCAAACTTTTTAACTTTGTTTACTTTATTTGCTCATGTGGGAACACCAAATTTGTTTTACGCAAACATTTACTGTTCAAGGCTAATTTTGTTCAATGTGCTCAAATTTTATTTGCCTGTGGGACCTTAGCTTTACAGGATGTTTATAAGACCCTAATAGCTCGTTAAAGCAAATAAAATAAAAATTTTAAAAAATGTTTTCTGTTGTTATACAGTACCCCTGGCTCCAAACTGGACGGACAGGTAGGAGGAGGAGTATTTAGTCCAGAGCTTGGGATCAAAACTTCATTAAGACTACCTGATCATTGTAGTGTTTACCAAGCAGAGGTTGTATCCATCCAGGAAGCTACCAACCATCTGCAAAACCTCGCACTACAAGGACTCAAAGTATTTATTTTCTCAGATAGTCAAGCTGCATTAAAAGCCCTTGACGGTTGTGTTAACAACACCAAAACTCCTACGGAGTGCCGGAGATCTATTAACGAGATGGATCAGCACTATGAGATTAATCTCGTTTGGGTGCTTGGACACTGCAACATAGAAGGCAACGAGATGGCCTACCACCTCGCTAGACTTGGCACCACCACTCAGCTCCTACCGGATAAGAGCTACAAACAAGGGAAACTACATTTCAAACAACCATGAATCGCTAGGAAACGACTCACACGTGTGAAGTATCCAAGCTAACATGGCCTACTCTCCACATTAAACGAGAGCGCAAGTTAAAGTCGACTCCAACCGACTTCGATATACCCGTTACTCATGAAAAAACATGTTTAACAGTGTTCCTGCGTTCCTTAGGGTGAACAACTGAAAAGTATGCAACACTTTTTAAACTCGGCTATTTTTCACATTTTTGATCATAACCGTTCATCTGATTTTTATCATTTTCATTTTCATTTTCATTTCATTTTCATATTCATTTTGCTAATTACCAACTATCTCTAGAAGGTACGAATCGTCTATCTTTAAAACTGTAGGAGATATAACGTTTTTTCCGAATTGCGGGGGCGGGAGTGGGCGTGGCCAAAATTTGAAACAAACTTGATCTGCGTGCAGATAAAAGAAGCATTTGTCCCATACATGTCAAACCTCTACCTCTTACCATCTCTGAGATCTAGGTGTTCATACAGACAGACGGACAGACGGACATGGCTATATCGACTCGGCTGTTGATGCTGATCAAGAATATATATACTTTATATGGTCGGAAATGATTCCTTCTGCCTGTTACGTACATTTGCACGACTTTAGTATACCCTTTTCACTCTACGAGTAACGGGTATAAAAATCTAGGGCGTTACTCCGTCAGGAAAGAATAAATATTTCCCTTTTAGGAGGGGCCCTTACTGGACACTGCTTTATAGGAAGACACGCCGCTAGACTCGGCATCAGACACAATGACTTCTGTAGAAGCTGCAATTCAGCGGATGAGGATGAGAGTGTACAACACCTTTTCTGATATTGTCCAGCCCTCAGCAGAAGACGACTCACAACTTTGGGACGTCCTTTCCTAAGCGATCTGTCAGACATTTCTGAAATAGAAATTAACTTACTGCTGAAATTCGTGCTACTTTCGAAATGGTTTAACGGGGAAGACCCTCCCTCTGCGATCACAGCGTAGAAAGGGTTATGTGGTAACACAATGGGCCTGTATTGGCCTAAGTGACAAAATGGGATTCTCCCATTTCAACCATTGCAACCTAACCTAACCTAACCTACACAGTACCCTTAAGTCGTGCGTGGAAAAGAGTTTATAAGTGACTGTACTGCTTAAGCAATAAACATTGAAAAACTTTGCGAGATGTGTAGGGCCAATTTTTAAATTTTTTCTTCAAGTATAACATAATTTCAAATCAATAAACGCAGTACACGTGAAACCATGGACGTCCTTAGACCATATATGTACTATAATTTGTATTTTGTTATTGGTTTGCTTAATGAACTTGGAAATGCAATTGCACTTAAGCATTGAGCATATTTTTAGTACAAAACCAATATGTTTTTTAAAATTCATTTAAAATGAAACCATGGATGACCGTGGTGACTTTGTTACAAAGAAATTTTTAAAGTATTTCGCATATAAAAATATTCTGCAACTGGAAACTTCCATTAAAATAATGGTAAATGAATATCCAGATTCTCAATGATAACGTGACGATCACTCGTTGACCTTTAGTACATCTAATTCAATTACCACAAAATGTAAGGACAACACAAAGGATATCGAATAAAAGAAAGTAGTTATCAAATATCCCAAAATAAGCAATAATTTTTAGCATACTTCTAGACTAAACTTAGGGAATCGCAAGGGTATCAAATCAGCGTCACAGTTCAAGTTACATACTGAGTCTTTTAAGTTATAATTTTTGGCATTATGAAGGGGGTAAAAGCTTCCCTTCGGTATGATTAACTAACCCTTGGATATTAAAATTGTCGTTATACTGGTTTTTGGCACACTCGCACCCCCGCCACTTTCATATGTAAATATATTTTAAATGTAACAATGTGTGTGTGTCTCCAGGGCGGGCAAAGAGTCAATGATCGGTGAACGGTGTCGCGCTCTCAGTTGTTGTTTTTGTTGCTGCTGCTGTCATAATTAAACGCGACAAATAAAATTTGAAGAAAAAAAAACTGCCGCCGCCGTCGTCATCGTTGTCGTCGTCGCCAGGCCAGCGCCAGGCCGTAATACAACAATGAGACAACAATAAATTCTTCAATTAACATTGGCACAGGTAAAAAGCGCCGCACGCGAGAACTGCAGACAGCGGCGGCAGCGGAGAGAGCCTAACACTGAGAGCAGAGAGCGTGACTGTGGGTGTGAGTGTGTGCTGGAAATGTTGTGCCAGGATCATTTGCATTTTGGTTTCGGCGACGCAAGGTGTCGCACAAAAAATAACAAAAACAAGAACAAAACTTTGTTGTTGCTGAAAAAGTGGGCACGTCGTGCATATTTTTGCTTAAACCAGGGGTTCTCGCACTTGTTGTTGTTGTTGTTGTGCCTACTATTCTACATATTGTTATTGTAGTTGGAGCTGCCGCGTGCCTACTTGCATTAGTCATACCACAACAGAGCGCTGCCAGCGACTACGCGTCGACGAGGGCGACGACAACGTTGAGCACTGCCAGCAGACAGGCATACGCAGCCAAGAAGACGACAACTTGACTGAGTGATCTATGGGCTGGTGAACCGAGCAGAGCAGATCAGACCTCACCACCCACTACCAGAACAATTTTTTGGCTGGACATTGACGCCGGTGACCACCAAATAAGCCATTAGTCACAACAACAACAACAGCGAGCGAGTTTTGAGCCCCAAAAACACACACACACACAAGCGAAACCCCCAACCAACACGAAAAACGATCGCTAAGCGCGTACACTTCGGCTGTCGCTTCGGTTGGCTCTGGTGCCTTTTCTGAGCGCAGGTTTATCAAAATTCGATTTTCATTTTCAGTTTTAATACAATTTCTGCCGTAGTGTCGTGTGGAGGTGGCCAGGAGCAACCAAAAGCAACCAGCAACAACATAAAAACGTGCAAAAATACAAGTGCAAAAAAAATAAAAACAATATATGTAAAATAATAATAATATTAAACAAGCTGTGTGCCTGTGTCTGGTGGCTTTTTCGACTTTGCCTTGCGCCTGTTTATAACAAAGAATCACGTAATTTAATCCGTGCGCGCAGCCAGCGGTGAAGTTGCAAACGGCAAATGGCTGCCAGTTGAAGTGCTCGTCGTTTGTTTGTAAGTTTGGTGTTTGTTTACGCGTCGTTTACAGTTAATCATTCGCCCTCCAAAACTTGACCACTTTGCTTGCACGTGCTGATCAGATCCTGGGTGGGTTGGGGTGATGCTAAAGACTGTGCCAGTGGGCGGGATTTGATTTAGGCCATGAAGCCAAAAGTTGAGTAATTTTTACAGTGAAATTAAACAAAACAAAATAAAGAAAGTGAAATTTATTAAACAACTTTTATGAAAACAAAAGAATAAAGAAAGCAAAATTTAACAACTTTACATAAATAAACAAATTAATAAAATATTTTTATATATTGCAATAGAAATTTACTATCCCAACGAGCCAAACGAAAGAAACCAAAAATAAAAAAAATTTAGTTTAAACCATAAAATATAAAAAGATAACTGATAATTGTAACTTTAATGATAATCCAAACCAAAAACAACAACTTATAAAACGAACAAAAAAAAACAGAGAAAAATCTTGTGATAAACGCTGACAATTTGTTGTATTCGTTGATGATTGCCATAAAAGCACACAAAATGCAACACAACAATAATAATCTGCAGCAGCAACAGCAACAGCAGTTGCAAATGCTGCAGCAGCAACAACAACAAGAACCGAATTATAATGTTTGGTCCGGCAACAACAACAGCAACAACAGCTGCAACAATGTAGTGCAATTCCGTCAGCAACAACGCGCTGCCTCCTGGATAGCAGATTGCACTAAGCAGCAACAGCAGCGCCACAACAACAATAACAATATGAATGTCAATTACAATCAGCACTTACTGCAGCAGCAACAGCAGCAACATCAGCAATACATGCCACAAACTTACTACACGCAACAACTAGCGCCAGCCACCACCGCCCCAGTTCAAGTGAACAATTGTTATGCCTCCTGTTATGTCTCCTTGCAACAACAACAGCAACAACAACAACAGCAGCAATCATTCCAGGCACCCACAACAACAACAGCATCCATACAACACCAGCAGCAACAGCAGCAACATTCGCATCAACGACACACGCCTGCGCAATTGGTGAGACTTAATATACAGGAGAAATATGGCATGGATCAGACGCAACTGAACGTAAGTAAAAAAAAGCCTCTTTGCTCGAAATTATTTTAGGTTACATTTTTTCGAAATCTATACATTACATTGCCAACACTCTTTTAAGGGTACTGTATACCTTCAGAAAAATTTTTTTTGGATTTTTTTTTATTTGCTTAAACGTTCTATTAGGATCTTATAAACATCCTGCAAAACTTTCAAGCTGATCCGAAACTCAGTTTTAAAGATATAAACAAAAACAATTATTTTTTCCGACCCTTTTATATGAAAATTGTTTTTATCGATCCTCGTATTTTTAGAAATTCGTGTTTTTTTCCCTATTTTGGTAAAAAAACTTTATAAATATTTATAAAATGTTCGATATTATGGAAAAAAAAATTTTGAAAAAAAAAATTTTACTTGGAAATTTTTGGAGATTTTATTTTTTACCATGTCTTGACGCACTTTGACTCAAATTTCTGGAGAACTGCTTAACCGATTTTGATAATCTTTTTTTTTTGGTGAAAGTTAACACCCAAATGCACCAAATCCGATTTATACATTTATTAAAAACGATTTTTATTTCATTGAAAACAGATGTCGAATCTTTAAATGCGATTATCTCGGAACCACTTTTTCCAAAATGGTTGCAAAGATTTAAAGAGTACCTGTTGACCGATTTTCAAATTCTTTCCCTTAAATTACACCTAATACCCACCATTCTGGTGTGAACTAGGATATTTTTGATCGGTCAACAAATAACGGAGCTAGGACCAATACAGTGGGAAAAAATAGTCGATTTTCGAAATTTTTACTTTGAAACCCCATAACTACGTCATTTATTGACCGATCCAAAATATCCTAGTTCACACCAGAATTACATTAATTCTTAACAAAACCCTGTCTTCAGTTTTAAATTCAGATCATCCGTTCTCAAAAAATTTTTGCAACCATGGGCCTATGTTTTAAATTTTTGGTTAACTTTGAACAGAAATACAACAACAACAAAAATTACTAAATTTAGTTTAACCGATTACCTATCCAATGAAAAAATCCGCTTCTTAATACCACTTACAGTTTTTGAGTAATCTAGTTTTTTGTAAACCTTTAAAAAATGACACCTGAAGGTATACAGTACCCTTAAACAAGAAAAGGGAACACATATCGGTTCTGTTAGGGACTCTAAGGGATCACTGGCTCATTGGCATGAATAAGTTGTAGGTGCTACCAAAGATTAAACAATAAGGGCCGATGTCACATCTTGTCACATAAACTAACAAATAGCAGTGTAAAATCGATTACTATCTGACACACATAGCAGCTATCTGGGAGAACAGAAATCTGCCCTAAATGTATTTATTTTCTCTGCTGCTGCTGAGGATAAGGAGCAAATCGTATCAAAACCTTTCCCCCATTGTCCCGAGTAGACATCCGAAATGCGTATACCAACTCAATTTCGGATTTTCGCATTTCATGTACCTTTTGTAAAGTTAATTTAGTTCTTGGTAACGATTTTGGAATAACATATCCAATCGACAATCCTAAATACTAATAAAAAGCTTTTCAAACCTTAACGTTTGTATTTGGCCAAGAGCCAGGTATTTATTTTGTGCAGCTCTTAAAGGTTTAGAAGAAAGATAGAAGGGGAGACTTTTTGCAACTTTTTGAAATGGAAATAAATTTACTTTTCAAAATAATCTACTATTATTCACTTAATTCAATGGTACTTCAACTTCTTTACTCAAAATAACCATTCCTTTCACAGATAACTTGTTCATTTAACTCAAGTTACATTTACAATTACAAACCGTTAAAGAGGACATTTCTATTGAGATTGAAAAAAAATAATAAAACATTTTAATGAACTTGTTAAACTCTGGAATCAAGAACGTCGGGATCAAAAATTCACTCCTGGATCAAGAATTTTGCTCTTACCGTACTTTTGAGAACGAATGCTCTTGATTCAAGCGTGAAATTCTCAACTTTTTCTTTGAGTGTACTTTATGAAACTTTTCTAGCAGTCATCTCATGGATTTCCCAACCAAATTATAATTTGATTTTAAAGTATACATAGGCCAACAGTGATCATCAGAGTTGAAACAAGATTTGAGTTCACTTGGACTATTTTATACCCTGTACCCATTGAATATGGTTAAAGAGGGTCATGAAGTTGTGCCAATGTATGTAACACGTAGAAGGAAATATTTCCGATCGTGAAAAGTATATATATTCTTGATTAGCATTAACAGCCGAGTCGATAAAGCCATGTCCGTCCTTTTGTCCCTCCGTCTGTCTGTATGTATGTCCTTGAACTGCAATACAAACTCCTAATGCTCAACGTTTATTCTTATTTGGCTTTCTAAGATGTAATTTTTATACTGAAAAAAACTAACAAAAAATACTCTCAAGAAGAGGTATGTTTACTTAATTGTGAATGTAGCGTTTATTTTTCATCCGATTTCGATGACCAAGGGCAAGAAATGTTCGTAAGAGATTACCCAATCCTGTCAATATCTGAGACCTGAGCAATTTTTATGGTAAGAGTGAAAAAAACGTAATCAAAGGCAGCAAAAAATTAAAAATTATAAAAAAAATTTCCAAAATCCTACTTTGAAGTGCCATAACTTCGTAATTTATAATTGGATTTTAAACAACTATCGTTTTTGTAAGAAATAATTTTAATATCTTTAGTTTTTGTTCCAGTTTATACATATTGGAGGACCAAAACCAGAGAAAATGGCATTTTAGTAGACCTACTTTTTTTCAAATCACTAAAATTGATAAATAAAATTAAAAATTTCGCGATATCTCAAGAACCGTTTTACTTTTGACATATCTGAGAGCAGATTTGAATTTAGCATGAAATTTTACATAAGGATCAACTATTTAGAAGCCGGGATCAAAAAACTGTTGCATAGTGTAATCAATCATTAATAATTTTCCTGAGCTTGAAACTTTTACAAAATAGTCAATTGTATGTATGCCTTTGAGAAGGGCAAGTAAGCGTTGAACTATATTTTCCGGATTGTATTTATTACGTCTTCGCTAAGAAATCCAATGGTCGCAAAGCGAAATAACACAAATACGATCAAACCAGCAATTTAGCTAAAGGAGCGGGGCATACAGCATCGTCCACAGCTGCATCCTTCCTATGCATACTCCTATCAGCTATATAAAATCCTTAAAAATTATATATTTTACACAAGGCCAAAAGGTCCAATTCATAGAAGAGGTGGTGGTGATTCCAGATGATTTTCGTGTGCAGAACAAGAATCTGTTTTGGGGAAATGATCCATCACAAATTGCTAAAAATCCAGACGTGATAGAGCATTTCACAAAACAGACTTGTGTTCTGCGCACAAAAATCGTCAAGAATCACCACACCCCTTCAATAAACTGAAAAAAGTCTACTTTTGTGCCTTGTGCTATTGATCAGCATCATAAATCAAGATTTATGAGTTATGACCGTAAGTGCTATATCATAAGGATGTTTTTCGTGAGCAGCTCTTCACGCCCTTTTCGTACTTTTAATGTGCTTAAATATCGGACTCTTTTGGAAAGTAAGAAACCAAATACTCTGTAATCACAAAGTAATGCGTAACGGACATTTAAGTAAATATATTATTTTAGGGGAATTTTTTTTTGATATGAAACCACGAAGTTTGTTCTGCTGACTTCCCACACACACGGACACACATGTGAAACCATGGGTCCACATTGACATTTCCCCTTGACATTCACTTGTAAAGCCATAATGCATCTTTGGGATTCACTTATATAGCATCACTTCGATATAAGAGGAATCTGGCATTAATTAAATAAACAGGAGGTTATCTCGAAACAGTCTTTAGCTTTAACCAAGGCCTCATTTGGCACCACAAAAAGCCCCGAAAGTTTTAATATACAATTTTTGTAAGTGTTTGATGAAAGTCAGAATATATTAATTCTTGCTAATTCGAAATAAAAGGTTAAAAATTTAAACTAATATTGATTTTTTTATTTGTTTGAAGACAAATGCATTTCAATTTTTGATTTTATTGTGATGCATTCGGTTGAGGCTTGGCGATTTCCCTTTAGGGGCAGTGCATGTGCATAATCAACTGTTTGCATACATACAACTACATACTTACTTTCGCCATCTCGCTTTAGTTCGCCTCATCTCTGTTCGTGCTCATTGTGATTTGTTGTCGCCTTCATGTTGCGGTTTTGTAGGCGGCGCTTAGATACAAGGTGGGGTGTCACGTTGCATACAAATGCATCTTTGAAATCAGCCTCAGAGAAAAGGCAATAAAATGATTACACCTACGGGACACGGGGCGTATGCCTAATATAGCTCACATGACGTATACGACGCGTTGTCAAAAATTGATTTGACATTTTGCTGTTTATCGCCTGCAAATATTTGCTGTCCGCTCCGGCGTGGGAATGCCGCTCCCCATACAATAAAACACATTTTGGGTAATTTAATTTTGTTGAAACTGCAAACATTGACCAGGGAGAAGGTTGAATTTAAATTAAGCCAGCAGACAGTTATGCAAATACAAAATAAGTTTAATCAACTTGAGGCTTAACTCATTTTCACTTAGAATTCGCTTTACCATCATGGATTATAAATAACAACTGTGACGCATGTGCCTTCTGTCTCGACCAAAAGTCTACCCTGGTCGTAGTGTCCCATTATCGCCAACTGAGCCACAATGATGACAGCGTACACACGCTGCAAAACCGAGTTGTGCTCGACCAGATAAGATGGCAATTGTATTGTCACGAACTGTTCGCTCACTCATTGGGCCAGGCCAGGAAGTGCAAAAAGCTGTTAAAACATTATTTTTACCCACAACGGAAATACCAAGAGCAAAGCAACCCCAGAGAACATACCTTTATTTGACCAGCCACAAAAGCAACACCTGAGGCTTCTTATCTATATGGATGTAGCTGCTTTGGCCCACTGGCTAGTTAGATTAACCAACAGACTTCTTAAAAGGCCTTTGTGTATATAGATTCAAATTTTAAGTCCATTTTTGACATTTGGGCTTGGGGTTGATAATAAACTAAATTGAGAGTAGATATTGAAATTATATTCATGACCAACATTACTCACTTAAACAAATGTAGTTTAATAGTTTCATTTACTTCACAAAAAACCTCAGCAGTTTAGTGAAACGTCTCTACCAAGAAAATTCTTTAGTTAAGCAAAAATCTCCAACCTGTGGTGAGTTTCAACTTGAGACAGCGCTTATGAAAATTATATTGAAACTGAATGATTTCTTTTTTTTACCGGTCTTAACTTCTTCAATCATCTCTCGACTTTTATTTATGTTTGAGTACACTACAAGGTGTGGTGAAAAGTTATTTGTTGTGATTTATTGGTCCGTTTGATCAACACTAATATTTTTAAACCGATGGACTAACACCAATCAAATCTTTATGATAATCTGAACTTATTGTGCAATTGAGTAAATTTCGCGATTTTGGGACAGTTCGGTCTACACCACATCGCTCACTTACTTCCAGACTGGCCTAACTCTTCTATCTCTTCTACTTTCCATGTGAGATGAGAATATGCCGCGATATTATTTTACAGTTTCATTTTCATTTTAATGCATGAACGTCATATCTCAGTCCTGCGGTCGATATTGAGCAATCATACTTCGGCTTTCAGTTAAAACATCATATTTTTATACCCTTGGAGAGAGTATATTGAAATTGTCCGGATGTTTGTAACGCACAGAAGGAAGCATCTCCGACCACATAAAGTATATATGTTTGTCCGTCTGTCTGTTCGTCTATTTCCATGCTATCTCCTCCGTCAGTTTTAAAGCTATCTTAACCAAACTTGCACGTAGTCTTTTGGTACAAATACGCTGCACATTTGTCAGAACCGGCCGGATCGGATGACTATAGCATATAGCTGCCATAGGAACGATCGGTTGTAAAACTAGTTTTAGTGAAAAAAACTTTTGTGTTTTTAATGCTATTTATTAGTTTTTAATGATTTCACATAATTTCACCAAGATTTGTCGAAATCGGACAACTATATAGTATAGTTGCCATACAAAAGATAGATCTGAAAATAAGTCTTGGGAAGAAAAACTTTTTTGTTTTCAATGCTATCGCTCCCAACCCTCATATTTATAAGTTTTCAATGATTTCACATAATTTTACAAAGATTTGTCGAAATCGGGCCACTATATAGTATAGCTGGCATACAAAAGATAGGTCAGAAAAAAAGTTCTATTTTTAAGAATTATTAATAAGAATTCTAAATTCAGAATATTTTTGTTGAATAACTTGAAACTAAAAGAACCATTTTTCCTGGTTAAATCCATTTAGAACTTTAAACGTGTTTTTCTCAAAATGGATAATTTTGAGTTATGCCAGTATTGAAATAAGTGAGCGACATATTCTTACCCTTTACTACATAAATGTATATTGCAGTCTATCAAATCTTAATAATAATAATGGGAATAAAAAAATTTTGCAAACTTCGCATTTATTTTAGTTGATTAATTGTTTTTATACACTTGAAAAGTGTATTATAATTTTGCCCAGAAGTTTGCAACGCATGGAAGGAATCATCTCCGACCACATAAAGTATATATATTCTTGATCAGCGTAACGAGCTGAGTCGATTAAGCTTTGTCCGTCCGTCTGTCCGTCTGTCTATTTCTACGCGAACTAGTCCCTCAGTTTTGAAGCTGTCGAGCTGAAATTTTCCACAGAGTCTTCTTTTCTCTGCACGCTGCTAATATGTCGGAACCGACCGGATCGGATAACTACTTCTTGTAGCTGCCATGCAAATGATCGGTCGAAAAATGGATTTTAATGGGAAAAACTGTTTTTTTCTCAATATTACCGCTCTCAATCTCGGTCATGCGTAATATTAAATGTTTTTAAGCTGATCTGCGAAGTTTAGTCGAAGGCGCTAACCGTTGAGACAAGCGATTTCAAGTGTATAAAAACTTCGGCTCGGACGAAGTTAGCCTTGCCTTTCTCGTTTATTGTTTAATTGTTTGATCTACAACTCGTCTAGATTGCCATTTCCAAACTTGGCAATATTTTGGACTGTTTAATCTTTCGTAAATACTTAAATAAAAATTTGTCAAAGTTTGCGGTTCTTGGTCTTCAATTGCCATCTATTCAATATTCGTAATTCTTAGGTTCCAAAAATTTTCAAATTTCCTGATTGTCTTGACCAAATGATCAACTTATCCGACTTACCCGTCGGCTTACCTGTCTTTACTGCGTTTCGTAAACACTTAAATGACAGTTTGGCGAATTTCGCTGTTTTGATCCAAACTTCTTTTATGCGTCTTCAATTACCATTTATCCAATAATATTGAACCATGCCAAATTTCATCCTAATCTTTTCAACCATTTATGCGTGAAGCGCTTTCAAAAATACTCTTAAAATAAATTATCAAATTTCGCGGTTTTTTCGACCATTCACAGACTTGAGGTATAGCCTATGACTTTAACCTGATCGCCATAAACATACTGTGCAAATTTCGTGAAGATCGGTTCACCCGTTTAGACGCCCATTAGGATCAAACACACATCCAAACATACTTTCACTTTTATATATATGAATAGATGTATAGATTAAATTAAGCACCTCAGTCGACGCTTTACGTCTGCTATATAGTGTACTGATTTTAGTGTTAAACCGTCAGTTACCTCTTCTTTGACGCATAGATGGCCTCCATTGTGGCCATTAGCCTGACTAGTGGATTACTCACAGCTTCATAAAATATTCATTCAATTTTCATCAAACTAGGCATAATTGGAAAGTTTAAAACGTTACCTCTAGAAACAAAAAATTTTTCACACTGGAACTAGTGTTTCGACCAATAATTCCTTCATTAATCATGAGCTATTACAGCAGTTGTATTATTCAACCTATGTACGATTACGACTATATGCATGCATTTGTTTGGATCTAAACAGGTTTTATTCATATCTTAATTATTTGCTTTGCGATCAAATCTTTTGAATTAATATGATAGTGTAATATTTCAATCACGTCATCCTTAACCATGTCACCCCATGACTACGTCATTGCTGAACTTGATACTCATCGACTTCGTAGAATTCATATTGAATTTCCTGGAGCTGTGGTGTTAATCATACCAAAGTTTTGTAATAAAAAATTATGAAGGGTAATTGGGACTCACTTTTCAAATGTTTAAAGAAATTTATAATAACCAAACGAATCAAAATTAATAATAATTTCTTTTAAATAATTAAACTTTAGTTGAACTTACCATTGTCTGAGCTATTTCCGCTCAAAAATTGGTATTTTCCAAATTTCTAGCAAATCAATTTTAATGTACGAATCTCTTACCTACTAAAAAAGCTTTAAATTAAATTCAATTAGAAAAGCTTGATCTATTTTCAACATTTTGCTTCAAAAGACCTTCATTTCAGAAACAGCTGATTTTTTTTTGCTAATGGACGAAAAGGGGCGTTTTAACCGACTATTGCAACACTTTGCAACGCAATAAATGATTAGCGAATTTAATGACTTTGTTGTAGAACCGTTTTTGCACTAAGAAACAATGGGGAAAACAACAAACAAAACAAAATGCGACGCTCATTAAAATTAAGCATACAACCATAATAACAACAGTTAAACGACTTCAAATTAAAGTTGTTAATTTGGAGCGCTTAATTGTTTTTTGTAAAAATGATTAACAAAAACAAAAAAGGCAACAAAGGCATAAAGTTCAAGGACCACTAAAACAAAGTAGCCCTAACATGAACAGAGAATATTAAAGTTACATTCACAGAGATGCATGTAAAAGGTTCTTCAATATGTGGAATATACTTAGGGGGTTTAGGAGGCCTAAACAAGAAAATATAACAAATTTGAACATTTTTGAATTATTCCTCATATTTTCGAAATAGTCATATAACTGGGTTAGTTTTTTGTTTGAAGTAATGGTTCTTCATTTGTATCAGTTAAGTGGTATTCAGATCACACTTCTCTGCCTAAGAAGTTCTGACAATTACCGCACTTTCCTAAAAATAGCATTACTTGGAAAAGAATATTTGAAAAAGATATTGCCAAAATTTTGTTTTTTAATCTTAATTTGCGGCATTGAGACGCATAAAGAAAGATTTTCTTGGAATAATTGTGGTAAACCAAATTATGAGCAAACTTCTTGTGTACTGCAATCAGATTTGAGTCATCTGAAAGCATTTCTATGATTCAACTCACATACAAGAAAAACCTTTATTAGCCTACATGGTAGAATTCTCTTTATAAATAAATAAATTGACCCGAAAACGCAAAGATGCAGTTTTTAAAAATAAATTTTTATTTAGTCTTGAAGTCATCAAAAGCCTTTTCGTTGAGTATAAAACGATAGTGTGGGACGGAAAACAATGATGCTTATTGAGCCTGATTCCGTTCGCACTGTTTATTGAAGATGCTGCGAATGTAGAGCTTCAGTTCGGGAGGTCATAAGTATAGAAGGTTTGGTTGTTGGTCCCATTCCAGGTTTAAAAAAAAACCTGAACCAATATTTTTATTATTTATAGATTTAGATCATCGATACTTCTGGACAAAAATTCAGAAGAAATGGTAAATAGAAGGAATATAAGAAACTAGGAGTCACTCGAAACAAATTGGCAGAAGCAATCATTGAAATCAACAGCACTTGGAAATCTCTAAGAACATTTAGCTAGTAATATGACTGATTTTCTTCAGACTGGATTCGGTATAGGGCGTTCCCAGCTAACGCACGAGCGGCTGGTCAGTTGTCTCCGAGCACCTGAAAAGTCACGACAGGCATTTTCGCGTGACGTGTTTCTGTGAGTGGTGCAAGCCGAAAATGCAGCGCGATCAAATTCTGTGTGAAACTCGGTAAATCTGCGACAGAGACGTTTGATCTGATCAAGCTGGCTTACCCAGATGTTGCTTTAGCAAGAAGTGGTGTGTTTCGGTGGCAACAGGTCTTTTTGGAGGGCCGGGAATTGGTCGCCGATGAAGACCGTGCTGAAAGACCTTCGACTCCAACAAACACCGAAAATGTGACTCGTATGCGCAAAGTTTTAAACTCAGACCGTCGACTAAGTAAACGTTTAAATGCCCAAATGTGACGGAGCATTTAAACATGCGCAAGGTGTGCGCAATGTCGGTCCCAAAAGTGCTCGAAATGCCTTCTGTGGCGCCTTCAATGCTTGGAAAGCAGGCTGGCAGGGCTGCATCGACGCAGAAGTTTTTGAGATTTGTAACGATTGGCTCAATACATATTTTTTAATCGGCTCAATCCTATTACTTTACGGAATCCGGACCAACCCTGTACGCCAAGGTCATTGCTAACTTTAAAAATCAACATTTGACGTATCGAGCATAAATGCTTCTTTTTATCGATGTTTTTTATTTTGTCTAAACTTTATAATGGTGCAAAAATGAAAAAGATTTCTAAACCAACTGAAACTAGAGATGAAATGAACTTAATAAATTATAATTAACTGATGATTTCCTGTACATGAATCTTGTAAGCATATTGATTTTAAATTAGCTTTAAGTAATAACTCAAGCGACTAGATATTTTTAAACTTTTCAAAGTGAAATTTGTTTTCTTATAAGAACCAATAAGTTGCATGTCATAAGACTCCACAACAAAAGAGCTGATTGTCTGTAAAGCCAAATTTAGAAAAAATCAAGTGAAAAAGTCAGTCAAGCCCGATTAAAATATACTATGTAGCGGAAAAAGTGTATGCTCATTTGGTCATGTGTTGATATCAGGGAATCAAACCGGAACCAGAGCCGAAACCGTATATCAAAAAGAACCGATTAAAACCAGGGCTGCAAACCCCTCTGAAATCGGTGGAGGTTTACTCCTGGGTTCGAACTCGTGAAAATTTTGGGTTCGGGTTCTCAAAGAGTGTTCTGAAGGTCGGCGAACCTAGGTTCAGATTCGAATATTTCACCATAAATGTCAAAGTTATTCGAGCCAAAGGTAAAAACATAAAAAGTTTACCAATATTTCGGGCATAACGCGTTTGGTTTATCTTAAGATATTTCCAAATCTGACTTGTAAAGTCTCTCAGGTTGACGGACACGCTGTAGACGCTGATCAAGAAAATACTTTCATTTTTTTAAGCGTTTGTAATGCGTAGATAGATAACCTGCATTCTTATTTAAATTATGGCCAAATAAACATTTTTAGTCGCGAGAATTGTTGTTAAACTCATTTGATAAGTCGATTTTCTGAGAATTTCTTCTGATAACTATACATAAGGTAATCTAATACATTTCCTACTGTTTTATAACGGTTTGTTGACACAGCAACTGCAAGCACAATAAATGTAAGGTTTGCATATTGCAAACATGATTAGCATGTGCAGAATTCGTCAGAAAATCTTTAATTCAGCGATAAGAGATTTAAAATTAGTTGAACTGCTGCCCCACATCTTCATCCGTTCGACGGAAATTAGTAACAGAAGCAACAGCCAACTCTCTCAACCTTAACCTTGATGTGGTCGACACTTCCAAATATCTAAATGTCAAAATGTCTGTCCAGACAGACAGACAATTGGTAGTGCTGTCGTCGCCAGCAGCACTCAGACGCAGACACATTGCTTATCTGCCCACGTTCGAGTCCTGTGGAGAAAAAGTGGTTAATGGTTGAATAAGATTGAGGCTACCTGGCTGCCTAATGACTGCTGAATCTGTATCTAAATGTGCATTACTTTTGTATTTAGCACGCGCCTCCCAGAAAGCAACACTTAATATGGAATATGGGAACCTGTCCGACATTCCAAGCGGGAGGCCCACATCAGCCTCCGAGTGTAAAAACCCCGATGAGTCATCCATAGCGATGCGTGCTCCGCCAGTTTGGCATACATAAGTCCAGGCGGGCGACTGGCCTGAGTGGGGAGACGAAGATAAAGAGCGAGAGAGAAATCAAAACAAAACGGCCAAGTGGAAAATGTCAACAAACGAGCTGCGCGCCAAATTCACACTTTTGAGTGCAACCACTATTGAGTTTAGTTTCAGAGCGGAGCGCTAGATGAATTGCTCGCATGCGATAAAGCTAGTCCGTGGGTTTGCTGGTGTGAGTTTGTCGCTGGTGTATAAGTGTGTGTGGCTGTGCGTTGGATTATTGGAGCGCGCTCTCTCTCTCTCTCTGTGTTTCGTTTGCTTTTTGCCTTATCATTCTGACAGTTGTTGTCTGGTTTGCCTGTGCCAAGATATTCGTCAGGGCATCGGAACTCATGCGGAGCGGACAAATATAGTTCGGAATAAAAAGATTGAATGGAATTTACGTTTAAGTAGGGCTAAATTATTTTTAACATAAAAATTAAAGTGGTAAAAAGATTATAAAATATAAATTTACAATACAATCTATATATATAAAAAAGTTCAACCTGACTGACTGGTGACCGTCGCACAGCCTAAACCATAAAAAAAAGGAATATGAGATTTTCACATTAGTTTTATCTTATGCTGAAAGGGAGTACTAAGAACGGATTTTGGAAAATTCTGTCGGCAAATGTGGAAAATTCGCGGAAAACTGTTGTATGAAACTTTTTTGTTTTTCATCCGATCAAGTTCAAACTCATTTTCAAAGCTCTATATGAAAATTCAACAACAACTGCATACCAATCTTCCGGAAAATTCACCCCCCCTGGGTGGAAAGTGGGTGGTCAAGGTTGTATGGGCGAAACTTTAGTTGCCAGCGGTTAGCGCCAAATTCATTTTCAAAATTACTCATAAGAAAACATAAGTTGTAAGCATAGTACGCGAAATAATTTGACACGTATTTCCCGATTTTGGAAAATCCGCACACGAGGAAAATGGCCGGAAAATTCTGAATCCAAAAAAGTATTTATCATACGATTGGCTTGAAACTCGGATTGTAAGGTCAAAATAAGAATTTATTTTGTTTTAAATTTTCCGATGTTGGAAATATTGCCAGGATGCTCACTGTGAAGTGAATGGGATGTGGGTGTAAAGTTGTTTTGGAAGTGGGTGGTAAGTGGATGTAAAGTGGGTGAATTGTGGCAGGAAGTGGGTGTAATGTGGTTGGGATGTAGGTGGGAAGTGGGCGGGAAATGGGTGGGATGTGGGCGGGAAGTGGGTGTTAAGTGGGTGTGCGTTGGTTATATACTGTTGAAGGCGCAGCGAAGCGTGACGGGCTATTTGCTAGTACTTTTTAAAGTTCTTAAAAAGTATCGCGTTTTCCTCGAAACCTCTGCGCGCAACAACTTACCCTAAAAAATTCGCCTTGAAAATTGGAAATTCTTCTATAAAACTCTATTTCTAGGTACTAAAAATTCATTTCCAAAATTTTAAAAAAGAAAATTTTTAAATACAGACATATTTTCTGAATTTAATGACGATTTTCTAAACTATAAAGTGATTTCGATTCTAGGTCGACTTTTCTAAATATAGAAATATAACTTTCCGAGTGCTTGGTGTAGCTAGCCCCATTGCACCTCTACGAAAAGTAAAAGCTACTTGAATGACTTCTTAAAACATTCACCCCTAAATCTGTTTTCTACAAACAAAAGCTTTTTAAAGAAATTTATACAATTTATTTTAAAGTGTAAGTCCGAACTTAGTCGGTTAGACCAAATTATTATTTTTAGTAAACTCTAAGCAACATATTTTATCATCTGTAATAATGTTATGACAATTCAAGTGAGTAAAGAAATGGTAACGGTCTTATTTCAACAACTGTAGGAAGCCATGAAAGGCCGTTTTTATACCCTTGGAGAGGGTATATTGAAATTGGCCAGATGTTTGTAACGCATAGAAGGAAGCATCTCCGACCACATAAAGTATATATATTCTTGATCAGCATGACGAGCTGAGTTGATATAGCCATGTCCGTCTGTCCGTCCGTCCGTCCGTCTGTCAATCTGTCCGTCTGTTTCTATGCTATCTCCTCCGTCAGTTTTAAAGCTATCGTAACCAAACTTTGCCAGAAGTCTTTTAGTACAAATACGCTGCTCATTTGTCGGAACCGGCCGGATCGGATGAATATAGCATATAGCTGCCATACGAACGATCGGTCGAAAAACTAGTTTTAGTGAGAAAAACTTTTTTGTTTTCAATACTATCGCTCTCAACGCTCGTATTTATAAGTTTTTAATGATTTCACAAAATTTCACCAAGGCTTGTCGAAATCGGACAACTATATAGTATAGCTGCCATACAAAAGTTAGGTCTGAAAAAAAGTCTTAGTGAGAAAAACTTTTTTGTTTTCAATGTTATCGCTCTCAACGCTCGTATTTATAAGTTTTCAATGATTTCACATAATTTCACCAAGGCTTGTCGAAATCGGACCACTATATAGTATAGCAGCCATACAAACTGTCAGGCACATATCAAGCTCCAAGGGTATATAAACTTCGGTCGAGCCGAAGTTAGCTTGCCTCTATTTTTATTTTTAAATTGCCTTACCTTTTTTTCTTCAGACTTGATGTTGAATATTTTGTTATAAAATCATTTTTTAAAACGTCTTAATGGAAAACAAAACTCAACAAAAACTGTTTTGAAATTCACAGTTGCCAATGTCTAACTCCACAAAAAAAAAAAAAAATTACGCGTGCATATGTCTTTTAATCTTAAACGGGTAATTTTAAAGTCATTGCATGGGGCTGGTTTCGCCAGATTTTGAAATGTCTATAACTCGTGAGAATTGAAGCTTCTTCTCTCGGTTCATTTACTTAGTCTTGTCTACACCCAAAATTAGTAATCATAAAAATGACACTATTTAGTCATCAATTGGAAACTATTGAGTTTAAATTCTGTTTTATACTCCAAGTATTATGTTGATATTTTAGAAAGTATTAAAATGATATTTCAAGGATATCCAATTAATTCTAACATGTATCAGGTTAACACTTTTTATACCCTGTACTCATTAAAAATGAGTAAAAGGGGATCATGAAATTGTGCAAATGTATGTAACAGCCGAAAGGAAGCACTACCGACCCCATAA
Source organism: Lordiphosa clarofinis (assembly GCA_018904275.1). NCBI lineage: Eukaryota > Metazoa > Arthropoda > Insecta > Diptera > Drosophilidae > Lordiphosa > Lordiphosa clarofinis. The sequence continues at coordinate 344,642 of JAEIGQ010000245.1, forward strand.
AGCCAAGTGGATTTAGTCATGTCCGTCTGTCTATCTGCCCGTCTGTCTGTATGAACGCGTAGATCTCAGATAATGTAATTGATGGAGCCACAAGTTTTGGCATATATATAGTTGGAACCTAGTGACTTAATATATATTCAACATCGTCATCGTCTGTATACAACAATGAGATCCGAGCAAAAGCACCTATTATATGTAAGTCCGCCAGCCTATTTATTCAAATTAATTTTAAATTAAAAGGAAATGAAAGCTATAGGAACTACATTGGGTATAGGTTATTTGGCTGTCGGGCCACTCGACCGCAACACTCTTTCTTGTTTTGTATTAATTTTTAAGTAACTAAGTACCGTTTGCACAAAAATCCAAACACTTAATGTGACACGTCAAGCATCGCCAGCTGCTATATTTGGTTTCGTTATAAATTTACATACATTTTTATAATTTTCGAACTTACATTCGTTGAAACTGAACATTTTTTAAATTCAAATTAATATTATAAGTAAGAAAATAAAAACTACAGCATCACTTTAATACTCTCTAGATTTAAATTATACAAAAAAAATTACACTTGTTTCAGTTTTAATTTGAGACAACGCTTATCAAATTGATATTGATACAAATCTTTTTGCGTGTAGCGGCTTCCCATTTCTCCAAAGACTCTTATTTCAAAATAACCAATAGGAATAAATTTAAACGGCATTACATCAAATGATTAGAAGAAATTACTCATGCTAGCTTACATGCGTAATCGTCTTGTTGAAACCACATGTTGGACTCATCAATATCCAATAATCCAGGCCTCACCATCTGCATTTTCGGAGAAGAAAAGTCCGATGATACATGCAAACTGTGACACATTGGTCTGACATCAGTTGGAAGTATTTTCGGACCCTGAAGATTATTCATTCATGATCAACATGACAAGCTGAGTCGGTCCCCAAGTCGTAAATGTAAATTATTCGAAACTTAACATATTTTTCAAAACTTTTTATAATGAGGCTCCCATAAATTACTGTACAATAATTTTAAAGTGTAAAGATATGATTGGCTTTGAAGTAATGTTTTAGTAACCTTTAGGTCCTATTACACAGTTAGACAAACTCCGCTTCTAGGAAGAAACACCTCATTTTTGAGATCAGCTGAATTTCATTTGTGTCTGGTTAAAAAAGATGCTAAAGTTTTGGTAAATTCACCAAAGATGATGGAAGTCGGCACAATGATTATAGCATTTCCCCATTCGCCCGTAGAGGTAAAACTTAGAAAAATGTTTTTATGGAAAAGCGTACGTTAGAATTTTTTGTTAGAATTCTGTTACACATTGAATCTTGAAGTAACGCAAAGAGATATTTAAGTAGGACCTGAGATGATTGTGTAGTAAGTGAAGAGTTTGATCCCTAGTTAAGTATGTTTACAGAAAATATAAATATGTTGTTTTTTTGATTCTATAAAAAAATTAATATAAGGTTGATTTTTTAGCAGCTTTCGGATTTGATTAAAATAAATACATACACACAAAAAACTTTGGTAAATGCAACTTTTTTCATTAATAAACTCAGATATTCCATTTATTAAGAAAATGTCTGCATTTTTTATTTTTGTGTATAAAAAAAAAGGCAAATTGGTGCGCTACATAGGCTTGCTGCTGGTTGCCCCAATTATTTTGCTATTCCGAAAAACAACAAATTAATCAAAAATTGTATTTTATTACATGAAAAACTTTTACTTACTTTGGGGGATTCGAACTCGGTTCCCTTGGACTGATGAAACTCGAAGGGGCTGGCGTTTTAGACGACTGCGCCACCCCGCGCGTCTGAGACAGGGCAACTGAAAGCTTAGTTGTATTGAGTGTGTATTAAATGTGTGTACAAAATGTGTCCATAAATACTCGCTTGTAGTTCTCAAGATTTAATTCCACACAGCCGATATAAATACCGCAATTGAAGTTTGCGGAGAAAAAACCCAAAAGTGTTAGCAGTTTGAAATCAAAGGGACGCATAGGTAACTTTAAATGACTTTTATCTTGTTAATACGTTGAAATTGGTAAAATCAACAAGAAAAGTCGTTAAATAAACAGTCTTAGCCAACAAAAAATGTTAGATTATTTTTATAAAATTTTTTTTTTGTGTGTATAAACCTCAGAAAAAGGTATCTAATCTTTATTTAAGTCTATAGCGAGCGAATTCCGAGGAAATTTATTGAAATAAATTTTAAAATAAATGGAATTCAAAGCTACAGGAACCATATTTCTTGGGACAGGGTATTTTGCTGTCGGTGCACTCGACCGCAACACTCTTACTGGTTTATTATAGTTTATTCTGTTCCAAGAAAATCGGTTCTTAATAGCCCAATACTTTAATATTTAAGCTCTGGTTTCGGTTATTGTAAGGCTTACCCATCGCGGTTTGATCGCACAAAAAAAAATTTTTAATTTGCAGTCTACTGTGACGCTGATACTGTTCCGTTCGGAAAATAATTTAAAACTAGCTCAGAACCGTTTCAATATTCTTTCATCGATCAATATTGGTTTCGATCGGGTTTGGAAGGTAATAAGCTGAGGAGGTTTCGTTTAGAGTCTGTTTTGAGGGACACTAAAACACGAACCGAATCGGTTGTGAGGGGCTTTGTATTCGACACTGTAAATTAGGGCTTATAAAAAAGAGGGAGGCCAACAAGTGAGAGTGTATTCTTCTTTTTCTCTTCTTGATTGCCCATCGATGGTCTCGGCCGCTGCTACTAATGCCCGCCAGTCACTTCTGCTCCGTGCGAGCTGGCACCAGTTTTTCACACCAAACTTGGAAATGTCTTTCCGCACCTGGTCGTCCCATCTTAGTGGTGGGCGTCCCACCTTGCCTTGTCCCTGTTCTTTCGCATTCCTCTAGTAGACCTTTTTTATTGAACAAATTCAATTAATAAAAATGCCATCTAAAAGCGATAAAGGTATTCTTCTGGAATGTTCTTAAAAGATTGAACTTGATGTATATAATTTAAAATGCAAACAAATTTATACAATATTTATAATCGAAATAAAAGTTGGAAAAATTTTTAATTATTAAAAAATAACTTGAAAGTGTCTAGACCGATAAGGGAATTGCCGCCTCCTTTAGTCTGGGATTTCGAAATTTCCTTTATAATTGGATAGATTACTTCAAAACAAACTGATCTGGCCCAATTTTAAGTTATTTTTATGCCATGTCCTTGAGATATCACAAAAAAAATCCTTTTTATAAATTGCAATATCTCGGGAACCAGAGTGATTATAGACATGAAACAAATTACCAGTGTTAGAAAATTGATCAAGTTTTCGAAAATTGAATTGCTGACATACACTGAAAACATTTTTCGGAATAAATAAATAAAAACTATAATCAGGGGTGTTCTAGAAATCTCTAGAGATTTTCGTATGAACGATTGCACTTCGAACTAAACTGGGACTACATTATTTGCGAAGTGCGAAGAATCAAACCGCCTACTAGATTATGTGGAAGGAAACCCGTACGCAACAAATCTACTTGGCTTTGAGTCCGTCCGTCTGTCTGTATAAACACCTAGATCTTAGAGATGGTAAGAGATAGAGGTTCGACTTGTATGGGACAAATGCTTCTTTTATCTGCACGCAGATCAAGTTTGTTTCCAATTTTGGCCACGCCCCCTCCCGCCCCCGCAACTTGGAAAAAAGGTATATCTCAAACAGTTTTGAAGATAGACGATTCGTACCTTGAGGAGATGTTTAGTAATTAGCAAAATAAATCGATTTTCCGAAGAAATGATAAAGATCGGATGAGCTGTTCTCAAGTTATGAGCAAAAATGTGAAAAATAGCTGAGTTAAAAAAGTGTTCAATACTTTTCAGATGTTCACCCTAAGGAACGCAGGAAACATGTTTTTTCATGAGTAACGGGTATATCGAAGTCGGTTAGAGCCGACTTTAACTTGCGCTCTCGTTTATATTAAGAAAAGAATTTTAAAATTATTTTTAGCAAAGCTTAATTGCCCTTTTAAGTGCAAATTTTTTATTTGATACACGAGGGTTCTTTTGGGTATTTACACAATATTTAACACGGGTTTCTATTTACAAAGTCTCTTTACGGTTTTGTCTTTTTACGGCTTGCCGATACGGATTTTTCTTTCTGTCTGTAATTACATTTACAGAGTCTGTTTTTGTCCATCTTGTATCTCGGATTCTTTTTACTCTACGAGTAACGGGTATAAAAAGAAATGAATAACACAGTTACTTTTCTGTCCCGAAGTAAGCATAAGCATGATATTTTTTTTCCATTTTTCCCTAAGTGGTCAACAAAGTGAACACCCTAATAGATTTAAACATTATTTAAAAAAAAACGAGAAAGGCAAGGCTAACTTCGTCCTTGCCGAAGTTTTTATACACTTGAAATAGCTTGTCTCAACGGTTAGCGACTTCGACCAAACTTCGCAGATCAGCTTAAAAACATTTAATATTACCCATGACCGTGATTGAGAGCGGTAATATTGGGAAAAAAACAGTTTTTCTCATTAAAATCCATTTTTCGACCGATTATTTGTATAGCAGCTACAAGAAGTAGCCATCCGATCCGGTCGGTTCCGACATATTAGCAGCGTGCAGACAAAAGAAGACTCTGTGCAAAATTTCAGCTCGCTAGCTTCAAAACTGAGGGACTAGTTCGCGTAGAAACAGACAGACGGACGGACGGACAGACGGACGGACAAAGCTTAATCGACTCAGCTCGTCACGCTGATCAAGAATATATATACTTTATGTGGTCGGAGATGATTCCTTCTATGCGTTGCAAACTTCTGGGCAAAATTATAATACACTTTTCAAGTGTATAAAAACAAAGCAATGTCAAAAATAAAACAACCAACCGGTCTAGATTCGATAGTGATCATTCCTAAATAAGGGATTTAAATTTAAGTAAATGTTATATTTAATTTTTAACTGCAAAATGAGATATATTTTGATTGAATCAGATAATAATTTGTACATGCTCAACTGGTTCCACCAAGCCAACCCTGGTTTCTATACAACTTAAATTTCCAGCACACAAACACAAGTGAGAGAACGTATCTGTGTGCGTGCGCTTATGTGTGTGCGTGTGTGTGTCTCGCAATGGCCAAGACGTCACCCGATGGTGGATGGCGGTCTGTTGCTGTCTCGTAGCTAATGTTGCTCAGTTATTTTTCGCTTTTTGTTAAGGCAACGCGACTGCAGCAACGGCAACGGAAAGCCACGCGGCTGCGTCCCCCAGTCTCTCCGTGTAGTTAACATCAAATCCTCCTCCCCTCCTCCGCCAGTGTATATCTCGCTGGGATTGACTCTCTATCTTTTACTCTCTCTCTGTCTCGCCCACACACACGGCCAATCCATAGGTCCGAGCGAGACACAAAATAACGGCAGACAAACGTTTTTATTATTATTGTTCTTGTTGTTGTTGTTTATATTACACTTTTCGAGTTTTTCGTTTCCCAAGTGCTTGAAAACGCAACAGAGTTTCCAACAGTCCCGCGTCTCCCCCATTCCCTTGTGCCCCACAAAAGTGAAAATTAATAATACAATTACGAAATAGCGAAGCAATTTCGAAAAAATTTTATGATATTTAACAACGTACGAAGTTCAAAAGTGAAGCGGTGCGGGGCGTGGCAAATTTAATCTAGAGAATTCTGTGCGAAGCGTTAACATTTTTTTAACATTCACACGGCGACAACAGCAACAATTTGACAGCTGGAAAAGTGCACAGAGAGTGCACAGAGAGCGAGAGGGTGTGTTAAGGAGAGAAGTAGCAGCACTTGCCACCCGCACATGTAAATTGTTTAAGCAGCAACAACAAGAACAACAGAAGCAACAGCGACAACAGTCAATATGAAAGTTAAAGTTGAACGCACAGCAGCAACAACAACGACCAGAAAGCCAAAGCCAGATGAGGAGGACAATGAGGTGACAACGACTACAACTCAAGTAGACGAACACGAATTGGACTTTCTGCCCGCCGATCTGTCCGCCACGATATCAACAGCGACAGCAGCAACAGCAACAACAACAACAGCAGCAGCTCCACCAGCAACAACAACAGCACGCAATCTTATCGTAAGTGATTCGTATTTTATGACAGTTGGGAACTGGAACTGTGACTGCATAGAACGCAATTAAAACCGTGCCCACCCACCCGTTTTCCTAATCCCCTTTACTACCGAACTCCGCAGTTCCTCTTCGAGGTAAAGATTTCTCAACTCGCTTCAGTCGCAAAATAAAAACTTGTTTAAAACAAAAAAAAAAGGTTAAACTGTTGTTGGTTATTTCTGTTTTTTTTTCCGCCGAATTGTATTGTGCGCATTTTGTTGTAGCTTTCCATTGTTGTTGCGGTTGTATTTTTTGGATGTGGATTTCTTTTGGCTTTTTGGACGTATTTATTTTGTCGACATCTTTGGAATTTCAATTTACACTTTTGTTGTTGTTACTCTCTCTCTCTCTTACCCACACACACAAGGGCGCGCTCTCTCTCAATCTCTCTCCGTATCTCCACAGCTCACACAGATACAAACGTGCACCAGTACACGTACCACTTCTATGTATATCTTTATCGCATGCGATAATTTTATGCTGTTGTAGCCAGAGAATTGAGTGAGTGAGAATTGCCGTCGTGTCAAGGTTGGCCCCATTTGATTTTGTTTTGCTATTTGGGCATGTGCTTTTTTTAATGCTATTTTCTTTTGCATTTGTATGACTAAATCATGATGACTTTTGCGTAGGTGTGCAGTGTGTATATGGATTGGTCAGTTTTTATTTGTCACACGTGCGAGACACGATTCTAGCTTGTTTTTTATAATTTTTTTTTATTTTTGCCAATTGGGTGCGCTTTTAATGGATAAGGTCAAGGCTGACAACTGAGCACATGACTGCTCCAAATAGCAGATCAATTTTGGCGCCATTTCGTGAGGTCTATTTTGCTTCTGCATCAGTTCTGAGAACAAAAACCTTACCTCAAATGGCATCCGCTTGCTACCGAGATAAACTGCAAACAAGAAAAAGCAAAACTAAAAACAATATTCTATGCAGGTCGCTTCTTGTTTCAAAATAGAAATAAAACGCAAAATGCGGGCGACTTTAAAAATTCCCAAGTCGTTTTTCTCAACACCCAAAGAAATCTAGCACGAACTGAAATCGGTTTCAATTTAGATTTTGTCTTCAGATAGCGAAAGTAAGTATCACATTTTACAGCCCTCATTTCGGGTCCATGCGACATTTTCACCATTGACATTGACACCATTAAATGTTGAAATTATAAATTGAAAATTAGATTTAAATATAAAAATTTAAAAAAGAAAAATTTCTGCCAAATTTCTTTATTAAGAGCAGGAGTCCCGTTGGATCCATCACCAGTTGGGGGCTCTGAAAAACATAGATTTACATTAAATTGTATTAAATAATCTTCACTTACTCTGTGGGGACTAGAAGTCAGGCCCCTTGGTCTAAACCATGGTGCCCAAACACACACTATCAAGCTTTACGATTGTGTGTGTAGCAACGAAACAGGAAGTTAACGTCATTATGTCAAATATGGGCTACAAACAAACACACAAATGTTTGTGCGTGCTTTTTAAAGAGCACACGTATTTTCTGTCTCTATGCATGTGTCGGCTGCGACGCCGGCAGAATTATTACTTTGTATCACACGGGCTAGAGCAATTGACATTTGGGCATCACTGGTCTAAACGCAATTAGATGCGCTGCTCTGGTGGCAAAGCGTCTAATATTCTACTTGCATATATTTGTCTTATCCAGAGTCAGTAGCATTGGAAGATTGTTGAATTACACGCTAATGGTTAACTTATACCAAGCGTGTTAACTGATGGGATAAAATTTCCCCACTAACACAGAAGGGCCGAAATGGGTGCACAAGCAAGGCGTTGTCTATTGTTGTAAATTTTTGAACTTGTGCTGCCATTGAAATTCCCAAACACTCATTGCAATGGGCTTAGACAACTTGCAGAAGATAGGCAAAGTCTGCTGATGATAGAACATCGAAGTTCTTAAAACAGCCGTACAGTTGACCAGCCTAATTTTTCTTGTGTATCTCTGGTTTTAAAAGTTTATGAATAAACATAGTCACCGGTTGCCCCCAGAGGACTAATACATTTTGCTTTTTACACATTTACGAGCCGAACGCATACCTAAGCCAACGCTACGATAGTAAACAACTTTCCAGTCGCTGAGTAGCCTTCAATGCGGTCAGGAAAAAGCTTGCTCACAGCGCTTTATTTTCGCACACCAGTTCACTTTCTAGATTGAACTGCAAAGAATGCTGTTCGGTCATGCAGCTGATTCAAGACCCTACCGTTTTATTATCAGTAGACTTCTGTTCAACCACTGCAGATCAACAGCTGCTTTCTCATATCTGCAATCTAATTAAATTTTTTAACGCAGGCCTTAATTATTCGCCTTTACCCTTCGAGATAATTTTATACAAGAGTGTTCAGAAATTGTGAAGCCAGTAAGCTGAATTGATACAATTTATACCTTCCAGCAAAGATCAAGCCAGCTAAATGCAAAAATTTTTATTCTTTCTAGCACAGCTTATCAATGGACCACGAAATATGTAAATTTTATTTTATTTCTCGTTGTATGGACCTTACAATACTTTTAAACTTTTACCATCCTCTTTTATTGGGGGACAATGCCTAATGTACTGTAATTTAATACAGTACGGGCCCTACTACTTCATGGCTTCTTCACCAAAATTATTGGGCAAGTTTCGTGGGCTGTACTGAAAACAGTACTGAAATCAATTATGAATTAGAGCAATTCATACTTCTCAGTTCTGAATCGCTTAACCATGAGCCTTCCGAACACGCTTAAAAAATATTCAATTTTCCCCGATTTCTGATCCCTCCCTATCCAGTTAGCATCTTGATATAAATTATGTGTATGTATGTACGGGCCTATACTTATCTCCCCTTCCCCAACTCGATTTGAATTGTCAGCCATTTTTCTTGCCTGTCTCTAGTTGGAATTAAAAAAAAAATTATGTTGCAGTGAATTTCACAACAAAATTAAATCCAATGCCAAGGTCACATGGCACACAGCAGCAGCTGCTGCTTTTGATGCCCCCCTCTTCCCCTGTGTACTCCCTGGTATTCCACTTAGAATGTCAAATGGCTCACGCGTCCCCATCTCGTCGTGAATGTGTGTGGATCTGTTATGTGGTGGTCTCCATACTAGGAGCGTGTGTTGCTCTTGAAACTCACAAAATTGCCATTTTAGTTTACCTTGTGGTTGTTGTTGTTGCTGTGGCTTCTATTTGTTGCATAAAACATTCAACAACAGCCACATAAATATTCCATGCATTAAAAGCAAATGCGTTAAGTGCCAATGCATTAAAACAAGAGTCACCAGCCTTCGAGCATGTCCCCCATCCCTCCACACTTCCCCAATTAATAACCCTTTTACCGACTTTTGTTTTTATAATTCTCATTTGGCAAAACACACATTATAGCATTTGTAATGATCAGATTGTGAATATATATCCCCACAGAAATTGGCAATTTAATGCGCGCATCAACTAAAAATAAATAAAAATTGCCAATGTGCCGCCTCGTTCGTTTAGCAAATAAATATACACATACAATTAATTATTGTTGTTGTTGGTTATTTTTTTTATGGGTGTATTTAACTGTTGGTGTGCAAAGTTTATGACATTCTTCGTTGGCCCCACAACCGACGACTGTCCTCGCTCTGAAAGACGCTTTTTATTGTAGGTTTCGATTGTTCCAAGAAATTTCGTTGAATTTTGTAATTTTGTTTGCCTGCCAAGTGTCGGTGCTACATATGGCAATAGATAATGCTGAATGTACAGTTGGCACCCGCTGTGACTGATCCAGTTGTAAATCGAATTGAATTTTATGACCTGACAAAACCTAGAAATAAAGGTGGTGAATTTCCCTATCGATGCTTAGGTTAGTTGTGTGAAAACGATGTCAAAGTCATTAAACTTAATCTATGTACCTTCAAAGTTTAATTCAAACTAGAATATTTTTTCGTTTTTTTTCTTTCTTGGTTTCAATATATCGGGTAAAGAACGCACTTTCTCAAAATTCAGAAGTAGTAATGAACTGAGTTATTTATGGACAGTGCGTTTGAATAACGATTCGTTAATATTCCAAAACAAATTAAAGAGAATTGTTTTTAATTTTTTTTGGTGTTGGTAAAAATTAAAAACGCCCAACAATATACTCATACATACATACATATGCGACAGAATTAGATAAAGTTTTATAAATTGAATTGTACATAAGTGTTGGCTTTAAAAAGGCGTCAAGTTTGTACTAGTAAAATTTAAGCCAAGTACTCAGAAAAAAGGCGAGTTTAAGTCAAGTTAAATAAAACTGATTTGATCTCGACCTTCCGATTGAAGTTTCAAGTCCTACTTGTATCAAGTACGAAAGGATTTGAACAATCCTGATAGGCTTGTATTAATCCGAAAACGCTCATTTCAAACACGGATCCTACATGAAATTCAAATGATCCCGATTCGAGTTTAAAGTAAGTACGGAAATCCACTGGCAAAGCGAAAAGAAACCGAGAGCAAGGTCAAAATAGAGAGAGAAAAGTTCTCTCATGCGAAATGGGTACACAGCAGACCCGGCCACCTTCAGCTCATATGAGCCGAAGTCAGTCGTGTTTTTAAGCAAACACGAGCCGAAGTTATGGTTGTGTGAATCGGTGAGCACTGCATTGCTAGTAAAACGCGTGTTGTCTGGAGAGAGCTCTCTTGTTCACCAACATAAGCGCACTTTTTTATCGTCTCCATTTGGCCGCCTTTGGTACACACAACAACAGCGGCGCACAGCTCAACGTGTTCTGTCGAAATATACATTACGCCAGCCGAAAATGTAATTCACTACAATCGCTGCTTTTCGTTAGAGATATCGTAATCGAAATCAAACAGACTGCAAACATTCTGCATTACAAATTTTAAAAATAAGGTACGCATTCGTAATTGGAATCCGATGGCAGTTCGGCTCTGGCATACATCCTTTATTACTAGTAATGCAGGCAGTGTGCACCCCGTTTACAAAGCGGCCATGCACATGGCAAAGTAATGCAGATTGTATCATACTATTTCCTTGATACTGATGGTAAAATAACGTATTTGTAATCCATTTTGTAATGGCAATTTGCGCCGCTGGGAAATAACAACTAACAAATTTTTCTAACAGCTTAGGAGTTATTGGTGGTGGTGTGTTTTTTTTTAAATACCCTTGGTTTGGAAATTCCTACCAGTTATAGCACTTCCAGCATGAGAAGTTAGCTCCTGAATATACTTTCGTGCACTCAGAAAAAAACGAACGGAAGAGTTCTAGTTCGATCGAGATAGAATTTATACCGTTTTGTATTTAAAATTTCAAGTATGTTTTGTTTTAGGATGTACTTAAATTAAGAACGAAACATTTTAGAATAGAAAAACGACTGTTAAAATTATTTAACTAAGAAGAAACGTCCTTGAATCAAGAACATTGCTGTTAGCTTTAAGATGTAAGAAAAGATCGTACTTAGTTCAAGTACACAATTTCTTGAATTAAGAACAGAATAGAGTTAAAGTGAAAGCTCAAAAAAGTGTGCTACAAAAAATCCATATTATTTTAAGTAGAGTCTATTCTTTAAATTCCCTTCTGGTTCTAAATCTTTGGTTATGGAGTGAAGGTCGATTTCTGGCCTACAGTATAAACATCTTGATCTTTGATGAATTTATTTCCTTTGAAATTTTTATATTATACAGAAAGCTACTTTCAAAGACGACCAAGAACCAAGACACCAAGACAATAAACCAAGAACATTTTGCACTTAATTTTTGAAGTATTATTTTGCTTAAACAATTTTTTGGGGTTGACACTAGAATTTATTAGACTTCGGTGAAAACCCATTTGCACTTGTTTTGAGATTAAATCGGGTTGTACTTAAGACCATAACAAACTAACAGTATGACTAAATATATATAATAGTTCGAAATTTACTTAAAATATCCCGAAACAGTTTTAAAACAAGTATTTCGGGATCGAAAAAATCTACTTGATTTTGTATTTGAATCAAGTATTTTCGAACTAACCGAACTATTGACACCGTTTGTACTTAATTCAAGTACAAAGTTCTTGGTTTTTATACCCGATACTCGTAGAGTAAAAAGGGTATACTAAAGTCGTGCAAATGTATGTAACAGGAAGAAGGAATCATTTCCGACCATATAAAGTATATATATTCTTGATCAGCATCAACAGCCGAGTCGATATAGACATGTCCGTCTGTCCGTCTGTCTGTCTGACCGTCTGTCCGTCCGTCTGTATGAACACTTAGATCTCAGAGATGGTAAGAGATAGAGGTTTGACATGTATGGGACAAATACTTCTATTATCTGCACGCAGATCAAATTTGTTTCAAATTTTGGCCACGCCCCCTCCCGCCCCCGGAATTTGGAAAAAAAGTCATATCTCCTACAGTTTTACAATAAATTAAACAAAATAATCTTAACCATTTGAGGGCATTCTGTGATGTGTCGCGCTGTTACAACTGAGCCTAATAGTCGTCTGCGACAAGATGCCGCCTTTCTTGTTAAGTCTGAGGTTCTGTGTTCAATTCGCAGAGAATTAAATAGAAAACACAACTTTTGCAAAGTGAAGTGAAATTTCTCAAATTAAGTTGAGTTGACAATAAACTTAATTAAAAATTCTGCCTTCGTACCTCAATAGTATGGAAAATGTAGGGGCATATTCTCACCCCCTAAGAACTTGAATTTGTTGTTTAGATGGCATTATTATAAGGCATTTAATAATATTTCCTCACACTTTTACTTATCTCTTTTGAGTTTCTTGGAAGGCCCTAAAAATAAAATACTTCTAAAACTTCCGTTTTCGATTATTTTCACTGTAAGTTCGCTCAAAGTAAATGCGATAATACTCTCGTACATGCAAATGTTTTTTGTTAACGTTTGGCGCTCTGCTAATGAAATTAACTTATGACGTCAATGGCTTAAACTTAGCTTAATGCAGCAGCAACAACAACAAAAATAAGAAAGACGTAGACAAGCCGGTTTTGAAGCACAATTTAAGCACCTAATTTGGTCACGCAGTTGCCGTTTGTTTGAGGCCCAACGCAAAGCCAATGACTGGCAAAGACTAACACAACAATTCACTCATAAATAGCGGCTGCCAAATGCTAATTTTCACCAAATTATGTCATATGGTATTTTCAACACAAAAAACCTAGAAATGAAAACGAAAACCAACGAAGGAAAATGTCAAAAGTTGCGTGTTTGGCGCTTTCGATTTTTCTGGGAATTGGGTTTCTTGAACTTGGCTGCTAATTGAGTCCTTCTATCATGTATTTTATATGTAAATACTTGCCATTTGTGAACGGAAATTGCACATGCCACTAAATGGAAGCACATCTGGAGTTTGGAGTGTGGCTACAAAAATGTTTACTGAAAGATTTACACCATCCAGTCAAATCCTTTTGGGCCTGTGCAGTGTGAAAATGGAAATGGGGATTATTTGCAGTGACGCATCAGGGATTGAGATTCCACGAAGAAGGCGCAGCAGCAACAGCAGCCGCATTGTGTGCATTCCAAAAGCCAACGTTTTCGATTCGCCATGGTGCAAAGAAAAAAAAAATGCGAAGTCAGGTTGGCAAATAAAATAATCTTAAGATTATGTGTATAGGTGTGTGTATACTGAACACAGGCAGAGAAAAAACTAAGAGTTTTGTACTTAGGTTTGAAGTTAAAGTCCATCACATTTTGATTTCTTCATATTTTATTGTCTTTTTGTTTTTGGCAATTCAGAATGAATCGGTCTTACTCTTTACAGCGAAACGAACCAAGATAGGCAAAATAATTCAACCTGAACCTGCTCCAAATCCAAGTCATCGGTGCGGTTCCACATTGATTATTCCTTAAATTATTTGAGATATTGGACAGCGATTTATTTGTTATCTAGAACATACAATGCGACAGAGTTTTAAAATAGTTATGCATTCTGCATAAAATTGATGTACTCGTCACCCATTACATGTTAGGCTGCCTTCACACTGTTCGACACATGTCACATGATATTCTAGTAGTCCTGCTTTTTGTTCTGTTTTAAATTTAAATAGCTTGTCAAATTCATAGAATTTCATGGGGAAATGCGGGCCTACTAGATGCCATGGATCATGTGCCGAACAGTGTGAAGGCAGCCTTAATATGTTAGATATTCGATGCAAGTTTACAAAATGAATTTCAAAAGCAATATTTTTCATAGCAAGCTACAAAGCTTAAATATGACTTTGAACCGCTCAAAAATTAGTTCGAGAATAACAATTTGGACACAAAGCGATACTCTTTGAAATTACCAGCGATTAACTAAGAAACGATATGACTGATATCAGGTCAAGAATACGTTTCAAGCTCCCTTAAAATATAAAATAAGCAACTACTATATACACTTCTATATAGAATTAGGCAGGGGCCTTAGATAAGAGTGTTGCGGCACGACAGAATATTGATCATAATGTTTCGTAACAACTCAATTAGCAATTCTCAACGCAGAAAGGTCGATTGACTGGACTATTAGGAGCTTGGAAAACAGTTGCAAAACGAGCGCAAAAGTTGAGAGTCCCGCGTGACCTGAAATGAAGTGAATTGTTGGATCAGACGGGTCGGTAATATTTCTAAGTTGATGTTATTTAATGTATTTTGCACTCTTTCTTTAAACTGGCTTGTTTATTTTCGAAAGGACTCCCGTTGGGTTTGGTTTTATTTCATGGAAAAAAACTGAGATTACGGTTTGGCTATACATATTTTAAGTTGGTTATTCAGTTTTTTCTTTCAAGTGATAAGCATTTATTTTAAAAATTTTTTAAAATTGCCTAATAATCCCATCCATTTTTAGCTGAAACTTATTTTAGTACGACAATTTTTCTCTCTGTACAAGTGTGTGTGGCTTAGAGAGTTTTAACAGAAATAAAAAAGTGGACAGTTACATAGTTCCAGCATGAAAAGTTTATCAAGTGTCTAAAATTTACACAAAATAATTTTTACTCATTTTGTATATTTCTTTTTTTTTCTTTTATCACAAGTTTTTATGCTCCATGGGGAATTTCGCCATGTTGTGGGGATTTCCGTCGCCTGATTTTGCCACTTTATGCTGAGTGCACAATTTGCAGTGCAGATACACTCAATCTCTCGCCATTTCGAAGAGAGAGTGTTTCTCTTCCTCTCTCTGTTTGAGTGATTTTTGGCTAAACAAGTTTGTTTATGTGTTTTGTTGTTTTTTGCCAAGTGGGCGTAGGAGAAGAAGCAGACTGTGGCAGAGCCCTAGGCCATGGCACGTCTCTTGGCACCACCTAGCTGAGGGGGGGCCTTAATAAGCGCACGAATTCTGGTTAAAATGCGTATGAGTCATCCCAGCGTTGTAGACGTCGTCGTTGTAGTCGCTTTCATTCATTCACATTTGCTGAATGAATGAATTTTTTTTTATTTTGTTTTTCCAACAATATTTTTATCGCCGCTCCGTTGACTGTTGATAGGCATCAAAAATAAGTATATTTGCAGGTAGCCGCCTGCAGCAACGCCTTGAGGTGATCTCATCAAAAACACACGACACCTGCAGCGATAAGCACTAATTTTTCGCCTTAATTCTTACTTGGCACCTCCACGGTGGCCAAGATCACCGTTATATCATCCGGCTTGCCGCCAACAATATTCACATTATAGGCCCTGGCCTTTGCCGCTAACCGTGACTTAAAGTGTTCACTAAATGATAGATCTCTAGCCATGAGTACTAATCGATTGGCACCCTTTTGCAGTTCATCTTCTTGGTTCCCGTCCTGAAATTTGCTCAATATCTTTACGAACATACTTCCGAGTACATTGTCCGAGACACTCTCGGCGAGAGTAACAGATCGTCGACTTGATCCACGGATCGTTGTACCACACCACCATTACGCAGCACTAGAAATCCACTATGTCCTAGGATAGCTGCATGTATGTATTGTACCATGCCACAGTGCTGTCCAGCTCAGGCTGGTATTTGTCCTTCAGCTCCTTAAAGCTGTTGATAGCGGTCTTGGGTGTGGACAGAGCAGACAAACCAGCTATCCTCACCAAACCGTCGATGGGCACTAAAGCCGGGAATGCTGGACTTTTTGGATTTACTCTGTATGGTCGATTTCAAATAGGGATCAATACGTTAAATTGATCAAAAAAAGCGAGATCAATCGCGACCAGCGATACCTCATGGATTGAACAGAATAAACATAATTTGGGAATACACTATTAATTGAAATGGTACTACATATCGCGGGTATTTGGCTATCGAATGAAGGGAATTTCTTATATTGCTTATCCAATGGCACTGTCCACATTTGCTCAATTTAAGAGAATTTTATTTTAAGCCCTGAAAAACTTATTTTAAATTGATGTCGTTTTGTGTTGCAAGTGAAAAAGTACCACTAAGCGAGATCACAATATTCTCACTCTAAAATTATGCCTCTGACAGTTTTTTGCGGTTATAAGGGAGAGGAGGGAAACACAACTTCACGATCCCCAAGCATATACGTTTTAGCAGGCTATAGTCAATAAGTTACATATGTCTGTTCATAACTTTTAAAACAAGACTCGCACGCGCACTACGAAGAAGAATGCTCGACTGTACAGCTATCAAGAACCTTCACGTACAATCATCAGCAGCCTTTGCCTGTTTTCTCTCAGCCAGTATTGCTATAACCGCTTGGGAATTCCAAAAATAGGTTAACAGCAAATCCCGACACTAACAGACAACGCCAAGTTGACAGAACTTTTGTGTATGTTCAAAATCACTTATAGTCAGTTCTAAAACCTGTACCGTCTACAAATGACGTCGAAAGCTTTCTTAAATTCCCAACCTTTTATATTGTGTAAGTCTCTGTTTGAAATCTGATTATGTGTGACTCAATTTCTGTTTGGACATATTATGCTATGTATCCAAAAGCTCCACTTGGAAATTTATGGAGGACTTCGACTGAGAGTTAAGTGCTTAGAAGCTTAAATTTAATGAACATCTAAACCCCCAGTTGGAGCTGAAACCTAGGGGTAATATCTATTTATTCTAAAAACTACAATAAGATCCGAAGTCATGCATGAATCAATTATGCTTGCTTTCCAGCATGGTGTAGGTTGGAGAACTCGATAAGCGTTTGGAGCCTTGTTTTTAAGAAGGTGCGCCAATAAGGTTTTATGCTTTGCTACAAAATATATTTAGTTATTTTGAACAACTAAGGGCCGATTTCTGTTCTCCCAGATATCTGCTATGTGTCAGATAGTCATTGATTTTACACTGTTATTTGTTAGTTTATGTGACAAATAGCTCTATGTAGAAGATGTAAAATCGGCCCTACATCGAACATAAAACAAGTTTGACGTAGTTTATTTTAGTAATTTCTACTTACTACTTTTGGCATTTCCAAAATTAAAGTCAAAAATACTCAATTTTCCCCTCTGTATAGGCGGTTGACGTGTTATTAAAAAATACTAATAAAATGAAGACACAAACAAAATGTACAT
This sequence comes from Lordiphosa clarofinis, assembly GCA_018904275.1. Classification (NCBI taxonomy): domain Eukaryota; kingdom Metazoa; phylum Arthropoda; class Insecta; order Diptera; family Drosophilidae; genus Lordiphosa; species Lordiphosa clarofinis. The sequence continues at coordinate 362,202 of JAEIGQ010000245.1, forward strand.
TTGCTTTTTGAAATATCTAACTTAGCATAGTTCTTTGTTTTCCTTAAGCCCATTCATATTGTGGGTATAGTGCAATCTTATCTTGATTGAGCCTACTACACAGTACAAATGGGGCGGAAGTTATGATCAACCGACGGAACTGGCAGGCTTATCGGACAACGTAGCCCATCCTTATCTGAGCATTTACAAAAAATTAATAAACGAAAACAAAGAGTAATGACAATTTTATTTTTAAAGAATGATGTAAACTTCTTAGATATCAGGCAATTCTTATCAAATGCAATTATTCGCAGGAAAACGCACATTCGTAATGTTATGATGAACACATTACTTCCTAAGAAAACATTGTCGCCGAAAAATGAGGTACTTTAAGAGAATTTTGAAAACTGATTTAGCTGGAACTGGAAATGTTATCGGACGCGGTTATTTTTATCAGAAGTTGTGGGAAGTATTCGTGGAATGTACAATCTGATCATAAAACCGCTTTCAATATATTCCATGGAACCAAAAAACGCAATCGTAAACCGAACCATTGTACTTTAAGAATTATTAAAAAGATATAGAAGAGAAAACGGTTGGGTTCGATATATTTCAACCACATCCATTAAATTATTTTTTTATCTGGGGAATTCAATAAATTAATGCTCAGTAGAACCAGCATTTTACTTTTAATTGCAAAATAATAACCATTACAACAAGTTTCATGTAATGAAAAATTGCAACGGATAAAGATATATCTTTATTAATACAAAGAATTCAACTTGTAATGGTGATTAAATTTGTAATTACCCAACAAATTTTACAATTCTAATTACAGCCCTGCAATAAAATATCATGTTTGTTCATTAACATCAAGCTTAAACGCTAATCCAAAATTAGTTTCATACACACACGTTTTCTATTATGACAGTGAGCACTAAGAATCGAGTTCGGAAAATGCAAGTTACTATTAATCCGGGATTCCGGCTCGAAGGATCAATGAAATTATGGGGGAGGTTTCTTTCTTAAAGGGTTGTTCTGAAGGTATATTTTGTCATAGTTTCATAAGTTAAAACAAGGCTAACCTCATCATTACATGCCCCAATGCTAATATAGAAACAAAAAAGAGCCTTTCCAGAACCAGAAATTTTAGTTTCTTTATTCCTTGACAAATTTAAATGTTAAATTAATTTCTGTGTATTTTGTTGATTTCGCAATATTTTCAACAATTGTAAATGTAAATGTTGGCTATACAGCTCCTCCAACGGGGCCAAGCCAAGCTTCTCTCAATCTCTTGGCGTGTGTGCTTTAAATGTTTCGCACAAGAGAAGGGGACCTACAGTTTAACGCCGAATCCGAACGGCAAAGTTTGAGAATTTGCTTTTTCATGGCTAGTTACTTCACAGCTGGCGCCAATAGCTGGTGAAGGTGACCGTATGTGTAAAAGCTATTTTCTAAAGAAAGAAAAAACTTTTATTAATAGATGTTCAGAGGCGGGAGCTAACCCACGACCTCCCGCCAAGCAGTCCAGCACACTAACCACTGGGCCACACACGACCACAACAATTAGGATTCTGTATAATCTTGTTCAGATTGACTGCAAAATGGTCTTCACCGATAATATACATACATATATATAGAAGTTGGGATAGGTTCCATCAAAAACGATGGAAACAATACTTTAAAAAACCATTTTGTCGTCTAAACGTTCTCTTTGAACCCAAATACCGAGCGATTTGCCAACTAAGCTCTTCTCTCTGTATAGCTGCATAAAATTACCTGTTCAATTGATTCAATATTTTCTTCTTTTCTTTTCAGGTAAGTACCAGCCAAAGGCAATTGCAAATCATTTGCCATAAACGTACACTGTCACCTGACCCAGTTCTCTGGGTAAAATCCATCCCTCCGCCCCACCAAAAGGCTCATGTACGTATACAGTATGTAAACAAGGTCAATGCGGCCTTTTTTTGTGTGCAAGCCACATAATATTACACGGCCCCATCAATATTTATGAAATAGCTGACATATCACAGATAAATTGTTAGAAATAATATAATATTAAGCACCTGCCTGAATGCCGGCTGCACACCTGAGGTGACATCGAATCGTTGCGAGCGACCCATTTTGGGTAGCCAGAATATCGTAGATAGATAAGAAGTCACAATGGCGCACCATTGTTGGTACTTTACCCAGGTCTTTAAATATAGTTGCTTATGTCATAACGATAAGATAAAGCTGGCCAAGATTCTAGTAAACAAAACGTAGCCAAGAAAATTTTGTTGTCGCGGGCACGTGAGCTAATGCCAAAATGCAGGCCAGGCATGGGGTTAAACCCAAAAATATCAATTCAAGTCTGCTGCTGCCAGATGGAAATTGCTCATACGCTCTGTGGCGCTCAGGAAATGCCAAAGCCTCTTGCTCTCTGCGAACGCTCACTCACGGAGTCACTCACTCTCTCGCTCAGAAAAGCACTCGGAAAGTTGCCCAGGCATATAAAAACCAAACCGAAAGATGACGCATTTAGTTGAAATAAGTTGGCCGTGCGATTCACTTCGGCTCCTCAGCCATTTTATTATTAAACAAAGCAAACATAAAAAAAATTGTTAATCAAATTACGTGAAAAACTGTGAGAGCGGAGAAGTCGGCGAAAAAGTAAAATTTACAATTCTCGGGAAAAAATTGAAAACAGACAACACAAATAATTCGCACGATCGCGCGCTACATACATCAACAGTGAACCAATACAAAGGCGAATTTCGCCAGAATTTTTGCATTTGGCTTGTTGCGCGTCTAACTAGACGTTGCTCCCACAACAACAACAACATGACGCTGGATAACTACAATATCTTTGGGGATGAGTATCATCTGTTTAACATGCCGCTATCGCCTTTGCCAAAAGTGGTAAGCCTACTCCCAAGCCAACCCAACCCATCCAATCGCAGCCGATCCGGTCTTATCAGCAGCCCTGAAATTTCTAGAAGTTTTTTGAAACTACGTGCATATGTTTCGCCTTCATTTATTTATTTTTTTTTTTCAAATGCGTTTGCGCTTATCGCGCAAAAATTCTTGGAAATTTGAAACCCTCTGGCACATTGACGCACCCAGGCTTTTCGTATCTTGCATCGCCTTCAATATCGAGTTTTATGTTTTTTGCTGTTTTGCAATTGAAATTGTTTATTTATTGATAATGCGCGGCGGCGCCGCCCGCCGTTTGGCCGCCCTGATTTATATGCGGTTCGGGGTTTTTTTTTGTCATTATCCCGTTATTTTCGATAAGAAAAATAATAATTATTATTATTATTGACTGTGGCAAGTGCTCAAATAGCTCTCTCTTATCGCATCATGAACGAATTTGTGCTGCTTTTTCAACGATAATTGAAATATTTGAAATAGTTTTGTGTGGACTTTAATGGGTTATGTTTTTTGTAAGATATGAATTTATGATTTATGAGTTTTTAAATTACACTTGAATATATCGGTGTTTTATTACTTTGGGCATTTGCTTAGACCAGCGGTGGGCACACCCTAGCTTCCATTGCTCCGAGATGTATATTTCGGTAACTGGCTTCACGCGCACTTCACATACGCACAAGCAGATGTCGCAGCAAGTGTAATTGCCTAGCTACAAAGTGTTTTACAACCACAAAGACCAAGTGAATCGTCTAAAGGAACCGATTAACGCGCGCACAGACGGTACAGTGTGCGCAATCGGTACTATCTGACAAAGGGTTCTTTTATTCTGGTTGTTGTTTGTTGACTACTTAGACTGTTAACATGTATTATTACAATCGAACTCATTTCTAGGGTTTATGATTTCTATTAATTATTTGAAGTTTTGAGAATATTTTAGGTTTTGGTAACGAAAGCTTTGCACATAAGAAAATATCCCTTATATCCCTTTTGTTTGCTTACACATCTCAAACTAGATCTAATTTTTGCAAATGCAGTCTCTTCTTGGTACGTGTTCTTTGCATTCCAAAGATTGCCTCAATCTAGGCTAGGCTATTCGCAGAAAAATCAAGCCAAATTTCTAGATTCTTGATTTTAAATTAAGTCGGCTTCACATAAAGCATAAATCTTCTTGGAAAGTCTCGATTTCAAGTGTAGATCTTCTTGAAAAGTTTCGATTTTTATTGTGCGTCTCGGCGCCAAGCCACACGGCAAATTTTAAAGCTACCGTCGTTGCTTGCAGCTTCGTACAAGCCGACGCGTCGAGAGAGTGAGAACTGCTCTCATGTTTTGTTCACGCTCTCGGATTATGGCTTCCCTCGCCCAGAAGTTGGAAGTAGAGATCAATTGTCTTCTCGTTTTAGAGCAGTTTTCGTTTTAAAAAGTCAAGAAGAAAAGGATCTAAATTGAAACCGATTTCAGTCTTGCAAATTCGTGCTAGATTTCTCTGGGTGTAAGTGTGCACAGTTTTTAGAAAAGTTTTTTAAGCTTCTTTCCAATATTTCTAGCAGAAATCTCAATATTTTGTTAATTCTTTTTAAAGGGTCTTTCAAAAAAGTCGGTTGACGTCTGTTTCACCTGGCTATAATTTTGAGACTTCTCGTGCCGAACTACCATAATAAGTAACACTGCTTAACAACTCGTCCAAGTGATAACAATTATCGAATTTCGATACAAACAAACAATTTTTCTAAATAGAACAGAGTTTTCGATCCAAAGTTTCTATGGCAGCTATAAGATATAGTCATCCCATTTTGACCAAAACTTCCAAATCTGTATTAAAGCGTATAAAAACAAAAAGGTTTTTCTCAGAAAGACCCACTTTTCGACCGATTGTTCCTATGGCAGCTATAAGATATAGTCGTCCGATTTTGACCAAAACTTCCAAGTCTGTGTAAAAGCGTATAATATTAACAATAGCTGAAGTGGGAGGCGCCAACATTTAAAACAAAAAACTTTTTCTCACAAAGACCCACTTTTCGACCGATAGTTCCTATGGCAGCTATAAGATATAGTCATCCGATTTTGACCAAAACTTCCAAATCTGTGTAAAAGCGTAAAAAAGCTTTATCGACTCAGCTCGTCTCCCTGATCAAGAATATATATAGTTTATAGGGTCAGAAATGAATATTTCTATGCGTTGCAAACTTCTGTGCAAAATTATAATATTAAAAACTAAAACAAAACTTGAAAACCGATGCTAAGCCAATTTTATGGACCTTTTAATTTGCGTCGGTCTAGCTAATTGAATGTTACTTGAAATAAGTGTGGCCATCTTAGTAGAATCTTGCTATCTTAGTAAACACATGCTCTCAAAATTTTGTTTATTTATCTCTCAGCTTAATACTTTTTAAGAATAAATGCTATAACGCCACCCTCAATAAGCCGCACAAAAAGCACCAGCAAAGCCCAAAAAAAAAATCACGTTGCAGCGCCATGAACAATGTTTACCATTGCCCGTTACCATTTTTTGCCCATTGCATTTCACAGTCCGGTGATCAAGTCTGGGGTCTGTGAAACCGGCGCCGCTAGCGATATCGCACACGTGCTATTTTCGTGACAATTTATCAAGTTTTTGTGCGCAACGTATTTTTTTTATTTTTTTTTCGCTTTCCGCTTAAAAGGGGCTTAAAGTTGACGTTATTGCGTTTGTGAGAAAGTAAACTGGACATGCAGACCAGTCCTGACCCTTTAACATATGAACGTTTGCGTGACACTTGATACTCGAACACATCTAACTTTCCATATCCATAATAAATGAACTTCATTTGCTTCGAGGGCGGGTTCAAAGTAACAAACGCTTGTGACACGAGCGACTTAAGCGCTAAAAATTGTGCCATTAAGTAGACACGGAGCCCCCACAAATCCAGACATGTACAACTTTCTTTGGCCACATCATTTTGAGAAGCACTTTTAATTAACTGAATTACTGAATATGGTCGCTGTCTCGGGGGCAGTGGAGTACTTTGTGTAGGGGTAAGGTTTGTTTGGGGTACTTTCGCGACGCTGGAATTTGGCTTTCGTGGGCGACACTTCGATTCGCCGTGGGCATGTCATGAAAGAAAGCACTTGATGAAGTGAAGGCAATAGCAAGACAATAACTTTCCTTTGTCTAGAGCAGAGTTACCCATTTAGAACTGGCCTACAAAATAAATTTCGATTTAATTTTCGACATGCAAGAGAAGTGCTTACTTAGTTATCTGTCTTAATTGCAGCGTGAAGTTAATTGCACTTGCTTAATTTTGTGCTAATGATTTAAGTGGTTACTAATGAGAAGTCCAACTGAAGGCAGACTCTTTTCATGTGTGTGTGTGCGTGTGTTGCCAATAAAGTTTTGCGCAGATAATTTGACAGGAAACGATTGAGCAGCAATTTTCCTGCTGTAGTTTGACCCCCGTACTCACCTTCCTGCCGTCTGCTATAATTTAATTTTGGCAAAAGACACAAAGTTTGATTGCTGCGGTCATGTCCTTCCCCAAATGAAAAGTGAAAACAACTTTTACTATATTCGCTATGTCCACTCTGTCGCTCCACCTATCTTGTCTGCATTGCATTTACTGTCCTCCGCTTTGTCCTTTCGTCCTGTTGGCGCCGCAATGACGCGTCATTTGTTTGCCATTTCCTCGGAACTGCAAGAGTTTGCCATAAATTCGTGAACTCCCCCAACTTGGACTGGGTTTTTAAACCGTGTGCCGTTTCGTTTTCATTGTTTTTGTTGGCGTGTCGCGACAAAATGCATTTAAATAAATTATTCCTAGACCAATGTCGCGTCATTTTATTAGCCATATGAGTACTCAATGTAATTTTTTGTGTTTGCCATTTCACAGCAAATGGAATTATGAGTTAATGACACTTGTGGTAGATCGCTCCATCCATCGACATGACAAAGTTCACTGTTTTATGAATGATAAGTTAATCAATACAGCCGAGTTAGTGGACGATATCAAGTCATTATCAGCCACATGCTGAAATTGTTGTTGCAATTTTTATTTGTCAAACTGAATTGGCGAAGCGATGTAGGGGAACTCCCTTTGAAAATAGGTTTGTGCACCATTTATTCAGAGAGTTAAAGAGTATTCAAAAATTGAGCTTCATTTATATAGACCAGGGGTGCCCAGGGATAGCTTCACGCATAGCTTTGGACTAAGCGTAGGGTAAGGAACACTTCATATGTGTTCTCTATACTCGTTACCTCCTATTGTCTTGCAAATTCAAACGCAACAACAAAGATGTGTTTGCGTCGTATTCATTTTTGATTTTGTTGTTGGGAAACGAATAATTTTGTGTGTATCAGACAGCCAAATGCAAACAAACACATCAGCAGGCAGTTATTTATATTTCTTAACGTTGTTGGTCTGATATGGACCATTAAATAACTTAGGATTTTACTGTTACTTTTTCTCTCACCCATAATATGCATTATTCTCCTATTCTACGGTGTTTCTGTAATGCCAAACTGTACTATTTGTCCAATAGCATGTGACTTAATATATAACCCATATAATAAATTTCGATCAATGTTTTGATATATTACTCGGAGGTTTTCTGGATCTTACGACCAGAGGTTAACTTCGTATAAATTTGTATTTTATCGGGGTATCGCCTACATGATTATAAAACGTATAATAAAGGATCTTCGACCCCATAAAGAATACAAATAAAAGTATGTAGAGGTTTTATAATGAAGCGATCGTTCTATGTTTAGTATTCCCTTTTTTTTACCTTTGGCTCTTTTTAGCCCGATTTGAATTTACACAGGGACCATAACCAAATCTCGATATGCTAAATTTTCTTATTTTAAGTGTATTAGAATAAATAGTTTACACTTAATTTAAATAAGAACGAAAACAAATCTTATATATAATTTAAATTTTCCCTGAAGCTTGCAACGCAAAGAAAGAATCATCTCCGACCACATAAAGTAATTATATTTTTCATCTGCATTTCCAGCTGAGTCGATTGAGCTGTGTCCGTCCGTCTGTTCGTTTGTCAATTTCTACATTTGTCTGTCTGTTTGCACGGAGTCCTCTTTTTACTCTATTTAGTTCTAGTTAGTTTTTGAAAACGTCTGAATTATTCTATAAATTTTGAAAATGTTAGAATTGGACTTCAATCAGAATTTGAAATAGCTTGAAAAATTCACTAATTTTGTTTTTGGGTCATTCTATCCTCCCCAACAATGATTCTCACCTTTGTTAAACACAAGAAATTCCCATAGGCGTGACTCTAAATACTTATATCACATGTATACTATATATGTACTTGTACAGCAAGACAATACAAGTCAATTCATTAGGCAAGTTCAATGCACTGTTCAAAAGCAAACAAACCGATTTCTTGCCGCCAGAACATAAACACATTTACCCCTACATATGCGTTTATATGTGTGTGTGTGTGTGTTTTTTTTGCCAATTTGTCAATTGTGTGTCGTCGTCACGCCCTTCATTCTACCCACCAACCAGGTTTCAGGTCTGAACAAAGTCTGATTAATTTGACACTGAACTTAAAAGCCTGGCACGAAGGAATCTGAATCTGAATTCGAGTCCGAGTCGAACTTCAATATTTATGTCTGCCTTAAGTCAAATGACATTTTCTGGGTGTTGCTGCACTTTGGCAAATTTTTGAGTTATGGGGCAAATGAAAAATACAACAAAATTGAACAAATGTTGTTCCTGGCGTGGGCGTTTCAAAAATGGACAAACGCCCAAATGATTTTAATGGCGGCGCTTTCGTATAAGTATAATATTATTATGGTCAAGGGGGTCCCCCGCTCCGGTGTTTGCCTGTTGTATTTGCGTGCCTAAAAAGGCCGGCAAAATCGGATGCGACGATGCCAACGTTTGCCGGCCATTGACTTTGCGGCACTCCAAAATTCTTTAGTCGCGGACAAAAATCCCGGCCTGGGGGACGGCAGCTGTGCTGTGGGATATGGGGGTTTATTTTTATTATTTTTTTTATCAAAAGCCAAGCACTCAACACTCTGCCATTTCACTTTGGCATTGCGGTCACGTTCTCCTTTCCAGCGAAAAAAACGAAGAAAATTATTTCTGTTTCTCCTTTTCATTAATTGTTTTATTCGCAGAATTTGCATAAGTAAAACAAAAATCTGACAACAAATTCATATATATTTTTAAAAAATATATGCTTATCGTCACGGGAAGTGAATTTTGCGAAAATACCAAATAATTGTTTTATCAGGGTTCCTGACATAATATGATAGTCACAAGTTCATGCTCTCGACATATACACCAGAAATTCCCAATGGACGAATTTCGACCGTTATGGGATAACGAAACAAAATCGCTCCCAAGAACAATTGTTCTTTGCGTCACATGCGTGGTCAAAATTATCTATAAATCTTTTTTCTCACCCGTATAGCTAATTTATTAAAGGTACAGCTCCATTTCAATATATATGTATATCCACGAAAAGGCAGCGAGAATTAAATATTGGGATCCAATATCAGCTCCCAAGAACAATCGTTTTTGGTTTCACATGCATCATCTATAATATCTATAAGTCTTTGGTAAAACACACGCACGACCTATCAGGGCCAGAACACAAAAATATAACACCCTTTTTAAACATAGTGTCAGGGTTGCTTACCACGAACCAGCAAAATTCTGCAGCGTACAAAATCTACGAAGTTTCAATCGGCTTTCATCAAAAGTGCACTTTCTCCATTCCTTCGGCGTTTCCGGGCAACGAAAAATCTTTCAGTTGGCATTCTGGCCGTGTAAAGGGATCTGTTGGATGCCTGGCTATACGAAGAAATTGACACTCGTATTCCTTACGTTTCGCTGTTTAAAAAGCTGAGCTGCTTCAAATATGGCAAAGATCCTAGCTTGAGAGATGGTACGACCCTTCAACACCCGTGCTCCAGCTAGTTATTCTAGAATCTAGATCAAGTAATAAAAAAAAATATTCATCCTATTCAACTTCTCTTCCTTCTGTGATTGTTATCTGAAGTACCCTTCCCTTTTTTTTTAAAAAACGCAAACAACTGATTTGATTTTGTGCAAATTTGTTTACATATTTTATTTCTTATTTGAAGTTAGCCGACTTTCATCTTAACCCACTTTCCCATGCAACAACATACAATGTTTAATTTTTAAATTGACAAAGCAAATATAAATACACATACACACATATAGGTCGTATAAACTCGCATGTATATTGCAGATGAATCAGCCAATTTAGAAATATTAAATGTAAATAATAACAGCAAGCTCATGTGCAATTGTCTAAATTAAAAACGAGCAGGGGCACCAAAGTCGTCTCCTCTTATCAGCGACGAGTCTGGCAAAGTTCAGCTTTAAGGGGTCAATTAAGCTGCGCCAAGCGTGGCTATTGGAATATGTAGGAAATATAAAATGCGAACTACGTCAAAAAATATTCAAATAATATGCTGACTAATGTTTGAACTGTGCTACAAATTTAATAAAATTAAAACTAAACCAAACAATCATTTTATTCGAAATTGTATTTGCACAATACATAAAATTCGGCCTAATCTTGAATAAGTTGCCAAAATGATCTTTTGTTGAAGGCAGAAAGAGGCAATCCACAAACGATAGCGAATGTTGCTTTTGTAGCTGACGTGTTAAGTTATTTTTAAATCCATTTTAGCCGAACAATGACGTAATGACAAGCCACTTGGCAAAACACAGCGACAATTTCATTGTTTCTATCAAAAGTGGCGGCATTTTATTAATTGTGAACTAAGTCCAGGCTAACAGGCTAAACTTATTGTGCATTGATTTGGCATAAATTATTTACACGGTGAAGGTCAAAGCCAGGCCTGGTTGCTGTTAGAAATGCGCATAATTTACAAATAAAATGCAATTTTCGATTTCTAATTGGCAAAGACTTGGCTCTGCTCCCGCATTGTTTTATACACGGCAAGTGGAGAGACTCGTGATTGCACTCACAGCAATGGCATTGTCGTTTTTTGAGTACGAGTTGACAAGTTCAAGTGCGTCTCCAGAGTAGGTCATATGTACAGTTACAATTTTTTATGGAATGGAATCTGTTGAAATTGATTTGTAATAGAATGTAGACTTAAAGGTAGATTTTGAGGTGTGTCAAATTAGATCTTTTACAAATATTGTCTAAGTTTAGTTAGAAGCGCAATCGTTGAAAGATAATCTTTACAGATTTCCAGAACACCCCTGATTAATTGGAGTTTGGAAACATCTGCGTGTCCCAGAAATTCTGGGTTTTCGCATAAACGCTTGCCCTTATATGTGTCTGGCTCTTAGATTTGATCACGAGAATCTTTCGAAGTGTAACCGACTGCTTAAGGCCAAGTAGATTTAATAGGTACGGTTTAACTAAGCTATGAACTAATAGCCGAACTTATTCTTGTCACATCTCATATATCTCTCTAGAGATTTTGCCGATGGTTGGTTTGTTTCTTTTTAGAATACTTTGTGAGAACCAGCGATTAAAACCGGAACGAATAGCGGTTAGGGTAACGGTTACTGTTTTGGGCGATCGCTTTTTTCCGGTTACGGTTATATTACGGTTTTGGCATATGGGTTACGGTACGGGTTTCGGTTATTAACCTAATTCAGTTTCGGGTTGCGGTAACGGTTATTGGTATTCAATATATCTCTTTAACCAATCATGCAGACAAAAGCGGCTCTATTTGGAATCTCATTGTAGCACTAAATGCTAAACTAAAAGTTCTAAAAGACTCGATGTAATTTCAGCATAAAGGCACACGGAAGGAAAAGAATGTGCCAGAAACATTTTCTCTCACAAATATATAAATTCACTAGCTGAACCCACCGCGATTTCGTGCGCGTTCAAGACTTAAAGAATTGTAGAAATTTAGTTGTTAGCTTTATTTTATCTTGTAGACAGTTTCAAGTTCAGAGCTGATAAAAGGATAAAAGGAAGGTGGTTCTTTAACTGAATTTTTTTAAAGACTACTACTGTTGGCAATACTAGCACAGCACGCCCGCGGTCTTGGCCGTGGGTTGATAGTCAGTCAGTCGGTTGTAGAGATTTATTTAGATTAAATAAGCATGTTAAAAGCTTTCTTTTTCATTTAAATTCAGAGGAAGAGAGTAACTTAAAAAGAGCGATGCCTACCTTTTTAATACAAACAAACTGGCATTACTAATAAAGGGAAAGATGAGGAACAAGAAAGAGACAACGCAGCTAACTAAAATCTTTAATTTTATCATCTTTCCTTACTTTTGTTCAAAAAATAAATTTACTTAAATCGAAATTTTTAGTATTAAATAAAAGTTATTTCCGTTTAAGGTTACGGTTTCGGTTACAAATTTTAAAGTGTTTTTAGCGGTTAAGGGTTACGATTTAATCTATGGTTAGAACATCAGTTGTTCCTCTTGAAGTTCTATCTTTAAAAACTGGGCTAAATCTCACGTCAAAATTTCCTTTCTTTATAGGTTATTTTGATGTTTAACTGACATTTTTTGATTGATTTATATTATTTTATGATGCAATCTAACTATAATTAAAATTTAAGTAATATTTTCCTTAAGTTAAACAAAAAATCTTTTTAAAAAACACGGGAAAATTTAAACCAACCAAAAGAAATTTCTGTGTCACCTAAGAATTGGAATTTTGTTGGAAGAGGTTTGTGTGGCACCACCGATAAAGTTTTCCTCTTTTATTTCCCTAACAAACAGTTTGTTTATTTCAAAAAAACACTCAATAACAAAAACAAAAAAGTTTAAAAGTTAATTTAGATATTAAATGGAAACTCTTAAGTTGGAATATTACCTTAATACCCAAAAGTATTAATTTAATATTTTTTCAAATAGGATAAAAAAATTAAATTAAATTATTAAACTAAAACTGTTTTTGACATCAATGTGATACTTGCTAATATAAAATGACACAGTTTGGGTCCATTCAATAATTCCAATTGAGACCGAAACTATCTTTATGAAGTTATTGCTTATTATTAGAATTTATGTTTTGAACAAGCCTGGAAGTTTCACTAACAAGCTGTATTATACTTTTTATATTCCACTACATTATTAAATTCGTAAGATTTTTCAAATTCAAAATATTTGAGATGTGTTTGATCTCAGCAAAGAATTCATTTGATTTATGTTTGATTTGGACACCTGTTCGTGTGAATATTGTGTAGTGGCACGCATCTGTTTTGTCGTTGATGTGTGACAGGGTGTTGTGATGCTATAAATAATTATATATGCAACATACTTGCCAGGTACATATATCGGCCATAACTTTTGCTAAATGTTCACGCACGACAGGCGAAATAGACATTGAGATTTTAGCGAGTAATTTATAGTCAAACAAAAGCATTTAGGCAAATATCAAAAGCAGTTCCTGTTAAAGGAAATAATCGATCTTTGTAGCCGTGTGAGTGCAATCTCTTTGCTATAAAAGTTTATAGCAAAATCTACAACGTGGGCTGCTGCTGCTGCTGTGTTGGTCCCGTGTGGGCTGGCGCTCAATTAAGAGCGGGCAGCATTTAAATTTATTTGATTTTCTTAGTGGCTGCCGCTGCCTTCTAAATTGAGCAAACAGCTCGCACACACACACTTAGAGACACTCACTCTCACTGTTCTTGGCGGTGGCATATATCTAAACGATCTCGCATCTCTCGATCTTTGCCAATTTCGTTTGCCTGGCCTCAGTCGCAAACGAACAACGAACCATCGAAGTTTAGAAAAAATTTTAAACTTAAAAGTGCCAACGCGCGCGCCCGACAAAATATCGAAATAACGAAAATAAATAAAAATAAATTTGGAAATTGCAAATTTCTTTGTTTTAGCGCGTGCATTGCCAAAAACGAAACTGAAAGCACACAAAACGAATTAAGGAAAAGCCCAACAGCACACACAACACAAAAGAAAATAGCAGAAACCGCGTGGATTTTTAGAACAGCAACGAACCAAAAGATATTTATATATAAAACACACTCACAAAAAACAAAAAGATTCGAGGCGTTGCCACAGCAAAAAAAGAAACACATATGGAAATTAATTAAAAACATAAATTAAGCAAAAGTGTAATTAAATGTTGGGCACGAGCAACTAGCGCAAGGCACTCTACGACATATACGTACGATTCGTATGTATAATTATATAATCTAATACCAAAAATTGTGGTACAACAATTGAGGCACAAATACGATCTTACATTTGATTATGTTTGCTTTGGCAAAGCTGAAAACTGATTTCAAACCTTTGCGAAATCAGCAAAACCTTCTCGTGAAGCGTTTGAAGCCTCCGGAAGAAGACACCACGAACTCTGTGCTAAACGAAAATAAATAAATACAAAAGCAAAAACAACGAAAGGCAAAACGAACGAAATTTGACAACAACAACAAAGACAATCAATCGTCAACAATCGAGAGGATTATCATTAAAAAGGAATTTTGTTAGCAAAGTTCTCTGTAAATAATATCTGTTATTAGCATATTATATTCAATTCTAGTTGTTCAAATTTCAAAATAAGTTAGAATTTTTTAAGTGCCGACCAATCAACGAATACTAGTCAGCCAACTGTGCGTATACGTGACGTCATTGCGTATACTTAATACTTAAGTGTAGTTTTTTTGTAAGACGACAACGAAACAAATGATGAAAAATCTAAATGGTAGAGCGCATAATGCGTACTACCATCCGTATCATCATCAGCAGCAGCATGCACAGCAGCAACAAACACAGCAGCAGCAGCAGTTGCAGGGACAGCAGCCAGCAATGCAGCTGCAGTACCAGCTGCAACAGCAGCAACAATTCAGTGCCAGCCATCAATACTACCATCAACAGCTGCAGCAGCAGCAGCAGCAACAACTGTTACGTCAACAACAGCCAGAGCCCACGCAGGCTGCCGTCTACCAACAACAGCAACATCAGCTGAGGCAATCGTTTGCCGCCGCCGCCGCCGCAGCCAACATGGCTACCACTACATGTGCATCTCAAAACAACAGCAGCAGCATTGCTAATACGAACGCCAACGCCAACACCAACACCGTAGCCGCCAACAACAATGCCGTCGCCAGGGCCGCCATGTGCCAAATGCAGCACTTTTTAAGCCAGCAGCACCAACAGGAGTACAATAACAATTGTGCGCATATTAATTATAACCAACAGCAACAACAACAGCAAATGTCAGCAACAACAAACAACAACAGCGACAAATTTTCAATGGATGCCAATGAAATTGCCAACTTTTTAGCCAGCGAGCTTTTTATGCAGCAGGTAAAAAGCTTGCGTTAAGTTGTTATCGAAATACAAAAAAAAAAAACATTGGTGCACTGAATTGGAAATGTAGAAGAAGCCAACAATGAATTGGGTTTAAATGGAAGTCCGGTCCCTTAAACTACCAGAAAATCTTACAGATATTAACCAGTTGAAACTGAAATTCACAGCTGTTTATTTGAATTGAATATGACTGCAGTTATTTGATGTCTCAATTTGAAAGAGCAATTATTTTCCTATATCATTGACAATGAAAAGACCGTAGACCTTATGGTGCTTTTACAATTTTTTCTCTCTTATACACAAACCAAAAAACGTAGGCGAATTCTGCAGCCAGAAGTTTTTCCATTTAAAAACGAACGGTCTGTATGGGGCCGTGTGTGGCGCAGCGGTTATTGTGTCGGCCTGCTGTGCGGGAGGCGTGGACGCAATCCCGCCTCGGACCTTCCAGTTAAATGTATTTTTTCTTTAGAAAATAGCTTTTACACATCCGGCCACCTTTTGTGAAGTAACTAGCCATGAAAATAACTAGCCACGGCAAAAGATTGAGAGAAGCTTGGCTTGGCCCCTTTTGGACTGTAACGCCAATTTTACATTACATTTACAACTAATTGAGCTAATTATTTTGTTATGCATCAGCATATCAGAGCATTCCATAAGTTTGGTTCTGAAAAATAACGAATCAAACAAAACAATACTTTATTTTAAAAATGTTTACTTACTTTGAATTCGGTGCCCTTGGACTAAACACATTTGGAATGACGTCTTAAGAAATACCTTGTATTGTATCTGGCCAAAAACGAACGCGTACTTATTGCTTAAATAAGACCACTTGTAATTCCCAAGTTCGCAATCCATGCTCGACTAATTTAAAACGGGCAACTGAAATTTGCGCAGCAGAAATCAAAAGTGCACATTAAAATCAATAGCACGCACAATTGAATTATTTTTCTCTTGTTTAGAAAAATTATAAATTGTTAAAATCAACAATCAACAATTGCCAAGTCAAAAGTTTTTAGCCAAAAACTGGGTGTCCCGGGGTTTCTCTCAGACAAAAGCATTTTCAATCCATTAATCTACCAGCTTACATTACCCGTCTTTGCCGTGTGCGATAAGGCTAAAAGATTTTATTTTGAATATCTTCGGACCCTAAGGGGGACGGATTTTCATTCATAGAATTCGCTTTGCTCACTCCCCTTCAATAATAGAACTCTTTAAAATGAAATGACGAATATATTATTTCTAACTAGTGCTCTTACTCAATTTATGTGTCGTCTTGCGTTGCGGGTTGTACCCTCGCCAGGGAAATTTTGTTATTTCGATTAAGAGTTTTGAAATCAAATTTTCCGACCTGACGGAAATTCCGGGTTCGGTTAAACTCATGTCTTATCATTTGCACGTGCATAAAGAAATTTTCCACCATACAAACTTTGTAAGAGAATATTCAACCAGTTCACTAATAATTGGCATAAAGTCTACTGTTGCAGAGATCGAGTTGAAATTTGGTTAATTTGATAATTAAACCATTTTCGATACTTTAACCAAATACCTCGATTGCCCTTATTTGGCAACATTGCGTATACGTGATCTTAAAACAACATTTTGAGAACTGTGAATAAAAAGTTAAAATTTTAATTAAAAATTAATTTATATTAATTAATAGTTAAATTTTAATCGTATAATATCCAGTTTGTAGGAACTAGAGATACGTTCTGCATGGAGAGCGTTGCATGACAGAGTTCAAGCTCATTTCAGTCCGCAAGAGCCGCAAAGGGGTTACTCTTCCTTCACCTTTCCACACAAACCCAAATAACCTTTCCCCAGAAATTGTATGAATTTGACAAGCTATTCAAATTTAAAACAAAACAAAAAGCAGGATACTAGACTCATGGTCATGCCGCAAAGTGTGAAGGCAGCCTAACTATTACCTTTTAATACACACTTTCTTCTTTATTTAGACATACATTACAAAACGCACAAACACGCATATGGTTAGTTCTTACTCCACAGAAGACTTGCACTTTGGTTAAGTTTTCTATGTCTAGGGACAACACGCAAAAACATACTTTAATGAAACATATACATTCCATGGCCTTCAAAATTCATAATTTACAATAAATTATTGTGCAAATTTTATACAGAAGTTGCGCCAAGTCTATCGCCACAATAACTTTTGACAGCCAAGTTTGAATCGCAACAATACCTTTACTGAACAGCTGAGTTTTAATCAATACAATTTCTATAACAATTTCAAACAATCGAAAATATTATTCGACTCTTTATAAAAATCTTCAAGTAGCAGGCGGCATCATGGCCCAATTCAACTTGCAAAAAGACCGGACGCACTCGACTCGGGAAGCCTAAATTGAATTAATTGCTGTAATAGGCGCACCACCCCCTGAATCCATTTCGTTTTAAGAGAGTTCTGATAAAGGTTGAAACATTATAAAAAATAGTTTGTAGTCGATCTCAAGCCGGGAACGGGGAGAGTAAAAAATTTAACATTCAGATTTCAGATTCACTTCAAATAAGACTGCTTTGCAACTATTCAGTTGAGGAACAGTACCTTGACAGATTAAGTTATTCTCTCATCTGAAATCGTATTGTATCGAACTCGTTTTGCACAGGGGGAAAATCATTAACTTTAATAAAACAGTCTATACATAACTTTTAAAGTTCATAGGTTAAATACTTTCTGAGATATGGCTCTAAACTACTTCGGCATCGGCTTTCAAACAATTTTAAACCGACAGTTTTAAGACAGTTCTAAGATCAATATTTAAAAATCCCAAAAATAATAGTTGAAAACTAACTAAAGTTGGAGGAAGTCGTCTGCTTTGACATTTTAAAATGTCTTTTTGGAAGCTGAATCTGTTCCTAATCTGATAGAACTTTAGCGAATATTAAAATTCAATCAAATCATTAATATTAAAATTTTAAAAATTGATTAAAAAAGTAACTTATTTAATTCGTGTTTTCTCTTTCCACTCTTTATCTTTGTTGCAGCTCGGTACTTTTGAAAGCATGCAGAGTGCACCAACGCTGACAACGCCAACGCTGACCCCCACCACATTGCGCAGCATTGATGAAACCTTTTACGAGTTAACCGGTGAATCGATCAATAGTGTTGTTAATGTGCCCAATCAGGCTGGCTTCAAGCCACCACCGTTGGACCCCAGAGTGGTCAGTGGGAATGGTCCGGCACCTGGAGCAGCTACTTTAGCAGCAGCTGCAGTTGCAGCCACCACCATTACAACCACAACTGTCAACCTCAACCACAGCCAGCAGCAACCGTTTGATCTACTCGCCCTGACCAAATTCAATGGCGACAGCATACCGGGCAGCGATACGGAGGAATCTCATGGTTCCTGGGATGGACCCATGAACGATGATCAGAGCACAACCGATACTTGTAAGTACTCAACTGCAATCCCACCACTGGTCAGGGGATGATCTAATTGTCTTTTAATTCCAGCAAGTGCCGCCACTGACAGCACCTCCTACCAGAATGGTCACATGCTGAGCAATGGGTCCAATGGAAGCAGTGTCAACAATTTCACCGCCGCCCTGGCTGCCAATCAGTCCAGCTCTGGTCGTAGCACCACAAATACCTCAAACAGTGCCACTCCCGCACGTCGCGGTGGTGGTCGCCGTCCCAACAAGGCCACCAATATGACGCCTGAGGAGGAGGAGAAGCGTCGCATACGCCGGGAGCGTAATAAAGCTGCAGCGGCACGCTGTCGCAAGCGACGCGTTGACCAGACCAACGAGCTGACCGAGGAGGTGGATGCGCTGACGAAGAAGGGCGACAGTCTGAAGAAGGAAGTGGAATTGCTGAATAGCATGAAGAGTCAGCTGGAGTATGTACTGCAGGCACATCGTCCCACCTGCCAGAAGGTGCGTGATGATCTGCTCAGTGTGTCCACTTGCAATGGCCTGATAGGACCAGCCGCCTTGCTCAGTGCCGGCAGCTGTGGCAGTGGTAGCAGCCATCACAACAACAACAGCAGCAACAGCAATGACAGCAGCAGCGGCGGCACCATCACCGGCTACGATGCCACCCTCAACTCCACCGGACGCAGTCAATCGCCGCTCGATCTCAAGCCAGTGCAAATCGATGATCAGCTCTTGATGCACATCAAGCCTGAACCGTTGGATGGTGGCCTGGACTCAGGCTCATCTCTGGATGAGGACGGACCAACCCCTGCGAAGCGTGTGCCGTTGCCCAATATTGCCACATTCAATGCTTCTCTGACCACTCCCACTGGGCCCACAGGCTCTCTAAACACGCCCATTGTGAGCCAGGCGCCTGTAAGTTTTGCCACCTTTGCACCCAGTCTGGGCGGCGTCAGCGTCTGTATGGCCAGTCCCACACTGAACGCGCTGAATAATGCGCCCAAGACACGACCCAATACGCTTGCCGTGCAACGGCCCTTCGCTGCTCCCATGCAACTGGTGACGGATGGTGGCAAAACGTCTGCAGCACCCACCCAGATACAGGGTGTGCCCATAACGACGCCATCGGCGGGCACCTTTAACTTCGATTCGCTCATGGACGGCGGTACGGGACTGACGCCGGTGTCCGGTCCGCTGGTGCCCACCTGCTCGTCGCAGAACAAACATCCACTGGAGCTGCCCACGCCCACAACTGAGCCGTCCAAGCTGGTCAGCTTATAACTAGGGTAGGGGGCGTGGCGAGCGCCAGGCGCTAACCAAGTCAGACTTAGGCTAAGTTTTTCTACATACATACGTATTTGACATAAACAAAAGCGCGATGTTTTCGATGTTTTCGTGTAAACTGTAACGAATATACGGCGAACCGCCGGCGCTTCTGCTCCGGTTCGCTCCCCATTGTTTTTCCGTTTAACTTTAATGCTTTTTTGTATTATTATGATTATTACGTTTAATTTATGATTTATTTGCTCTACCTGCATGTTATGTACTTTGTATTTTATGTGCAATTTTCGAAACCTTTTCATTTGCGTGTTGTATATTTTCCAAAAATATGAATGCGAACCATGAGAAGAGGGAAATAGTATGGAAGGATGCGTTGTGATATTTATTATAAACAATAACAAATAAACCAATTTAACAAAAGTGAAAGGAACTAAGCCGGTTTTAAAATTGTACATTTAAACACAAAACGACAAACAACAAATAATTGTGCGTAAAATATTCAAAATACAAAAAAAACTTACCCGATGCCTTGAGAGAGAATTAAGAAATGCAAAACTAAACATTTATACTTACTTATAGAGTACATATGTTGAACGCGCGCAAGCGAGTTTTATATATATACAAAATATATGATGGAGCATCAGCTGCTGTAGAAGAAAACCCAAATATATTTTTACTAAACGCTATTTTCAATAAGCGATTTATAAGAAATGACAGAAAAACGCAAAGCAATTATTTAATATGTAATTATGTATGTACATTATGTATTAAGCCCCGATTCAGGTCAAAACTGTTAAAAAAAAGAATGAGAATTAACCCAAACCCCCTCCTACTTTTGCTAAATTCAGCCAAAATTCCAATTTTACTAGAAATAGCTAACCAAAAGCACACAACTTCAAAAGCATACATCAAATTGCACTTACATAAGGACACAGACACCAAATTTGAGAAAATACAATAATAAAAAATACTGAAAAAACCTACATATTCAAAATGTAAATTTCATTTAAATCAACGGATGGGGGCCACAAACGAAACGAAAGAACGAGCAATTGAAACTGATATGAATTACAAAATCGGCTTTGGCTTATCTCGGCAGGTAAGTTGAGCAGGTAGGCAGTCTTGGGTGGACCCAAACGTGTCGTTTGCTTGGGTATGAAAGAAAATCCTCGCGGGACTTCTGAAAGACTGGATCAAGTGTTTTTTCTCAACTTAGACGGAATAAATTGAAAAGAGTTAATCAAATGATGCGAATATTGTGATATAAGATTGTGGCTATACGGTGGCTGTGCCGTTACCTCCCAATTCAACGTTGATCAATATTGACGAGTGACTTAAGATGTATGATGGAAAGCAACATATTTGCGATTCCAAGACCAAGGACTTACCGTTCATTATGTTTTATTCTTGCTGAAGGACTAAGCTCAAGTTACCTTACTGGACTAAACTCTGAACTTCCATATGGTGACATGCCCCATCGAAATATAATTCAGATTTTAATTTAAGACTGCATAATTTCGATATACTGCGCAGAAAATTTCGGACTTAACGCCCAAATGGAAATATAAATATATTGTCAGCGCATAGATCAACGTGTAAATAAAAAAAAAACCTAGGACCGAAAATAACTGTTATGGCATTATTCTTCAACCAAAAACGTCACGGTGAAGGAAGTAAACAACGAATACGAAAAATGTACCAATGTTTCGGTAGGGGGCATGGAGAGTCAGGGCAGGCATTTTGGCACTATGGTTTCAGTGAGCGGTGCAAGTTGAAAACGCTGCGTTTGTCAGAGCAGAGATACAAAGTTTGTACGAAAAGTAAAAGGACTGAGTCAGTTTATAAAAATGTATTGAGCCAATAGTTACAATTCTTTAAATACTTTTAAAATAGGCTACTTCTGCGTCGATGCAGCGCTGCCTGCGCGATTTTCAAGCATTGAAGGCGTCACGGACGGTATTCTCCGGAATAGCCTTGAGAGCAATATGTCGTTTGGTAAAGCTACCGATAAAGGTTCCGACAAATGTATCAACTCAGCTCATGCTGATCAAGAAAATACAAAAAATGTATATTAAGTGTTATTTGTCAACGTTTATTTTAACGTGAAAGCAAAGCTAACTTCGCTGACGTTGGTGAATAAGAGCTTTTTGAACTGAACAGACCAAAATATATTGCGAAATTAACAGATTACGGGAAAAAGCCGCGAAAAAGATTAACTTAAGCTAGATAAATCCAAGGAAAGATAACTCCTTCTTGCTTCCCTCCGCCACATCCTTATACACTTCAAAGACCGCACCAGTTTCGGTTAGTTTAGGACTACTGAAAACACGGAGCCGGAACCGTATACCAAATAGAACCGATTGAAATTCTGAACCGGAACCTAAACAGGAACCGATACTTTCAGTTTTTTGTATACCGGTATCCGAGAACCGATATTCTTGGAACCGAAAAGACCGAAAAGAACCTAAACGTTGTACCGGAACGGTTTCGGTTTTGAGTGCAACCACTAGACTGCGAAGCGAGCAGTTAGATTTGGTGAATTTTTATTTCAATTTGGCTCAACTGTTAGCTTCAAATAAAAAAGATTCTGCCTTAAGCCCCATACGGAGTACGACGAAAAATTCGTTTTTTTACAGTATTTCATATAATTAGAAACACGCTTTGATGTTCATGTGCTGGTAGAAAGTGTTTCTATTTATGTGAAATACTGTAAAAAAACGAATTTTTCGTCGTAAAATTGAATTTTCTAATCTTTAACAATAGTATGTGGGCAGAATCTGTAGTTTTAAGAAGTTCGCCACTTAACTAAGGTGAATTCAATTAGTTATGTATTTGTTTATGGCCACAGAAAGGGACATGCAATTTGACAAATCCAATGAGGAAGTGACAGGATAAAATTGTGAATAATTTGTAATTTCGAACCTTCTAGGAGAGCTGTGCAAATATTTAACCCTGAATATCTTTGGATACGTCAAGCACAAGCTCCAAGAACTCGACCATTCGGAAGGTCGCTGAACCTAGGTTCGGGTTCGAACCGGGATTCAGGAATACTTTTGTTCTTCGCTAACTTAGAAAAGATGTACGTACTTAAATTTAAACAAACTTAGTGCCTATTTTTCTTCTTCCTGATAAGAGCTATGTGTCACAATCTACTCTGCTATTTGTAGGTTTAT
This sequence comes from Lordiphosa clarofinis, assembly GCA_018904275.1. Lineage (NCBI taxonomy): Eukaryota > Metazoa > Arthropoda > Insecta > Diptera > Drosophilidae > Lordiphosa > Lordiphosa clarofinis. The sequence goes on from JAEIGQ010000245.1 coordinate 385,192, forward strand.
GTGTCATATGGATGTAAGTAGAAGATGAGAATTTGGCCTTAAAACATTTTAATCATACATAGAAGTTTAAAGTTTGGAGGCTTGATAATATCATATTTGAGCTTGAATCATCGAACGTTTTAATAGGCTCCAGGTCAATCATGGAGCAATGAGTATTAGAGATAAAATGTACACTGCCTCTCAATTGTGAGTGGTGATAAGCGATAGACCGCATTGAGATTCATACCGTCCGTATATAAAGTCTTGCGGTACTTTTTATTGAATTTTTAATTGTTCATAAAATTGGGTATAATAATGCGATTTAAGTCAAATATGCGCCGTTTTGTTCGATGAAGAGTTCCCAACGAGATGCCAACTTCATAATGCCTCCTTATAGAAGCTCGCTTCCCTATTGGCAAAAACTCGGAGAGCCAATTTTCACAGGACTCTCTTGTGGCCAACTTCCGACTACCAAACTCGTTCGCCATGGACAGAAATAGGTGGTAATCACTTGGTGCGAGATCCGGACTACACGGTGGATGCAAAAGAACCTCCCATCCGACCTCCCGGAGCTTCTGGCGCGTCACCAAAGATGTGTGTGGCCTGGCGTTGTCCTGCTGGAAGACAATTCGGCCTCTGTGGATCAAAGATGGCCTCTTCTGCATGAGTGCTGCATTCAAGCTGTCCAGTTGTTGGCAGTACAGGTCCGAATTGAATGTTTGGCTATAGGGGAGCAGCTCATAGTGGATGATTCCCTGCCAATCCCACCAAACACACAGAAGAACCTTCCTGGCCGTCAATTCAGGCTTGGCCACCGTCGGGCAGCTTCACCGCTTTTCGACCACGACCGTTTGCGCTTCACGTTGTCGTAAGTGACCCACTTTTAATAGCCAGTCACCATCCGCTTCAAAAACGGGTCGATTTGTTGCGATTCAGAAGCGATTCGTATGCATCCATACGGGCAAAAAATTTTTTTTTTGCGTCAAGTCGTGTGGCACCCATACATCGAGCTTCTTTTTGAATCCAAGCTTCTTCAAATGGTTTATAACGGTTGGATGACTCATGCCCAGCTCTTGGCCGATGCTACGGCTGCTACTATGCCGGTCTCTCTCGATCAATTCAGCGATCTTATCGCAATTTTCGACGACAGGCCTTCCGGGCCGTGGCGCATCTTCGATCACCTCTGCACCAGAACGAAAACGTTGAAACCATCGTTGTGCGGTGGAAATGGAAAGTGTATCGGGTCCATAAACCGCACAAATTTTATTGGCAGAGAAAGGGACCTACAGTTTAACGCCGGATCCGAACGGCAAAGTTTGAGAATTTACTTTTTCATGGCTAGTTACTTCACAGCTGGCGCCAATAGCTGGTGAAAGTGACCGTATGTGTAAAAGCTATTTTCTAAAGAAAGAAAAAAAACTTTTATTATTAGATGTTCAGAAGCGGGATCGAACACACGATCTCCCGCCCAGCAGTTCAGCACACTAACCACTGGGCCACATAAGCCACACTTATCGTAGTAGTACTGTAAAATATGCCGTATTTTCTCTTTATTTTGCTCCATGTTTGCGACGCTATAACTCACGAACGACTAAAAACAAACAACAATAAATCAAACACGTGTTAGCGCGTGAAAAGAGCTTTCCAAAAAGCTCCAGCGTGAACCGATGCGACGAATACAACTAGAACTACGCGCTTGCAAAGACAAGCTTGCGGAAATACCACAAAACTTTTTTGACAACCTTATTTATTCAAGAATTTTATCCACTTCTGTTCAATGAGGAAAGCAGCTCTTCTTTGTCTGAAAGTGAAGATGAAGTCAATTTTTATATAAAATTCCTAAGAAAAGAAACAGGACCATACAAATACTTTAGTATTTCCACAAAAAATTACGGGCTAAGTAGGGAGCTCAAGAGCAGAAACCTCAAGCGAAGAACAAAAATAGCGCTATATAAGTCGCTTATCATCCCAGTCCTGCAATACGGCGCAGAAGCATGGGCAATATCATCAGCGGATGAGGCGGCGATTGGCGTTTTCGAGCGGAAGATTCTTCGCAGGATTTATGGACCTTTGAAAGTTGGCGAGGACTTTCGCATCCGAAGGAATGACGAACTGTATAAGCTCTATGGGGATACTAGTCTGGTCAAGCGCATAAAGCAACAGCGGCTGCGCTGGCTGGGACATGTTACCCGTATGGATGATCAAGCTCCAGCAAAAATGGTCTACAAGAGGAATGCGAAAGAACTGGGACAAGGCAAGGTGGGACGACCACCTCTAAGGTGGGACGACCAGGTGCGGAAAGACATTTCTAAGCTTGGCGTGAAAAACTGGTGCCAGCTCGCACGGAGCAGAAGCGACTGGCGGACATTAGTTGCAGCGGCCGAGACCGTCAAACGGTTGTGATGCAAGCATCGGGCCAATAAAGAAGAAGAAGAAGATTTCCACAAAACAGCTTAATGGCATCAATCAAGGTTTTCCTGAACTTAAAACTTTTACAAAATAAATATAATGTACTCAATTGGTGGTCAGAAAATTCGACAAAGTTTCCGGAATTGTATAAACTGTCAAAAGTTATTCTTGCTGTTCCAGCTACACAAGTAAGCGTAAAACGTTTAATTTCCGCTGTGAAGTTTATTTCGACTCCGCAAAGAAATCATATGGACAGAAATACATTGGAAGCTATCATGCTTCTAAGAAATAATCATTTATTTACCTTCTTTTTAACTAATTTTTATTTTATTATTTTAAGTAAGTTTGGCGAAGACATTCTAAATATCATTTTAATCATCTTATGAATACTAACATGTATAATTTTTATGGCAAACACACGCAAATGAAGTTGATAGTTTATATACACATACATGTGTACTGCTGCATACCCACTTTGATTGGCCTTAAGTTTTAAAATTTCTGTTAGTTTTACCGGTCCATACCGGTACGATACCGAAATAAAAAGGTACCGGAACCGGAATCGAATACCGAAACAGTAGTAGAACCAAAACAGAACCTTTAGTTTCGGTACGTACCGGATCCGGAACCGGAACCGAAATTCGTTTCGGTTTGTTTCCTTGGATCTTGATATCCTGGAAGTCGAGATTGAATTTTCGAGCTCATGACGGGATTACATAAAGATTAAAAATATTGAAAATATCCCAATTTTTATTTTCTGTGTTAAAAAATAGAGGCAAGCTAACTTCGGCTCGACCGAAGTTTATATACCCTTGGAGCATGATATCTGCCCGCCAGTTTGTTATATGGCACTACAATTTTGACAAAATTTTGAAAACAAAAAAGTTTTTCTCACTAGAACTACTTTTTCGACCGATCGTTTCTATGGCAGCTATATGCTATAGTCATCCGATTTGAATCAAACTTGGCAGAATTATGTGTTAGCATATAATATTGACCAGTAACAAGTATGGAAGTGATAGCATTGAAAACAAAAAGTCTTAACGGTGAAAAAGCAAAGTAGTAAAACGTTGATTTCAAGCCTATGTATGTATGATTCGATTTCTGGGCTCTACAAAGGAAACAAAATAGAATGTTTTCAAAATTGGTAATTATTTGACTCTCACGATTGACTTAAAACTGATTCTGATATGGGTTCTATACTGTTCAAGGCGCAGCGAACCGCGACGGGCTTTTTGCTGGTACGATATAGTCATCCGTTCCGGCCGATTCCGACAAATGTACTGTGCATTTGTACCAAAACACTTCGTGCAAAGTTGAAATGTCTATTTCCTACTGACACTTTGAAGTATCTTTTTGGGCACTATAAGTATCTTTTTGGGCACTATCAATTTTCAGCAACAAAATTGAGCGGCATTCGCAACCTGCCTCTCTAATAATAAGTCCTCTCTGGCCTACTGACTGAAATTTAACAAGTTGTAAAGAGAGCGAGAGAGTGAGTAAGCCCACCTTGTTTAGTACATGGTATAATTAACAATGTAGTGCAGAGGCGGCCAAATGGAGAGAAAAAAAAAGTGAGCTTGTGTTAGTAAACAAGAGAGCTCTCTCCAGACAACACGCATTTTACTTGCTAGGCAGTGCTCACCGATTAACACAACCATAACTTCGGCTCGCGTTTGCTTAAAAATACGACAGACTTCGGCTCGTGCGGGCCTTAGGTGGACGGGTCTGATGTAGTGTCGTAAGAAATTCACCATGCGAGAGAGGTACCAGTTGATATGAACATGTGAGAGCACGTTGACATCCATCCCCATTGCTACTAAGTGTTTTCACCATTCAACTGGTACCCCAAAAAAGAGACAACCTACTTTAATGACTTCACCTGGTATAATTTCAACATGGCTTAGTATACCTTGCTTTGAATGTACCTTAACCGATTGCACGATTGAGGTGAATTTTTTATTCAGCGTTCCCAATGACCCAGTCCACATTTTCTGAATTTTGGAAAATTTTACACTAAAAACTAATTTAAAATTGTTGTCGTTGTGTGTTGCAAGTACAAAAGTACTCATAAAACGCGAACCGAGGCTTCATTTAAAAAACTGAGAATTTAGGTGATGCTTACAGGGGACTCTTTCATAAAAATTTAAGTGTCTTATGTTCTTAGTAGGTCAGTACAAATTTTCATGTAAAAGTTTGGCATCAAGCCGGCACGGGTTATCATTGTCCAATCTCAATAATATTTATCTTATGAGTCAATGAGGTCAATCAGAATAAAAGTTGAGGGTATGCGTATTTGATTTCGCGAAATAAAATGTTTCCTTATGTCTTGGGACACTCTATTATACATATGTGCATATAAGTATACATATTTTTTATCCGATCCTTTTTTGACATGTTTTTCTGTGGTTCATGTTCGGACTACACTAAAATCACGAAGTCTCTGACTCAGACTGTTAAACTAATATATCCGCTCGTTAAAAATCTATTTTCATTAAAACTAGTCGAATAATACATAATGATTTAGAGCTTCATATATCTAAAATTTAGGGAGGTTCCCTAACACGAAAACAAATTATTTTACATTGAAGCCATTGGTTGGCTCTAGCTTTTACAGGCTCTAAGATCTTATTGCCTACAGAAACATATGGACGGACCGCTATTGATGTTGATCAAGCAGATTTGTATAAGCTTGATGTGGTCGGACATGTTTTATTCGGGCTGTTTAATACATTTGGCCGAACTCGCTATAACCTTAAGGAATAGGAAAATTCTGTTACATCTTCCTCTATGAGTTAAGGTTCAGCCTAACGTACAGGTAAAACGCAAAAGGTTGCGGATCTTTACACACACAAACAAAAACCACATGGACAGAAGTTCTTCCATATAGATTCAGATAATGCTTACATATATTCAGGTATAAAATAACAACTTGGGGTTTTGAATCTGCTTATTTTGCATTGTATTTTTGTGGGAGTTTTTGTATCAGTTGGAAAAGAACCGTCGAAATGAGTGGAAGTGGTCAATTTGTGCGCGCCTTGAGACGTACCCTGGGACTGGGCAGGCGTCAGCTGGCGGTTAATTACCTTAATGTGGTAATTATCACAGGCTGTGATTCGGGATTGGGGTAAAATGATTGCGGATCAGAGCCAGTTTAATTAAAACTAATTTCATGTTTTCTATATGTAGCCACTCTCTGGCCGTCTATTGTTACAATACGCTCAACATGACCGTGATCTCCTGTTGCCATAATCTTCAGTCCGATGGCGCCCGACGGCTTCAGGAATTTAATTTCAATGACGAACCGACTCGACGTCGTATGCACACTTGGGAATTGGATCTGCTGCAGCCGACTTCCATTAATCTACTTCATGAGCAACTGCAGCAGCTGTTGGACAGCAATTCTAGCTATCAGCTTACAGCTCTGGTCAACAATGCGGGCGTCATGTGCTTTGGCGAGTTTGAATGGCAAATTCCGGAACAGATTGAGTTGCAAATCAGTGTTAATCTTTTGGGTACAATGCGCTTAACTCGTCAATTGTTGCCCTTGCTGCGTCAGCAGCGAGCGCGGATTATCAATGTGACCAGCCATTGTGGTCTGCAGGCTCTTCCCGCCCTGGGTCCCTATGCCGCCTCCAAGGCAGCCCTACGTTTCTGGACAGATGCCTTACGCATGGAACTTCAGCCACATGGCATGGAGGTGGTCAACTTTATACCCGGTTCCTTTGTGCAGGACAGCAATATAGCAGCCCGTCAGCAGCAGCATGCCCAGCAGATGCGCGAAGCCTTTACCGAGGAGCAGCATGACCATTATGATGACTATTTTGAGCAGTTCCAGGGTTATCTGAAAATTCTCTCTGGCTTCAAGGCCCCAAATCAATTGAGAGATGAGGAATTGCTAAAGAAATTCAAAGATGCCCTGACCAGTTCGCTACCCTGGCCACTGTACATACATGAACCATGGCGCTATCGTATCTATCGCTGGCTCTTTGCGATCTGCCCCCGGCCACTGGTGGATTGGCTGGCCACAAGATTTTGCGCTTTGCCCACCTACGAAACAACTAGAAGAGGATTAAGGTAGTCAGTAGGTTTTACATTTTATTAAAGGAAATACTTGGCTAGGGCTGTGGCTAATACATTGGATTCAGTACTCTGCCAGCGGAGCTTGCCTGTCTCTGGGTGGGAAAAAGGTCACAAACTCCGGCCGGCAGAGACATCACAAAAGTGGAACACAATCACAGACTTCGGGGAAAGATTTAGTAGCCAGTGCTGCGGCATCTCTCGTAGACAGCATCGTTGAGCAACTGGAACCACTCGCTGGCATAGGTAGAGTCCTCGGCGGCGCGAAAGAGTACCAACTTGTCTGGCGTGGGCAGTGAGGCGCAAAGATAGAAATTTATGGCTGTTTCGGTTAAATCTGTATGGTAGTTCTTCAGTGCCCACTCCAGCAGACGCAGACAGTTATGAGAATCGAGAAACTGTATCAAGCGCTGCTGCAGTGTAGCCTCCAGTTCGGGAATGATGTACACCCGTGACATTTCAAAGGCCTGCAATAGGGCTGGATAGTTGGGTTTGTCCAAATGCTGCTCACGGCAGCCAATTAAATGCAGAAAACAGCGAAGGCCACTTTCCGTATATTCCCGCAGCTGAATCTCACCCTGATGACCTTCACGAAAGTCACTGTTCAACATCTTTTCAAAAACCTCGCTGGCTTCGCACAGTCGCTGCTTGTTGAACTCAATGCTCAGAGTGCCGACTCCTACATCCTGATTGACCACAAAACGCATATCGCAATTCTCGTGAAGCTTGGCCGAATCATTCACTTGCTCCGTACAGATGCCTGCGGTACTCTCGTTCGCCTCAGCTTCTGGTAAAACAATGCCCAGAGTAAAGCGAGACATGGCTGTCAAAGCATCGGCCGCCTCATCCGCATACAGATCCTCGCTCTTCTTGCGTAGCAACAAATCAAAGAGCAACGTCAAGGCATTGCCATCGTAGAGGAATTGATAGAGCAGACGATGACTCTTGATGATGTAGGCCACCGAGATGGCAGCACGCTGCTGGGCAATGAGATCATCGCAGCGCAAGAGGCGCACCAGCTCCTCTTTGCCATAATTCGATTCACCCACATTGGTCAGAGTCTCCAGAAATGCAAAGCCATCTTTGCGCATCTGTCAGAGGAATAAGAAAGAGTTAGAATTAATAATTCATTCGCCATACAATATAGTGTTGCTCAGTTGCTGACTCAGTTGTTCGCATTTGTTCAGTTACTCAGATTATTTTCCATTTTTGTTATACCAAACTTAAAAAATTTGTGACTCTAACTCTTATACACTTTTAGATCCAAGCGTTTAGATTTTTGACATTTATGGCTCATAAACTTTTTATACTTGCCGGCAGATTAGGTTAATTTTTAATTCTCCGCAATTTAAAAATATAGTTATATCCCCCACTATTTTGTAGACAGATGTTCCGTAAAAAATTACGAAAGAAGAATCATAAGGAACGATTTCGCCACACTTAATATTTTCCATGTTTGCAGCTAAAAAGTCTTTAAAACACTGCAATCATGGTTATTAAGCCAAATTTTCATAAAAATTCTTTAAAACTTATCAAATTATTTCCCTGTGTAAGCTTAGCTAAGAAGTTTATGTCCCATACATTTCAAACCTCTATCTCTTACCATGAGATCTCTTCGTTCATTGGGACAGACAGACAAACGGACATGGCTATATCGAATCGGCTATTGATGCTGATTAAGAATATATACGCTATATTGGGTCGGAAATGATTACTTCCTCCTGCTACACTGCCGTCACTATCAAAAACTGTTTTTATTTTTCATTAAATTACACAAGTTTACAAAAATAAAAAAATAAATGACCTACTTGAACTGAAATATTTTTTAAGTACATAGTTTGTATATAGTTTGGAATGGTTATCTCAAAAATCGATTTAAAAAATTTGTTCATGGCTCCGTTTTTGAAATACTAATTTTTTTTTATTTTCTTGATAGGTGCTCTTACATTTTAAGCCATACCTATTACATTTTTTCCATTTTTTACTTAAATGCCAATAAGTTTTATATTGATAAACGGATTTTAATAAATTGTGTGGCGTAATATTTTTAATGGATAAATCTGCAGTGAACAGCAGTTCGCTACCAGCAATAAAATAAAGGGCATAGCAGAATAAGCATACAAAAACTGCCCCCACTCCGATCAGAACCAAATTTAAATATGTTGTTACCACCAATGAGAAACTCACTCCCCTAAATTTGTAGTCTTCTAATCGCTATTGGAGTAAAGTTATGAGGGCGAAAAGGTAAAACAAAAAATTCGTTTATCTTAAGAACCGCTTAACCGATTTGAATGCGTTAAAAATATGTTATAAATGTCCACCATAGAATTCAGAAAAATATTTTTGCAGATTTTTATTACCAATTCTTAGGCACAAAAAATATTCTTAAAATTTTTAATTAATTTTTTCGAGGTGTAAATCGATTTCAACTCTTATAGTTTTTTGCTGGTTTTTTCAGTAAGAAATCCTTAACAATGTAAAATTTTTGCACGGTCATCGGGAATCATCTTCATAGTGAATGCCAATAAAACATGTGAACAGTTTTACAAATATATTTTATAATACTGAGCACACTGTAACTACTCACACAGAATTGACAGAAAATTTCCCCTCTTTCCCCTTTTTAAGTTGACTTACAGTGTGCCTAATATGTATAAAATGTTAATGAAAAATACTAATTTAACGTTTAATTGTATTTCACCATGAGGTACACTTGGGATGTGTTTGCAAAAATGATATGTTGTTAGGGACCTCTTGATGAAAAAAACAGAAAAAAACTGTCGGTGTCGCAAAAGGCTAACACCGTAAAAGAATTTTTTGAAAATTTCAATAATTTTTTTTGGGCCAAAGAATTGGCAATAAAAATGTGCAAAAATTATTTTTTGAATTGTGTAGTGGACACTTACAACATATATTAAACCCATCCAAATCGGTTAAGCGGTTCTTAAGATAAACGACATTTTTGATTTATCTTTCCGCCTTCGTAACTCTACTCCAATAGCGATTAGAAGTTTACAAATTTAGGAGAGTGAGTTTCTCATTGATGGTAACAACATATTTAAATTTGGTTCTGATCGGAGTGGGGGCAGTTTTTGTATGCTTATTCTGCTATGCCCTTTTACACAATTTTTTCGGGGTGAAAGTCGCACTTTAGATTTAGCTTTTTTTAAGAAAATTATCAATTTAAGGAGGTATTCCTCAAGTGCAAAATTTTTTTTTCGTTTTTTTTTTTTTAATTTTTTTATAGATTGGATATTTAAGAATATCGTCCCAAGAAGATTTTTTGAAATTCGAAATAATTTAGAAGATATAGCCTTTTTAGTGGAGCAATGTTTTCGCGAAAGCGAGAACTTTTTGAGTAAATAAATTTCCAGTCAATAAAACTGTGATATAACGGCTAGTTCTTGAACTTGTATGGTAAGATATTGTCGCCCAGATCGATATCGATTATTAATCGGCTTTTAATCGATTATTGTCGAAGGCTATCCTATGCAATGCTACTACCGACTAATTCGCTCAGAAACTAGAGCTGCGGCCGCATCTAAGGAAGGCAAAATGGCACGCAGAGCAGAGAGAGCTGCCGCTGAAAGCAGATTTTGTGAAAATGAGGAAGGTCCGCTGTATGCAGCTGGCATCGCCGACTAATATCTGTAAGGATTATATATAATACTAGCAAATATCCCGTCGCGCTTCGCTGCGCCTTCAACAGTATAGAACCAACGCAAACCACCCACATACCACCCACTTTCCGCCCTCTTCCCGTCCACTTCCCGCCCACTTCCTCCCATTTCCCGCCCACATCCCGCCCACATCCCGCCCACATCCCACCCACTCCCACCCTCTTTCCGCCGTCCACTTCCCGCCCACATCCCACCCACTTCCCGCCAATTTCCCGCCCACTTACCGCCATCAACCCGCCCACATCCCACCCACATCTCACCCACTTCCCGCCAATTTCCCGCTCACACACCACCCACTTGCCGCCCATTTCCCGCCCACATCCCTCCCACATCCCACCCACATCCCTCCCACTTCTCGCCACATTCCACACACTTTACATCCACTTATCACCCACTTTCCACACGCATCCCACTCACATCCCACCCACATCACAGTGGGCATCCCGGCGGTATTTCCAACATCGGAAAATAAAAACCAAAATGAATTCCCATTTTGACCTTACAAACCGAGTTTCAAGTCAATCGGATGAAAAATAGTTTTTTCATGCAGAATTTTCCAGGGATTTTCCAACCGTTTGGTAAAATTTTCCAACTTCGGAATATAACATTTCAAACTATTTCGTGTTCTGTCCTTTCAAACCGAGTTTCAAGCCAATCGGATGAAAAATAGTGTTTTTCATGCAAAATTTTCCGGGAATTTTCCGACCGTTGGGTCAAATTTTCCAACTTCGGAAAATCTCATTTCAATTTATTTCACCTACCTTCCTTTCAAACCGCGTCTCAAGCCAATAGGATGAAAAATAGCTGTTTTCATGCAGAATTTTCCGGGAAATTTCCTCGTGGGCGGATTTTCCAAAATCGGGAAAACACGTGTCGAATTATTTCGCGTACTAAGCTTACAAATCAAGTTTCAAGTCAATCGGATGAAAAATAACATTTTTCCCATACAAACTTTTCCGACGCTTTTCCGACTTTTTCGGGTGGAATTTTCCAAAACCCCGTCTTAGTACGCACTTTCACCACCAACAGAAACTCCTGTGAAAATTACAGCCCTCTATCTCTTACCGTTTGGGCTGTGCGATGATTGCCAATCAGTGAATCAGTCAGTGAATCAGTCAGTGAATCAGTCAGGACACTCTCTTTTATATATAGAGAGACTAGCAAATATCCCGTCGCGCTTCGCTGCGCCTTCAACAGTATAGAACCAATGCACAGCGTAATCCCACCAATTTTCCACCCACATCCGTCCAACATCCCACCCACATACCACCCACTTCCCGCCCACATCCCACCCACTTCCCATCTACATCCCACCCACATCCCTCCAACTTCCCGCCACATTCCACACACTTTACATTCACTTACCACCCACTTTCCACCCACTTCCAAAACAACTTACCACCCACAACCCATTCACTCCCCAACCACTTCCCAGTGGGCATCCCGGCGGTATTTCCAACATCGGAAATAAAAACAAAAATTAATTCCGATTTTGACTTTACAAACCAAATTTCAAGCCAATCGGATGAAAAATAGTTTTTTGCATGCAGAATTTCCCGGCCATTTTCCTCACGGGCGGATTTTCCGATATTGAAAATCACATTAAAATTATTTCGTATCTTGTCCTTACAAACCGAGTTTCAATCCAATCGGAAGAAAAATAGTTGTTTTCATGCAGAATTTTCCGGGAATTTTCCGACCGTTGGGTCAAATTTTCCAGCTTCGGAATATCACATTTCAAACTATTTCGTATTTTGTCCTCTCAAACCGAATTTCAAGCCAATCGGATGAAAAATAGTGTTTTGCATGCAGAATTTTCCGGCCATTTTCCTCGTGGGCGAATTTTCCGACATTGAAAAATCACATTTCAAATTATTTCGTATTTTGTCCTTACAAACCGAGTTTCAAGCCAATCGGATGAAAAATAGTTTTTTTCATGCAAAATTTTCCGACCGTTGGGTCAAATTTTCCAACTTCGGAATATCACATTTCAAACTATTTCGTATTGTGTCCTTTCAACCCGAATTTCAAGCCAATCGGATGAAAAATAGTGTTTTGCATGCAGAATTTTCCGGCCATTTTCCTCGTGGGCGAATTTTCCGACATTGAAAAATCACATTTCAAATTATTTCGTATTTTGTCCTTACAAACCGAGTTTCAAGCCAATCGGATGAAAAATAGTTTTTTCATGCAAAATTTTCCGGGAATTTTCCGACCGTTGGGTCAAATTTTCCTTCTTCGAAATATTACATTTCAAACTATTTCGTATTCTGTCCTTTCAAACCGAATTTCAAGCCAATCGGATGAAAAATAGTGTTTTGCATGCAGAATTTTCCGACCATTTTCCTCGTGGGCGGATTTTCCGACATTGAAAAATCACATTTCAAATTATTTCGTATTTTGTCCTTAAAAACCGAGTTTCAAGCCAATCGGATGAAAAATAGTTTTTTTCATGCAGAATTTTCCGGGAATTTTCCGACCGTTGGGTCAAATTTTTCAACTTCGGAAAATCACATATCAATTCATTTCATCTACTTTCCTTTCAAACCGAGTTTCAAGCCAATCGGATGAAAAATAATTTTTTTTATGCAGAATTTTCCCGCCATTTTCCTTGTGGGCGGATTTTCCAAAATCGGGAAAACACGTGTCGAATTATTTCGCGTACTAAGCTTACAAATCAAGTTTCAAGTCAATCGGATGAAAAATAACATTTTTCCCATACAAACTTTTCCGACGCTTTTCCGACTTTTCCGGGTGGAATTTTCCAAAACCCCGTCTTAGTACGCACTTTCACCACCAACAGAAACTCCTGTGAAAATTACAGCCCTCTATCTCTTACCGTTTGGGCTGTGCGATGATTGCCAATCAGTGAATCAGTCAGTCAGTCAGTGAATCAGGACACTCTCTTTTATATATATAGAGACTAGCAAATATCCCGTCGCGCTTCGCTGCGCCTTCAACAGTATAGAACCAATGCACAGCGTAATCCCACCAATTTTCCACCCATATCCGTCCAACATCCCACCCACATACCACCCACTTCCCGCCCACATCCCACCCACTTCCCATCTACATCCCACCCACATCCCTCCAACTTCCCGCCACATTCCACACACTTTACATTCACTAACCACCCACTTTCCACCCACTTCCAAAACAACTTACCACCCACAACCCATTCACTCCCCAACCACTTCCCAGTGGGCATCCCGGCGGTATTTCCAACATCGGAAATAAAAACAAAAATTAATTCCGATTTTGACTTTACAAACCAAATTTCAAGCCAATCGGATGAAAAATAGTTTTTTGCATGCAGAATTTCCCGGCCATTTTCCTCACGGGCGGATTTTCCGATATTGAAAATCACATTAAAATTATTTCGTATCTTGTCCTTACAAACCGAGTTTCAAGCCAATCGGATGAAAAATAGTTGTTTTCATGCAGAATTTTCCGGGAATTTTCCGACCGTTGGGTCAAATTTTCCAGCTTCGGAATATCACATTTCAAACTATTTCGTATTTTGTCCTTTCAAACCGAATTTCAAGCCAATCGGATGAAAAATAGTGTTTTGCATGCAGAATTTTCCGGCCATTTTCCTCGTGGGCGAATTTTCCGACATTGAAAAATCACATTTCAAATTATTTCGTATTTTGTCCTTACAAACCGAGTTTCAAGCCAATCGGATGAAAAATAGTTTTTTCATGCAAAATTTTCCGACCGTTGGGTCAAATTTTCCAACTTCGGAATATCACATTTCAAACTATTTCGTATTTTGTCCTTTCAACCCGAATTTCAAGCCAATTGTCCTTACAAACCGAGTTTCAAGCCAATCGGATGAAAAATAGTTTTTTCATGCAAAATTTTCCGGGAATTTTCCGACCGTTGGGTCAAATTTTCCTTCTTCGAAATATCACATTTCAAACTATATCGTATTCTGTCCTTTCAAACCGAATTTCAAGCCAATCGGATGAAAAATAGTGTTTTGCATGCAGAATTTTCCGACCATTTTCCTCGTGGGCGGATTTTCCGACATTGAAAAATCACATTTCAAATTATTTCGAATTTTGTCCTTACAAACCGAGTTTCAAGCCAATCGGATGAAAAATAGTTTTTTTCATGCAGAATTTTCCGGGAATTTTCCGACCGTTGGGTCAAATTTTTCAACTTCGGAAAATCACATTTCAATTCATTTCACCTACTTTCCTTTCAAACCGAGTTTCAAGCCAATCGGATGAAAAATAATTTTTTTATGCAGAATTTTCCCGCCATTTTCCTCGTGGGCGGATTTTCCAAAATCGGGAAAACACGTGTCGAATTATTTCGCGTACTAAGCTTACAAATCAAGTTTCAAGTCAATCGGATGAAAAATAACATTTTTCCCATACAAACTTTTCCGACGCTTTTCCGACTTTTCCGGGTGGAATTTTCCAAAACCCCGTCTTAGTACGCACTTTCACCACCAACAGAAACTCCTGTGAAAATTACAGCCCTCTATCTCTTACCGTTTGGGCTGTGCGATGATTGCCAATCAGTGAATCAGTCAGTCAGTGAATCAGGACACTCTCTTTTATATATATAGAGACTAGCAAATATCCCGTCGCGCTTCGCTGCGCCTTCAACAGTATAGAACCAATGCACAGCGTAATCCCACCAATTTTCCACCCACATCCGTCCAACATCCCACCCACATACCACCCACTTCCCGCCCACATCCCACCCACTTCCCATCTACATCCCACCCACATCCCTCCAACTTCCCGCCACATTCCACACACTTTACATTCACTTACCACCCACTTTCCACCCACTTCCAAAACAACTTACCACCCACAACCCATTCACTCCCCAACCACTTCCCAGTGGGCATCCCGGCGGTATTTCCAACATCGGAAATAAAAACAAAAATTAATTCCGATTTTGACTTTACAAACCGAGTTTCAAGCCAATCGGATGAAAAATAGTTGTTTTCATGCAGAATTTTCCGGGAATTTTCCGACCGTTGGGTCAAATTTTCCAACTTCGGAATATCACATTTCAAACTATTTCGTATTTTGTCCTTTCAAACCGAATTTCAAGCCAATCGGATGAAAAATAGTGTTTTGCATGCAGAATTTTCCGGCCATTTTCCTCGTGGGCGAATTTTCCGACATTGAAAAATCACATTTCAAATTATTTCGTATTTTGTCCTTACAAACCGAGTTTCAAGCCAATCGGATGAAAAATAGTTTTTTCATGCAAAATTTTCCGACCGTTGGGTCAAATTTTCCAACTTCGGAATATCACATTTCAAACTATTTCGTATTTTGTCCTTTCAACCCGAATTTCAAGCCAATCGGATGAAAAATAGTGTTTTGCATGCAGAATTTTCCGGCCATTTTCCTCGTGGGCGAATTTTCCGACATTGAAAAATCACATTTCAAATTATTTCGTATTTTGTCCTTACAAACCGAGTTTCAAGCCAATCGGATGAAAAATAGTTTTTTCATGCAGAATTTTCCGGGAATTTTCCGACCGTTGGGTCAAATTTTCCGACTTCGGAATATCACATTTCAAACTATTTCGTATTCTGTCCTTTCAAACCGAATTTCAAGCCAATCGGATGAAAAATAGTTGTTTGAATGCAGAATATTCCGACCATTTTCCTCGTGGGCGGATTTTCCGACATTGAAAAATCACATTTCAAATTATTTCGTATTTTGTCCTTAAAAACCAAATTTCAAGCCAATCGGATGAAAAATAGTTTTTTTCAAGCAGAATTTTCCGGGAATTTTCCGACCGTTGGGTCAAATTTTCCAACTTCGGAATATCACATTTCAAACTATTTCGTATTCTGTCCTTTCAAACCGAATTTCAAGCCAATCGGATGAAAAATAGTTGTTTGAATGCAGAATTTTCCGACCATTTTCCTCGTGGGCGGATTTTCCGACATTGAAAAATCACATTTCAAATTAATTCGTATTTTGTCCTTAAAAACCGAGTTTCAAGCCAATCGGATGAAAAATAGTGTTTTTCATGCAGAATTTTCCGGGAATTTTCCGACCGTTGGGTCAAATTTTCCTACTTCGGAATATCACATTTCAAACTATATCGTATTCTGTCCTTTCAAACCGAATTTCAAGCCAATCGGATGAAAAATAGTTGTTTGAATGCAGAATTTTCCGACCATTTTCCTCGTGGGCGGATTTTCCGACATTGAAAAATCACATTTCAATTTATTTCGTATTTTGTCCTTAAAAACCAAATTTCAAGCCAATCGGATGAAAAATAGTTTTTTTCATGCAGAATTTTCCGGGAATTTTCCGACCGTTGGGTCAAATTTTCCAACTTCGGAATATCACATTTCAAACTATTTCGTATTCTGTCCTTTCAAACCGAATTTCAAGCCAATCGGATGAAAAATAGTTGTTTGAATGCAGAATTTTCCGACCATTTTCCTCGTGGGCGGATTTTCCGACATTGAAAAATCACATTTCAAATTAATTCGTATTTTGTCCTTAAAAACCGAGTTTCAAGCCAATCGGATGAAAAATAGTGTTTTTCATGCAGAATTTTCCGGGAATTTTCCGACCGTTGGGTCAAATTTTCCAACTTCGGAAAATTACATTTCAATTCATTTCACCTACTTTCCTTTCAAACCGAATTTCAAGCCAATAGGATAAAAAATAGTTGTTTTCATGCAGAATTTTCCGACCATTTTCCTCGTGGGCGGATTTTCCAAAATCGGGAAAACACGTGTCGAATTATTTCGCGCACTAAGCTTACAAATCAAGTTTCAAGTCAATCGGATGAAAAATGGCGTTTTTCCCATACAAACTTTTCCGACGCTTTTCCGACTTTTCCGGGTGGAATTTTCCAAAACCCCTTCTTAGTACGCACTTTCACCACTAACAGAAGCTTCTGTGAAAATTTCAGCTCTCTATCTATTACCGTTTGGGCTGTGCGATGATTGCCAATCAGTCAGTCAGTCAGTCAGTCAGTCAGTCAGTGAATCAGTGAATCAGGACACTCTCTTTTATATATAGAGAGACTAGCAAATATCCCGTCGCGCTTCGCTGCGCCTTCAACAGTATAGAACCAATGCACAGCGTAATCCCACCAATTTTCCACCCACATCCGTCCAACATCCCACCCACATACCACCCACTTCCCGCCCACATCCCACCCACTTCCCATCTACATCCCACCCACATCTCTCCAACTTCCCGCCACATTCCACACACTTTACATTCACTTACCACCCACTTTCCACCCACTTCCAAAACAACTTACCACCCACAACCCATTCACTCCGCAACCACTTCCCAGTGGTCATCCCGGCGGTATTTCCAACATCGGAAAATAAAAACAAAAATTAATTCCGATTTTGACTTTACAAACCAAATTTCAAGCCAATCGGATGAAAAATAGTTTTTTGCATGCAGAATTTACCGGCCATTTTCCTCACGGGCGGATTTTCCGATATTGAAAATCACATTTCAAACTATTTCGTATTTTGTCCTTTCAAACCGAATTTCAAGCCAATCGGATGAAAAATAGTGTTTTGCATGCAGAATTTTCCGGCCATTTTCCTCGTGGGCGAATTTTCCGACATTGAAAAATCACATTTCAAATTATTTCGTATTTTGTCCTTACAAACCGAGTTTCAAGCCAATCGGATGAAAAATAGTGTTTTGCATGCAGAATTTTCCGCCCATTTTTCTCGTGGGCGAATTTTCCGACATTGAAAAATCACATTTCAAATTATTTCGTATTTTGTCCTTACAAACCGAGTTTCAAGCCAATCGGATGAAAAATAGTTTTTTCATGCAAAATTTTCCGGGAATTTTCCGACCGTTGGGTCAAATTTTCCTACTTCGAAATATTACATTTCAAACTATTTCGTATTCTGTCCTTTCAAACCGAATTTCAAGCCAATCGGACGAAAAATAGTTTTTTGCATGCAGAATTTTCCGACCATTTTCCTCGTGGGCGAATTTTCCGACATTGAAAAATCACATTTCAAATTATTTCGTATTTTGTCCTTACAAACCGAGTTTCAAGCCAATCGGATGAAAAATAGTTTTTTTCATGCAGAATTTTCCGGGAATTTTCCGACCGTTGGGTCAAATTTTCCAACTTCGGAAAATCACATTTCAATTCATTTCACCTACTTTCCTTTCAAACCGAATTTCAAGCCAATAGGATGAAAAATAGCTGTTTTCATGCAGAATTTTCCGGGAATTTTCCTCGTGGGCGGATTTTCCAAAATCGGGAAAACACGTGTCGAATTATTTCGCTTACTAAGCTTACAAATCAAGTTTCAAGTCAATCGGATGAAAAATAACATTTTTCTTATACAAACTTTTCCGACGCTTTTCCGACTTTTCCGGATGGAATTTTCCAAAACCCCGTCTTAGTACGCACTTTCACCACCAACAGAAACTTCTGTGAAAATTACAGCCCTCTATCTCTTACCGTTTGGGCTGTGCGATGATTGCCAATCAGTGAATCAGTGAATCAGTGAATCAGTGAATCAGGACAATTTCTTTTATATAAAGAGAGATTAGTAAAATTTTTGGCTACTTTCAAAGCAACTTTTTCGGACTGCCCAGTCACGTTTCTCCAGTTCTACTAAAGCGATTTTGATAAAGTTATATGCAATCGACGAAGAATAGTTACCATTCTAGAACTGAATTTTTTGATTTTAAATTTTTAGTATTTTTTTCTTTCCAAAAAACGAACTTCAAACTTTAAACGCGATTATCTCAAACCACGTTTTTCAATCTGGCGGCCATGATATCTCCAGTTACACTGAACCGATTTTGATGATTAAAACTGATATCGACGCAGAATGGTCACCATTCTGGTCTGAACCTCAATCATAATTTAAAAAAAAAAAAATTTTTACAATTACGATTTTTCATTTTTTAATAGCCGCAATTTTGTCAAAAAAAATCACAAATTTTTTTTCGAGGTTCAGACCAGAATTACATCTATTCTGATTATAACCCCGTTTTTACTTTTCATTTCAGACATCCTGGAGACCTGGAATCGTGGCCGCCAGCACCATAACTTTTTTTTGGACACCCACTTTGACGGCCGATAACTTTTGGAACAGCCCTCGCATCAAAGCAGTAAATTTGTTTTTGTTTACTGTAATCTGTTGTTAACAAAATAAAAAAAAAACAAAATTGGAAAGTCTGTGTTTTCAAATAAGAGTTTTTTTTAAAAAGGTCAAAAACAGCCTTGACATGAGGATTACCCCTTTAAAAGTGGCGCCTGTTATTTAAATAAAACTTTTCAGCTGTTTTTGACAACGTATCGTTGTGAATGTTCGGCTGCCTTCACACTGTTCGACACATGACACATGATAGTCTAGTAGTCCTGCTTTTTTTTTTGTTTTAATTTTTATTTTGTTTTTTTAAATGGAAACGGAAAAATTTTTAGAAATGAAAATGACAAGAAATGAAGCCAGTGGAAATAGGATATTAAATCAAATAATCGATTAGTACTTGGGTATTTAGCTATTGGAAATAATTTAATGAAATCAGCATTCCCAGCTCTGGTACAAAATATGTTATAGTCGGGCTTGACCGACTTTGCCACATGTTGCTATTATTTGTCGTTGACGAAAGTGTGAACCGCTACCATTCTGAGGGTATTCTTTCGTTATGTTTCGTTATATGTTTCTTTTAGCAAGACGCATTCTGTCTTATTACTTTTGCGCACTGTGAATCTGTCTCTGATAGCCCCTTAGGATAACTATGTGGTTTCTGCCTACTCAGCTATTAATCTCAGCACTATTGCTTTCTTCTTCAAGTCAATGGTGTGGTGTTTGCTTCATCATATGCTCAAGCACTATTATAGCGCTCTAGTCCATTTACTGAAATTTTTGTCAAATCTAATAGCCTATTTCCACGGGCTTTATTTCTTGTTTCTTTATTTTTTGTGGAACTAGGAAATTTGTTGTCAAAAAAAATTTTTGGATCAGGTGGCTACTTTCAGTCATAATCCATCCCAATAATTTCAGGTGTTCAATCTCTCACAGTTATTTTGCTTGTGCCCCAGGCCTGTTCCGGTTTTCACTATCGACAAAAATTGTCGAATTCGAGTTTGTTAAATGCGTTGTTGTATCAGTTTAATCAATTTTGGCATTGCTTTTATATTTATGCGAAATTCGGTGACGAAAGGAACTTTCTGTCGTTCTGTGTACCAGGCTTTAACTTGAACCCGTCGAGTAAAGAGTAAGTAGAAACTAAAGGTTTGGTACGGATTTCCTTGGATGTTAAACAGAAAATAGAACATAAAAAAATAAAACAAAAATACTTTAGCGAAAAACGGAACATGGCAGAATTTCTTGACTCGATCTTTCTGACTTATATATCCGAGAAAATGGTTTAAAATAATTTGTTGTTTACCCAGACGAATCAGAATCACAATGCCTCATCAAAGATTTTGTTTCTAAAAACTGCACATTTTGCTTAGAGCCCAATGGAACAAATTTGGATTTTTATAAAGAGCAAGCAACTGAACAAACATTTTACACTTACCTCCTCCACCTTGGTCATCTGATAGAGCTGATGGACCACTCCATGCTTGATAATCTGTGCAAAGAACTGGCTCTCTCTGCAATAAAAAACAGTGTTATCATCAGTGTATCAATTAAAAAGAGAGCATTATTTCACTCACAGCAGTATATTGGTAAGAGCATTGGCAAAATTATTGTTTGCTCCGAACAAGTTAATGGCTCTAATTAGCGAATCCAAAGTATCCAATTTTCCCAGCTCCGCGCGTTTATTCACCATGAGAGTGATGCGATAAATCAGATTCTCTATTATGTCTATGGTATCACCGCCGGCCTGAGAGCGAAACTGAACCAACTTGGACGGCACATCGCTGCTGAGATCGTCAAGATCCTCTTTGTCGGACAAGGTGTCATCAATGGGTTCGCTGCCCTCATCTATAAGCTTCAATATGTCCAACACATTCGAGGGCTGAGCACGATTTGCTGCTATGCGGCGTTCTCGTGTGTCAACATTTCCCTCCCCACCAGTCTCATCTTCATCGTCATCATCATCGCTGCAGGCAGGCGAATAATTTTCATCATCATCGTTGGCCAGTAAAAGAGAACCGATGGGCGACATGCTGCGCGAGCTACAAGGACTGGTGGTGCCGTAGGAACGTGGTGAGCTGCTGGGAGACTCAAAGTCGGAACCAAAAGGATCTTGCGTTTTGGAGAACTAAAAATATGATTAAGTATTAAGATTGAGCAAAACTTCGATGCTGAAATCAGGCCTGCAAACCGCCCGACTAAAATTGCTCCGCAAATATTTTTATAAAATAATCGAAATCTTTAGTTCTTCTTTAGCTCAGGGCTCAGGGTTTGCAGCCTTGCTTGGAGTACGATCGCTTACCTTGCTTAAAGATTCCGGAGTGCTGGGATCGGTCAATTTACGTTTTTTACCTCCCTTTAGACGCTCCTCGCGTCTACGCTTGTGATGCTCTTCATCACTGGTTAAATAATCATTCAATTCTCTAACCAACATGGGCACCAATCCCTCAAATAACATCAATTCCATGCTGAGATTATCGTATTGAAAATTGTTAAGTATTTGGAAAAGCTAAAAATAAGTCTGTTTGAAATTAAACTTCGAGTTGGTGCCAATTTTGGAACTCACCAAAGAGCGTTCACTCTGGGAGTGCGACTCCCGTATGAGACCCACTAATTTGCGCAAGGCTCCACAACGTCGAATTTTTGAGCGACTGCACGCATCCGTGGAGAGTGTGGAAATAATATTGATGCAATGACGAGTCTCGCTCTCCGTCAACGGCTTGGCCATATTGATAGCCATTAGCATCTCACAGGCAGCCACAATCGCATCCGCTGCGCTTAGCATATAAAAGGCGCAGTGATCTTTGCAAAAATTTGACAGAATCTTCAGGGCTATTCCACGCTGATCACTGTCCTCCTTGGCGAAGTACACTATGGAGGCCAGGGAAGTGTTGCGGGAAACCAACTAATAGGTGTGGAAATTAAATTCGATTCGGTTGGATTCCCTTGCTTGTACTTACCTCCCAAGACTTCATGCCAATCTGCTGGGCCGACAACAGTACCAAACATTTCAGTATCTCATGGGCCAGCTCAATAGCCTCTGGCTCCTTGGGCAAAATATAGTCACAGTTGCGTTTGGAATTCTTCAACATCTGATAGTCAAAAATATCGCTGCGAACTCCCTCCAGATTGCGTGCGACTTCCTCAAAGTATTTCTCACGATGCTGATTGCGCTTTAACCCCATCACAGCGGACATATCCAGATCCTGAGTTGGCTCTTTTGGTGCCTCATTGTTCTTCATAACAGCCACAAAAATGCGCATCATCTGGAGAAACCCATTGGCCATGAGGAAATACTTTAGAAACTGACTGCTGACCAGAAGAAAGCGACAGACACGAAAAGCCATAATCCTCGTTTGAACTGCGCTGGTAGATTCAATTATATGGCAAATGGCTGGCGCTATCGCTGCGTAGTGGGCATTAAGGAACTGTGAGGCTTTCTTGCTCTTGGCCAGATTGCCCAACATACGGCAGGCTCGGCCTTGAATAACTGGATTGGGTATGGTCTTTAGTATGGTTACCAAGGGTCCAAGCACCTTGCACTCCACTGCCTGAAACGGATGAGAAACGGAATAAAAAAACTTGTCAATGGCATCTGCATGATACTTACCTCGATGCAGGCCAGCTCATCTGTACAGCAATTTCCCAAGATGCTCAATACTACTTCCATGATCTTTTCATTCAGTTTGCTTATCAGGCGTACCTTCAAATTTACAAAAAATTAGATTGTAGTCCAGCAGTTACTCTCTAACTGTACAGTTTGACATTCACCACAGTCGTTCCCAAACCTACCATTATGGGTACACCACCAGCTATCCGAAACAAAACGATTCCATCTTTATCTTTAACCAGATCCGTACGTAACTTGACCAGACATTTGTACAGAACACTCTTATCCGTGGAGGTCTTGAGGATGTTTAACATGCCCTCCACCTGCTCCGAAGTCCACAGCATTTTTTTTTGTTTTACTACAGAGACAGGCGAGACAGTGTGTAGGAGGAGTTGGATGCCAGTCCCGCCGTTTTGTCCGTCTCTAGTTTATTATTATTATTATTTTAATTATTATTTTTATTAAAAATTTTATTTTGCTGTTTTGACAAGCACTGGGTTTGTTATCGATAAGCTTATCGGAAGTCTGTGACTACAACAAAAAGTTCCCCATTGCTGTGACTGTCGGGAACCCGTGACTTGAACAAAAAGTTCCCGACTGCAGTGACTCTGTTGGACGGTCACACTGGCTGGTCTGGTCACACCGGCAGAGAGAATCTAGCATAGAGAGCCATGTTGCAACGGCGCTCAAAATTGAGTGATTGATGGAAATGTTGCTGGGCGACCATATGATTTTTGTTTACTCAGAAATTTCTTTGGCGGGCATCTTTTCCTATGTTCATTTGGGGTTTGTAGATCTAAGTGATATATAATTTCATTGATTGGGCATGGAAATATTCTTTCATGTTAAAGAAATATTAATAAAATTAAGAACATTTGGCCATGTCATGCGGGGGCGTGTGGCTCATACTAAATTGTGTAATTTGAATGGGTAAAACCTGCCATGATTCCCAGAAAATACAAGTTCAATCTCAAAAATTAAACAACTAATTTTAATATGATCTGCAATGATGTAACTATATATTTACAGCTTTTTATAAATTAATAATAAAATACTTATTAATTTTGATTCATTTAAAAAATATTATATTTTGTTTTTATACACTTGAAAAGTGTATTATAATTTTGCCCAGAAGTTTGCAACGCATAGAAGGAATTATCTCCGACCACATAAAGTATATATATTCTTGATCAGCATGACGAGCTGAGTCGATTAAACTTTGTCCGTCCGTCCGTCTGTTTCAACGCGAACTAGTCCCTCAGTTTTTAAGCTATCGAGCTGAAATATTCCACAGAGTCTTCTTTTCTCTGCACGCTGCTAATATGTCGGAACCGACCGGAGCGGCTAACTACTTCTTGTAGCTGCCATACAAATGATCGGTCGAAAAATGGATTTTAATGAGAAAAACTGTTTTTTTCTCAATATTACCGCTCTCAATCACGGTCATGGGTAACATTAAATGTTTTTAAGCTGATCTGCGAAGTTTGGTCGAAGTCGCTAACCGTTGAGACAAGCGATATCAAGTGTATAGCCTTGCCTTTCTTGTTTTTATTAATTTGTCTGAGACTCATTCAGACGTGGCTTCCGGGATTGCCCTTTAATCACAAAAATGTTTTGGAATCCAAAAATGCATACCCATTTCCCTCTGCACCCATTATCAAGGAGATAACAAGTGTCAAAACCTCGCATGTCTCCTTAATCCATTTTTTAATTTTCTGTATAGATTACAATCGCAATTATTATAAACGTTTGATAGACATTGAAATGAAAACAACTGCGGTGGATTTGCTTTGGAATTCGAGCTATAAATAAGCAGTTTGCACTTGGTATTGACAGCAGTCAGGCAAAGCGCTCCGTACACATCGTAGTCTGTGCCAGCCTAAAGCATCTTTCTTAAATTCCACATGGACAACAGTAGGATTCTATTGGCATTAGTCGCTGAAACCTTAAATAAACTTTTTTTTTGGATTTTCTTAGAGCTCACCCTTGCACTGCTCCAGCTGCCTGTTGGCAACGATGTGACCTCAAATGTGCGTCGAGCCGTGGATAGCATAACCCAACTGAAGGCAGCAAATCCGCAACTACAGTTGGCTATTCTGCCAGAGAGCTTCAACGCGCCGTACGGAGTGGAGCATTTCCCTAAATACGCGGAGGCTGTACCCAAAGGACCCACTTGTCAGGCACTGTCACGGTTGTCACAGCAACTGGGGATCTACATAATTGGCGGCAGCATTGTGGAGCGCGAGGGGGATAAGCTGTACAACACCTGCACGGTATGGTCGCCCACCGGTAAGCTTATCGGCCGGCACCGCAAGGTAAGTGATCGCAAATTATGAGAGATGTTCAAAAAGTCTTTACAAAATAGAACACCCACATTTATAAATATACCTAGCTTAGCCAGTCTCCGTCTTTGCAAGCCGATCAAAATCAAAAAAAATGTTAAAGGGCCATAAAATATGGTGCTTCTTTGAAAAAAATCTCTGGTCGCCGAATCATTTTTTTTTTCAAGTTTGGTAACAGAAGAAAACGTTCGAACCCGCAAACCGAAGCATAAATTGAACTCTGTGTGAGAAAATTGCCGAATTTGAACCTGTTCGGTACTTAATTTTTCGGTTCGTTTCAAAAAAATGAAAGAAGATCTGCAATCTAGCTACTTGTTGTTGGTTGTTTCATTAATCTTACTAGCGCAATGTTTAGAAATGTTAATAAAATCTTTGCCCACAACACCCTTTTTGATTAAGATCCTTGATTCCAAAGTTTATTGAACTAAAAATGCAAATGCAAGAATCTAAAAACACAGTGAAAATATTTTTCATAGACTTAATGCTGGCTGTACACTGCTTCACAGAGTGTACCATTTCAGTGTCACACCGCAATGTGAACGGAAAATGCTTTGTCAAAAATTCACTCGGAGTCTCATACCCAGCAAGAAATATAACTGGTAAATACTTGTCAGTTAAGTGTTATAGCTAACCCTTAAAATACGGAATGTTTCTTGTCAATCGCAAATGGGCGTCGGGAAGATTCTAACCAAAAGTCGACCTATCGGTGAGCGTAGTCCTACTAGTTAGATAACCTATGAGCTAACTGATATTAATAACTGTTTTGGTTTGAGTATTTATATTACACACTAAAAAAAAAGTTGTCATCACATCGACACAATTTAGACATCAATTTGAAACTATTGAGTATCGAATGGAACCCGTACATCAGAGTCCCTCAGCCAAAGCTCCTGGGGCACGTACATACTCAATCCTCACCGAATGCTTAACTGCATTCACTGCATTCAAGAGAGCGTTGTAGCGCTCTCTTCATGGGGAACCCATCCGCATGTGGGGGTTTACGCCTTCAGAGACCTTGAGGGAAAATGCCGAAAATCGCTTAAAACGCCACTTCTGCTTGCATTGTATTTTATCTTGCAAAGCGCTGGAAACAGCAGCATTGTGGCTTGTTAAGAGTCCTGCTAAATAGTTACATTTGTTATTTAATTATGATGGCAAAAAACAACCAAAACAACATTTATACTTAGCTGCTTATGCTTACCTTGTAAGTGTGCTCCATTTGAATTTCGTTTTTATATCTTCATCACGTCGTCTGGGTAAGGGTCCTCCGTAGCTTTTACTCTTAACTTCATTTACTTCATTAATTTCAAATTGTTTGCAAATAAACTAAAACACGAAATTTGACACGTCAAGCATCGCCAGCTGCCACATTTGGCGTGCTTCCTTGTACAATTCATACATTCTTCGAATTTTCGAACTTGAAAAAAATTGATTTGTTTCAAATTGATACTTCTGCGCATCAAAATAATATTTTGAGTCTCAATGGGCGTGTTCAGCAGAATAATTGATCCCTGAGCAGGTATCAGAAAAAAATGATGCATCAAATAGTTTCTGCTGAACGAGTTGCTACATTTTTAACAACGCCGCGGGGCGTTGAATTCTGCAATGGCGGCGTATACACACTTGCGATCCGTGTTAAGCTTAGTATACACTTCCACCAAAGACTCGCCAAAACAAAAAACTCCATATAAAAAAATCACAAAAATTTTTGTGCCAATTTCCTTTGGCAGTCTCTTTGGTGGCAGTCCACACTCAAAACAAAAGGCCTCGATTAAATACCGATAAAATACTAGATCCGTTGTTTTGTATTATTATCGATAGCTCCCTGAATAATTAATTTTAATTATTTCAAGAGGTATCGGACATTGCCGATACACAAATATGCGTAGTCGGGTGAAATTTGGATAATTTTCCCATCAATGATTGAGCGCAATATTCTAAGTAAGGTACAAAACACCGTGAGACTTCAATCATACTTAAACTGGGTTATAATTATGAATTCAATCATTGCAAAAGTGTCATATCTGCTCATCAGGCCCAGTAGCCAGGGTTTGGCCATGAAGAACGCATGTTAATAACTTGTATTTATTGATTTTAAAACTTATTGTTTAAAATTAAACCAAAAGCTACGGTCTTGGCAAAGTGACCATTTTACATGCATACATCTTAATATCTGGTCACATTGTCCCAAAACAAAAGAATTGTCACTTTTGGTATTAAGATGTATGCATGTAAAATGGTCACTTTGCCAAGACCGTAGCTTTTGGTTTAATTTTAAACTATAAGTTTTACAATCAATAAATACAAGTTATTAACATGCGTTCTTCATGGCCAAACCCTGAAGTCTCACGGTGTTTTGTACCTTACTTTGAATATTGCGCTCAATCATTGATGGAAAAATTATCCAAATTTCAACCGATTACGCATATTTGTGTATCGGCAATGTCCGATACCTCTTGAAATAAATAAAATTAATTATTCAGGGAGCTATCGATAAAAATACAAAAACTACGGATCTAGTATTTTATCGGTATTTAATCGAGGCCTTTTTGTTTTGAGTGTGGACTGCCACCAAAGAGACTGCCAAAGGATTTTGGCACAAAAATTTTTGTGAGTTTTTTTTATATGGAGTTTTTTGTTTTGGCGAGTCTTTGGTGGAAGTGTATACTAAGCTTTAACATAAATTCCCCATATATGAAGTCACAATTAGGTTAAATTATTTTTTAGAATTTATTGTTACAGTTTACAGCCGATAGAAGACATATCTTTGCAATCAATCACAAGATGCGCATGTTTTTATCGATAACATGTCTATCGATAAACAACTACTGTTGGTGGGAGCGGTATCACTTCAAAGAAGCGTACTATTTCTTTGATACATGCTCCTCTATCATGATACTTGAAATTGGCTATCATGATACTGCATCACTCGAGTTCAGCAGAAGGATCAGTGCGAATTTATACTTGATCAGGGAGCAAGTTGTTCTGCTGAACAAGGCCAATGTAATACTATCTAGGCTTACATTGATACAAAAAAAATGATACATGTTTCAAATTGAAATTGAAACAAATTTTTTTGGGTGTAGGACTTTAATTGGTATCTCAAACTGGTAAGCAAATTCGTCAGTAATTACCTATGTAGTGCATATACATAATTAAGATATAATAAAAATACAGGGAAAAGTAAAACTAATAATTTGCCATTTTATTAAACATTCGCATCATGGTTCTTTACATTATGTGACATTGTTAATGTAAAGAATTAAGTAATGTGTGCATATTTTGTTTGTGCCTGCTGTAAGACAGGTCGGTAGATTGTTTTATTTCTTTTACAAAATCATCTTTGCCAAACAAATCTGAAGAGGGATTAAATAAAATATAAAAGCGGCTTTAAATAAAATATAATTTAATATTTACCTTGGAAATATTTTATTAAATATTAATAATTTATTAACTGTTCGCTTGCCATGTCTTCCCTCTTAGTTGAAATCGGATGCACAAGTCAGAGAAGTTTCTTTAAGTTAAAGTGTTTGTTTTTTTTACGATTCTTTTTGCTTCGAGCGGTGCTCAAGTTCAAGCATTTGGGCCACCATCCTTCTACCATTGAACTTACTTTTCACTTCGACCTCCACGCGAGAAATGTCCAAAGTTCTCAAGAACTAAACAGCTGATTATCGTCGCAGTTATGACTTACGTTAGGCCTAACTGTAACAATAACTAGAAGAGCAAAAATTTGCCAAGCCGTGCAAAGAATAGGAAAGGATTTGAAAAAAAGGTATTTCAATCCTCAAACACCCTATCAACAATATATTTCACAACTGGCAAGTGGAATCCATTGCAATGCGCACTAATTATTAAAATATATGATAAAGAGTACGTAATGTGAAATATTTATATTATACATTGCCGTCAAGAGAGAAGCATCTCTTTTGGGTTGAAAAAGCCTTGCTTGGGTCGAAAGAGCGTGCCTTATGTCGCTCCATACATGGCATTCGGTCGAACGAGTGTCGATAAAGTCGCACCATGCATGTCATTGGGGCGAACGAGCGTCGTTTACGTATCTTCTCTGCATGGC
The DNA here is from genome assembly GCA_018904275.1 of Lordiphosa clarofinis. Taxonomy (NCBI): domain Eukaryota; kingdom Metazoa; phylum Arthropoda; class Insecta; order Diptera; family Drosophilidae; genus Lordiphosa; species Lordiphosa clarofinis. Next base: position 414,458 of record JAEIGQ010000245.1, read on the forward strand.
ATTGCGTCGACGTAGCGTGCCTGCAGAGTCGTTAACGTATTGAGCGGACACCCCCTTGCAAAATACGTCAGTCGAGCTTATTGTGAGGAAAATAACGCGAGCGACAGTCACCATATCGTCGACGGAACATTGATATAGCGTCGGTCGGCCGTACTAGAGGGTATCAATTTCTTGCTGTTAACAGTGTCACAGTGCGACTTTACAATCACGGGAGGTTTAAAACCAAACAAAGAACATTTTTGTGGCATCTAATAAGAGGTTTCTGTGGCACCCTATAATATTTTTAAGCGGATAGAAAATTGGTTTTGTTGAAAACAACTTTTTAATTTCAATGTGAGCGATCTGAATATCTGTCAATAAGAATATTGGTACATGTATGACAAACCAAGAAAACCGAGTGTAGAGGCTCTACTTAAAAAGTTTAGTTTTAGCCATGATACAACTATACCAGGTATGGCATTCAGCTTTTATCGATTTCTGACTGCCTTTGCCATGGACTGAGTATTACAGAGAAACTTTGCTCAGTCGACATTGCTTCTGTCAGTCAGCTGTTCGTCAGCTGTTCGCTCTTATTTGCGCACTCTAGATACTTTTGGGTCAGCTGTTCGCTTTCACTTACGCTCTCTGGATAAATTTGGTAGTAAGATCGTCTCGCTCTAATTACAGTGATTATCTACTGGCATTATAAAGTACCTTTTTGGGCACCAGCAAAATTGAGAGGCAGTGCAAAGGTTATCTCTATTACTTATTGCTCCATGCTTATGCTGAAATCGAGAGAGAAAGAATAAAACAAAAATCAAGGCATCCTCAGATTTACAAACATATAGTTTATGCATGAATAAATTTTATTGGTATTTTTAATTCTTTTCAAAAGAAGCCTGCGATTATTTTCATCGCCTTTTGTTTAATAAAAGTCACTGTATTCAAAATGCCTTAATTTTACTTTATTGTGTAAGTGACCACACTTTTCTTCTTTCTTCATTTTTTGGAGCACGTCTCAATTCTATTTTAAATACTTTGACTCAGAGTTTCTCAGCCATAGCTATTGGGGCTCGAACATACTTGCCAATTCTCTTCTTGGGGAACCCTGCTTTCCTTCATGCAGAGAACAGAAAAATGTGCTTGTGTTGGTGAACAAGAGAGCTCTCTCCAGACCACAGTCGATTTACTTGCAGTTCAGTGCACACCGATTTACGCAATCAAGAGTTCGGCTAACTTCAGCTCCTGGTAGCTATGGGTGGCCGGCACAGCTTTACATCGACATAGGCAACAGTATTGGCTCGACAATTTTACACAACTCTAAATAAAATACAAATTCCGTCGGCAAAACAAACAAAAATTCGTGCACAATCAAATGACAGCAAGACACTAAAACAGACCCGTCCACCTAAGGCACGCACGAGCCGAAGTCTGTCGTATTTTTAAGCAAACGCGAGCCGAAGTTATGGTTGTGTGAATCGGTGAGCACTGCCTAGCAAGTAAAATGCGTGTTGTCGGGAGAGAGCTCTCTTCTTTACTAACAAAGCTCACTATTTTTCCTCTTCCATTTGGCCGCCTCTGCACTAAAACTGTGGAGTCCAGAAAAGAGAGCACACTAAGAGAGCGCCTTACCTGTCATAGTTGTATCATGGTTTTAGCAACGACTTTGTTTGTGACAGACGAGAGCAAATATACAAAATTTAAAAAAATCAGCACAGATGGATTTCGATTCTTCAACGAACCGTTAAAAATCACACCAATATAAAATACTCAAAAAACTGCGCTGCCAAATATGGTGGAAGTTAAATGACAATATATTTTAGCTGACATTACACCGATCGATTTGAAACAGTTCGGTAAAATTCAAAATCAGATGCTAATATTATTGGTCTTATCGCCTAGTAAGTATTTATAAACATTCTTTTAGTTTTGCTGGCCAATTTGTTATAAGGCAGCTGTACGATATATTCATCCGATTTGGATTAAACTCGCAAACAAAGTACGCAAACACAGAAACAGATATGTAATATTCATAACTGAAAAGTATAAGACTCTACCATTGAATTCATTAAATACATTCTCACTAGAACTTATCAGAATTATGTGTGCAATTGTGCAGCCTTTTTGTACCCAAAAACTTCGTGCAAAGTTTGGTTAAGATAGCTTTAAAACTGACGTAGGAGATAGCATAACAACAGACGGACAGACAAGGATATATCCCTCAGCTCGTTATGCTGATAAAGAATATATATATTTTATGTGGTTGGAGATGCTTCCTTATATGTTTGAGCTATAAACATCTGGATAAGCTGACAGTAAACACTTAAAAAAAAAGGTTTTAGGGGGAGATAGGGTAGAACCGACCACAGACCAACCCGTGTGTGGTGGTGGTGTTTTTGGATCCACCCCGCCCCAACCCTTCGGTTTTTAGGGTTTGTCCAACCTCCCCCCTTCCAACACCAGCACCACCTCCTCACACCAAACTACTTTTTCCTAACCTATAGAGATAGATATATAATTAATTTAGAAATAAGCGCATTAAAAATTTTTTTTTACTTACTTTACTAGGACTTGAACACAGGACCTCTCTCAAATACTGAACACTCTGACGACGCCTTAGCCCACTCGACTATTTGCCTTAAACAAAACGTGGCGACATAACCATAGCACTGTGACACATTTTTGAACTCAAACGAGAGCGTAAGTTAAAGTCGGCTCTGACCGACTTCGATATACCCGTTACTCATGAAAAAACATGTTTAACAGTGTTCCTACGTTCCTTAGGGTGACCATCTGAAAAGTATGCAACATTTTTTCTAAGGATGGGAGGAGGGGTAGCGGGGGGCTTGGTTCACTTTTTTGCTCATAACTTGAGAACCGCTCATCCGATCTTTATCATTTCTTCGGCAAATCGATTCAAGGCCAAGATTTGAAACAAACTTGATCTGCGTGCAGATAAATGAAGCATTTGTCCCATACATGTGAAACCTCTATCTCTTACCATCTCTGAGATCTAGGTGTTCATACAGACGGACGGACGGACGGACGGACGGACGGACGGACGGACGGACGGACAGACGGACATGGCTATATCGACTCGGCTGTTGATGCTGATCAAGAATATATATACTTTATATGGTCGGAAATGATTCCTTCTGCCTGTTACATACATTTGCACGACTTTAGTATACCCTTTTTACTCTACGAGTAACGGGTATAAAAAGTTGATACGGTCGACCAAAAAATTCTGAAAAGGGTGTGATGGTAGTATAAAAACGCTGCATGGGTTTGGTCTGATTAGCTGCCGTTTTCTTTTTATTGACCTTTGAACTTTTCAGCTTCAGTGTAGGATTAATGATTCCATATCTCGTAAGATATATTGAATTTTGCTTTAATGTCTTTAGCAAAGTTCTTGCTCTTGGCTTGGCCTACAAAACATTTCTTAGTAGCAAATCAAAAAAATTACGTCTTGGTACTTAAAATTACAAAAGATGTCCAAAAAATTGTCCAAAAAATAATTTTTCACAACTTTTTTCAGTTTTTCAACTTTTTCTTGAAATCCGTTACAAATTTGGACAAGTAATGTAGGTAAAAGTTGTTGCTTAGACCAATATATTTAAACCGTTAGTACGAACACACTTCTTTATTTAGCACTCTTTGATATAGTAAGAAGACCAAAAGCATGAAAAACTGTCAAAAAACATTCGAAAAACACGAATTTTATCGGTAAAAAAGTAAATAAATTAATTTTCTTTAGCTAAATTTGTTAAGTTGTTAAGTTAAGTAATACAAAACAATCGAAATTTTTGATAGTGTCAGCCAATTTCTACCAAATACTGTACTTTTTCGAGTTTTGTTTAAAATTATTCATCTTTTAGGGTCTTTAACTATATGAAGGACCATTCAAATGAAGTTGGTATGTTACAACCGATTGTTGACGTTAGTCTATGCTACTTTTTCGTCCTTCATTGCTTGGTCAAATTCGTTATAGTTTTCAAGAAAAATGAGGGGAAAACATGATGAATTTACGACATTTTTGCAATTTTGAGTTTAAAGATGTGACTATTTTGACTTGTTACTTTGAAATGTTTTGTAAACCAAGTCAAGAGCAACAACTTCTTTTCAGACGTCAAAGCGAAATTCCAAATAGTTTACGAGATAGGGAGTTATAAGTCCCAATCATATGCTTAAAACTTCAAAGTGCTATAAAATGAAATCGGCAGCTAACCAGACCAAACCCAGGGAATGTTTTTGTACTACTATCATACCCTTTCAGAATTTTTTGGTCTCGACCGTATCAACTTTTTAGTGTTGCACAGTGTAGTTAATAATGTACACAGTTGGTCAAGTTGACATGACATACGCTTAGCAAACGCGGAGGTTTGGAATCAAGTCCCAGTAGGAGCTTGCTTTTTCTCTCATTTTATAATTTTTTTTTAATGTTTGTTTTTTAATGTTTTTTTTTTTATTTAGCAAAAACCCTGAGTAAAAATCATACCTAAGAATTTGTGTGCGTAATTGGAGCCTAAGTACTAACATTTGACACTCAATAAGAAGCAAGAGTCATGGTCGAGTGGATAAAACATTAGAAAATGTCTTGGACTGGGATACAATCCCCGTAGGAACATACTTTTTTCTCATTGAATGGTTCTTTTGTAAATGTTTTTTTTTTTTTTTAAATTTTACATGTTTTTAGCATTGCCTTTAATTTATACAATCCTTTAATCGATTACTACATGGTGTAACGCATGTCAAGACAAAGCAAAAACTTGCTCCATACTACATCAGTGCAATATATCTACATTCTTCAGGCATAGCAAATGGCCATTTGTGTGTGTAAACAAATGCCATCACGTAGAGGGCTTAGTCGTTAAACCCAGTATAGCGTAGTGCAATTTCGCAAACATTTTTAGAAAGGTTGAAGGATTTAGAAAAAATTTCTTAAAATTAGGGTTTACTTTCTTAATTTTTGGGCAAAGTACCCAAAATTTTAAACAAATATTTTCTACAATCAAAGACGAAATTACCCTAAAAATTAGAAAAGGCAATAAAGCAAATTTTAGGACAACTTTTCTAAAATTTAGACAAATTTTTTTTTTAGAAAGTTTTTCTAAATTTAAGGGCGATATCGATTCTAGGGTGATTTTCTTAAGTTATAGAAAAATAATTTTCTGAGTGTACTCTCTGGAAGGTTATTAAAAAGTGACTTAAATAAGAAAAATGTTCAACAGAACCATTTTTCATAGGACCCTGTTCTGCAAGCTTCTGCTTTGGATTAGTTTGCATCTTTTTCAGTTTTAAATTCAAATTAGTCTTTTCACTAGCTCTCTTAGGGCCGATTTCACATCTTCTACATAAAGCTATGTAACAAATAACGATGTAAAATCGATGACTATTTGTCACATAGCAGCTATCTGAGAGAACAGAAATCGGCCCTTAAAGTATTAAGTTCTAAATTGTAACCTTCAACAAACAACTACAAAACGCTTGCTAAAAATTTAGGTCTTTGGCGTTGTATATAACTTGTGTCTTAAATTTTAGACGTAGAACAGAACTTGTGAATACCCTTAATGTACATTTCCTTTGTTTTGTAAAGACTTATTGACCAGCTTTCGTATAAAGTCAGCTCATTCAGTGATCCCTTTACACTGCGCAGATCCATCTCTTTACCATGAGCATTGACCCGGTTAACAGCGGCGGCGTACAATTCGATGAGGCAGCTGCCCTTACAGCGGGCTCTGACTTAACCGTTGTGCAGATTGGGCAGACCAAGGTCGGTATTGGCATATGTCATGATAAGCGTTTCGAGGAACTGGCACGCATCTATCGTAACATGGGTATGATTATTTGATGAAAGGACAACTGAATCACTTACCTAATATGGTGTATACCTTTTAGGCTGCTCGATGATAGTCTATCCATCCGCCTTCTGTATCTGTCAGGGACCCATGCACTGGGAACTTTTGCAGCGGGCACGTGCCACGGATAATCAACTTTATGTTGTCACCTGCTCGCCAGCCAGGGATAATATGTCTGGTTATGTAGCTTATGGTCATTCTATGATTGTGGATCCATGGGCGAGAGTGCAACGCGAGGCTGGAGAAGGATGCGAGTTTGTTGTGGAACAAATTGGTAAGTTGCTTCTAACCTCGTTAAAAAGGTATGATATACCGCATTGTTTTGATCTGACAGACTTAGGTATGGTCGAGGAAGTCCGTCGACAAATCCCCATCTACAAACAACGACGTACCGATGTCTATGCTAAGGCAAAGGCGGACCAATAAATCTGGGCAACTAAAAACATTGATATACGCGGATAATAAAAATAATAAAAATATTTAAAACCATTAAGCTTCTTTCATGATACAATAGCAAAAAGGTAGCGCAACCGGAAGGAATTGCCAGTGCCTGTTGCATTTAAGCTTTATTGATAGGCACGGAGCTGAGAGCCAAGCTTCAAAAATGTTGAATCGGAGCGGGTTGGCACGTCATGTTAGATTAGAAGAGGGAGAAACCGGCGTAGTTTGATAACCGTAGAAGTAAACCAGATTTAAATAGATGCAATAGGTGCAGAGTCCTTCGCATCTACTCCCCAAGAGTATCTAGATTATGGCCTTTGAAGCGGGTATTAACCTTGGGACGAGATCAGATATCACAATGGAGAGACAGCAAAGTCATTAAAGGGGGTGGAAGGAGTGTGAGGCAAGTGGCAGAGATTGAGAGACCAGAAACGAGCTCCTCTCTTTAAACGACGGTCCAATCATGGTGTAATAATATAAAGTGAAGCCGTCAGCATCTGCTGAGGGCCAGTTGATGTATACGCATGACAATGAGGAATGATGAGGGCAGACAGTACAACGGTAGAAAGGACCAAGGGACAGGCAAAGGAAAGGGAGTGCTGCCTACCTACATTTAAATTGATAAAGTGCAGAACTAGTAAATCATCTGTATTACGGTTTATATATTCTTGTTGGGTCTTTGTTGTTGCACTTTAATTTGTTTGCTTGCTCACATCGAATAGGATGGAGTTAATTGGCATTATGTGAAGTCTCTCTGGGTTCCAATATTAATATAAGGGGCTTTTAACGCTGTTTTGAACCTACATATGGGACAATTGACCGAAGATTCTAAGCGATTTGGTTTAATCTAAAAGTATCACAAACTCACTCTCTTGCGCTCTCAGCATTCACTCGGCAACTCAAACCAAAAGAGAGCCAATTTAAATGCAATTATTTTTTTTTTGTTACACACATTCGTTTTTTTTTTTTCCTTCCTTCTTTTTGTTTGATTTACCCAAACCCACCCAAGCCAGCCCCCCGAAGGTAGGTAGTAAGAAAAAAAACCCCGCCGGGGGGGACCAAAACCCCCACAACACCAAAAATATTTGAATTGTTTTCTATTCCCCACGCGGGGGGGAACCCCAAAATATTATTTTTTTTTTCCCTCCCTCCTGGGCCCATCAATTTTGGCCAAATTTTCCCCGGGAGACCCCCCCCGGGGGCACATCCACCTCGGGTATCTTATCCCCGCGGCGGGGGCGAGTAGTCCGCCGCATATTCCTACCTGGATTTACCAAATGCCGGATTTCGATTTTTTTTGTGAAGCTTTCCATTTATTGGTCCCCTTTGTCTGTTAATTTATTTATTTACATATCATAGTGTTAAGCCAGTCCTTATTCAGTTAAAAAGAGTCTAATTCTCGGGTGGGTTAACTTAATCCATTGTGATGGTTGCTTAGCGAGCTTAGGTGTGTGGAAAGGAAAACGAGAAAAATAACAGATGTTTTTAACCTTTTCACACGTTTTGTGAGGCAAAAGTTGTGGCAGGTAACCAATCCGTCAAAGCTGAATACTTACTGAAAATAAGTTAACTTAAAAATATCTTCATTATTATTTGGAGTTTCAGCAGGGTAGGTAGGCAAAATTATAATTATATTTCTTGGACGAAAAGGCGTCCACATTAGGATTGGAATCTTATCCCTCAACAATTGCGCTTATGATTCGTAGCATTTAATTCATATTTGTGTCGGCTCATCTAGGCTCGTGGATTGCAGCCAAAATCCTGATAATAAATCAGAAAACTAAAATTATAGCCCATTTCCACTAGCTTCATTTCTTATAATCTTCATTTCAAAAAATTTTGCCGTTTCCATTGACTAATCGTCATCTTTGTGATATTCACAACGATAAGTTGTAAAAAAAAGCTGAATAGTTTAATTTGAATAACAGGCGCCACTTTGAAATTCACGGGGACGTTTTTGAAACTTTCGTAAAAACATGACATATACGTCAGGGTATGCTGAATTATCAGCAGAAAACAAAATACACAACTATTTTGACTAGTTTATATTTTAACCAAAATTGCGCCTACTTTTTAAATTCAAATTTACAAATTATTGACGATGACATTTTCTGTTTCCAGAGAGTAGCGAGTACTTTTTTAAAAAATACTTAGTTCCTTCGTGGGAATGTCATCATTTTTAAGAAATGAAACAAATGAAGCCCAAACGAAACAACAATTTGTATGGAAGAAATGACATCATTTCTTTTCATTTCAAAAAATGAAGCTTCATTTCTTTGGTGGAAATAGGCTATTAGATGACTCAAGCTAGCCGGCTTGCCCTTGTTGAAACCAACTCGTAACATGCCTCACAGTCGTTACTTACATTTTTTGACAGAATTCGATAGAAGTTTTGCAGTACATCAGAAAATAGAAGGCGACCGAATCTGTTTGATAAACCAGATTACGAATTTGATTCGTTGGATCAAGGTCGACTCAGAATATCAAAACTGCGTAGTGCGCTACCTTGTAGTTACTCTATAATGGGTTTTTTCTCTGACCATTAAATTGGTTTGAATTTCTCAAACTTCTATTTTTTCTACTCCTTTGCTTCGTTTCCATTTTAAAACTTTTGCAAAATTTTCTTGTAATAAAAAATCTGTTCAAAACTTAAATAAATGTTCTTATTATTATGGTGAAAACATAATTTAGATATTTATTACAACACTCGCCAGTAGAAGTCGCAGTCACAGGTACAGGTATTGAAAATCGCTGTCTCTTCTCTGTTCGCACAGCGTTGCCAGACATGCTTATTGATAACGATAGCTGTTTGCCTTGTACAACAACAACAAACAATAAAAGAGTCTCAAGCAAAACCGCCACAACAAAACTTACGTTTAGTTTCGAATTAGTTTTCTTTGTTGAAGCATCTGGCTCTGACTACGTATACGCCCTGAACATAATTACGTGAAAATTGTGCACATTTCTTTTTGCCTGGACTCTGCCGTACCTACTGTAAACCAGTTTCGTTTCGTTGTTTTGTGACTCATCACAAAAGTTTCGCAGGCTCTCAAAAACAACAACGGGGAAATTTCGCATTTTCACAATGGCCGCCGCCGCAAATAACAATGCAAATGCAACGAGCAGCGGCGATCAGGTAGGCATTCGTATAGACAATGCGGACGATCGTACTGATGCCTTTGGCTCGGTGGGCGGAAGTAGCTCTGGTGTGGCCTCCAGTTCAACGCAACAACACAATCAGACCTTTGGAAGTGGGGCCATAGGGCAGTTGGCCAATGGCTACAACTCCTCGTCCTCGTCGACGTCGGGTTATCATAAATATGTGGCCAAAATGGTCACCGAACGTCATGCAGCCGAGTATAATATGCGACACAAGCATCGGGGACTAGCCTTAATTTTCAATCACGAGCACTTCGATGTGCCCACTCTAAAGGCGCGCGCTGGCACCAATGTGGACTGCGAAAATTTGACGCGGGTACTCAAAACGTTAGATTTTGAGGTCACGGTGTACAAGGATTGCCGCTATAAGGATATTCTGCGTACCGTGGAGTATGCGGCCTCGCAGAATCACAGCGACAACGATTGCATACTGGTGGCCATACTCTCGCACGGTGAGATGGGCTACATCTATGCCAAGGACACACAATACAAACTGGACAACATATGGAGTTATTTTACGGCCAATCATTGTCCATCTTTGGCAGGCAAACCCAAATTGTTCTTCATTCAGGCCTGCCAGGGTGATCGGCTCGATGCAGGAGTGACCATGCAGCGTGGACATACCGAAACAGATGGCGACTCATCGATGAGCTATAAGATACCCATACATGCGGATTTCTTGATTGCCTACTCTACTGTGCCGGGTTTCTATTCTTGGCGCAACACAACCCGTGGCAGTTGGTTCATGCAGAGCCTGTGCGCCGAGTTTGCGGCTAATGGCAAACGCTTGGATATACTAACCCTGCTCACGTTTGTCTGTCAGCGAGTGGCTGTTGACTTCGAGTCCTGCACACCGGATACACCCGAAATGCATCAGCAAAAGCAAATACCTTGCATAACCACGATGTTGACGCGCATTTTGCGTTTTAGCGATAAACAAATGGCACCAGCTGGACGGGTTTGATGGCTGTTAAATTGGTTGATGGACTGGCCGCAATGAGGGCGGAGTGTGGGGGGTGTGATATGAGGGGATGAGGGAAACGAGCAATTGCTTATCGAGGCAAATCAATTACTATTGCAGTGATTCTCAAACTGTACACAAACTCTTTTCAAACTTTTCCATTTATTTTATAACATGACGCATTCAGCAAATTGAGTTGGATTAGTGATGCCGGGATGAAGATTGGAATAAGTAGAAACGTACATAAAATTTTAACCATATTATTTAAGGCAGCTTTTCGTCCATTTTTTTAATGTCACACTTTTAATTTGAAGCAACACAGTCGATCATATTGTATCATTTCATTTTGCACTCGGAACTTATTAAGGCCCTAAGCTGCCTGCCATACTAAAAGTGTTCAGTTAAACAGAACTCCGTTTATTTTTTTAGCATGTCATTAAAATAATCCCATATGCATTATTTTCTAAATTTCTTTTCTATAAAGAACAAATTTTATCACATAGATTTTATATCGATTATTAGAACATTAAAACAAAACTGCATTTATTTCATGAGAAAACCAAGGTCTGCCTTTTAATGTGATGCAAAGTTAACCTTTCACAGGGACACCACCAGTATTTGTCTGATCAAATGGAGGAAGTCTGCGTACAGTAACCATATACATATATGAAGTTGAAGGAGGCATTGGAAAATATATGGTCACCATTATTTTTAATGCAAATCATTTTGTTTTTAAATTTTAGAATGTAATTAAAATTTTTTTTGTAAGTCTTCAATATATATTTAAGGAGGTATTCTCCATGTCAAGCTGTTTTTTTGACCTATTTAAAAAAAAATTATTTGAAAACGCAAACAGTTTTTCCATTTCTGTTTTTTTTTATTATGTTTCAAACAGATTAACGTAAAACAAAATTTTACTGTTTCGATAAGAGGAAATAAAAACTAAAAACGGGGTTATAATCAGTATAGATATCATTCTGGTCTGACCCTCGAAAAAATTTTGTAAATTTTTTAATTTGTCAAAATGGCTATTAAAAAACTAAAATTCGATTTTGGGCTCTTATTTTTGTAGTTTAGTTTAAAAAAAATTGAAAAATTTGTTTAATATTATGACAATTCTGCGTCGATTTCAGTATGAATCATCAAAATCGGTTCAGTGGAACTGGAGATATCATGGCCGCCAGTTCGAAAATCGTGGGTTCGAGATAATTGCGTTTAAAGTTTGATGAAATTTGAAAGTTGCTTGTATTATCGAAGACATAGGTCGACAAAAAAGGACATGTCTTCTAAAGTATTTCGATTTTCAAAAAAATCCTTTTGGGGCAATATTCTCTAATATCCAAGCTTTAAAAAAATCGAAAACCAATTTTCCACATGGAGAATACTCCCTTAAGTGACTGACCAATGGTCGCTCGAAATCGTTTTTTAGTTTTCAAAAACTTTAAAGTACTAAAACCACTTCGATCTCAATTCGACCTACTTATTTATGGGAATTCAGCTATATACTGCATCTAGAAAAAAGGGGAATTAGTTAAAGCATGAATGCCTTTATCATGTGAACATCTAGAAAAATCATTTTTGTTTGTAAAAATGGCAGTCATTTAAAAATAAAAAATATAGGGGGCTTCCCTTCTGCTCGACCGAAGTTAATATTCCCTTGGAGCATGATATATGACTGACAGTTTCTTATATGGCAGATATACAATATATTTATCAGTATATTCATAACTGAAAAGTGTAGCGTTAAAAAAAAAAGTTTTTGTCACTAGAACTACTTTTTCGGCCTTTCGTTCATAGGGCAGCTATATGCTATAGTCATCCGATTTGAACCAAACTTGTCAAAATTGTGTGGTAGCATTTTAAAATCAGAAAAGTTTTCTTTGCTAAAACTTTTTTTGCAAAACGGTTAAACCTTTTTTTAGACATATCTTTTGTATGGCAGCTATACTATATAGTTGTGCGATTTTCATAAATCTGGGTGGAATAGTGTGAAAGCGTAGAAAACTTATAAATACTAGCTTTGCGGACATTTGCGTTGAAGACAAAAAAATGTTACTTACTAAAACTAGTTTATCGACTGATCGTTTCTATGGCAGCTATATGCTATAGTCTTCCGTTTGGTTACGATAGGTTTATAACTGACGGGGGAGATATCATACAAACAGATAGACGAACATGGCTATATCAACTCAGCTCGCCATGCTGATCAAGACTATATATACTTTATGTTCAAGGTACAGAAGGTCGCTAAACTTAGGTTCGGATCCGAATCGGGGTTTAGGAATAATTTTGTTCAGAATACATGTACGTAAATTGAAACAAATATAAGTTAAAAGGATTGATAATATAACATTCGAGCTTGGATCTTGGTCAAGAAGTCATGGATCATTGAGTACTAGAGATCAAATTTACGCTATTCAATTTTGAGCGGTGTTAAGCGATAGTCTGTATGGAGTTTCTTATTGTCCGCATAGGAAATCACAGTGGTTAGCGAGCGTAAGTGAAAGCAAAAAGCTGACTAATTTCTGACACTTAGGAATATGATCGACTGTTCAGCTGTTTCAACAACCTCTCGTAGACCATTGCAAAACAGGCAACTACAAGTTGACAGAAGACTTTGTGTTTCTTCTTTCGGCCTCTCTGTATTAGCGGGGCAAATTCTTTCCCCTCTCAATTAACGGACTGTATAAATTAATCATAAGTGTGTCTTCCAGCAATCTCTCATTTTTACTATCTTTATAGTTCGATTAAACAAATATTTGGGTAGAAAAGTGAGCTGGATTGATACTTGTGTTGCAGGAACAGCTAATACAACAATTGCGAAATTGTTAGGTTCTTTACTGATTTTTGATCTTTATCAAAAGAAAAACATGGTAAGGAATAATTAACTCTTTTATTTACCATTCTTAAAGCCTTTACTTATTAGTTCCTTTGAGAGCAGTTTTTATTCCAGTCAGTCCGGGGCGGTTCAACCCCGAACCGGTTTGCAGCCCTGGTCTATACACTCTTGGAGCATGATATATGCCTGTCAGTTTTTTATATGGCAGCTATACGATATATTCATCCGATTTTGATCAAACTCTCCAAAATTGTGCTGACGCAGATAACATTCATAGCTGGAAAGTATAATGACGATACCTCACAAGACTTGTTCGGCCTTTCGTATTGCAGCAATAAGATATAGTCATCCGATTTTGACCAAAACTTCCAAGTCTGAGTAAAAGCATATTATATTAATAATCGCTGAAGTGGGACACATTAACATTAAAAAGTTAAAAAACCCTACTAAAAAAAAAAAATTCTAATCAAAACCCATTTTCCGACCGATAAAACATTTGCAAGGGTATAAAATCTTCGGCAAACACGAAGTTAGCTTGCCTGCTCGTTTTTCCATGTTTTGTTGTTGACGTTAGATTTTTTAAATATACTAGTTCAGCTAAACATACAGTGTATGTCAGTATGTCATACACTACAAGTTTCAAGGCGATCGCCCAAGAATTCATGTTGATCAGTTGGAAAAAAGTGTGGTTTCGAGAAATACGAGTTTAAAAGTGCTGTTCGTGGAAATCGTTCAATGCTGTATGGTCGCTTCTTGCATCCATCCTGGCGTTACAAACGACATCGCTCACGTGTCGCTCAAAGCGAGCGACTCGTTCTTCATTGGGTCGTTAGGTGAAAGTGTGATCTAAGTTAGCAGAAGAAGTAAAGAGCTTAAATTATTATACATTCTGTTAAAAATCCTCTGTAACAATTTTGAACCTATATTTAAAAGCTCCAGAGAGATAAGCCGCAAGCGTAATCCTGTTTTCTCAGTTGAGTCGATATCTAGTTTTTTCCATTGTGAAGGAGCTTTTTGCGAAATATTTGAATCGTAATTTTCGCAGAACTGGGTATTCTGAGAGGAAATGGAAGGTATCCTCCGTGGCGCTCATGTTACAAAGCGAGCACTTCTTGTCGCTTATATGGGGTCTGGCAGCATCTCGGATCTCGCTTGAAATATTACTTTTATTGCATCCACCGAAAAGTCGTCTCTAAAGTAATTGCTGTGACCCAGTGTGAAAATTCGCTCCTTCGAGCAGTGACTTCAAAGATTATCCGCTGGGCTTCATCAACTCTTTCCAGTACAGTGTAGTGCGTTCTTCCCCATTCAGCTATTTCTTCTATATCGCAAATCATATTAATATTAGCCTGAAACATTTTTTGCCAATCTGCAAAACACTGCGATCGGTCCCTATGAATTTTCATAGCAACTAACTTAGGAAGTCTGTTTTGAGGAAGATTCAATGAACTAATTCGAGTTTTATAAAATCTTTTTGGTGAAATATTTTTTATTATCTGAGCTATAAAACAAATCAATAAAAATATACTTTTTTTGCAACTTGTACTACCTCCTTAACTATTTCTTTTAAATTTTAAACATAGCTTATAAAGCATAAAAACCTTTTTAAAACACTCAGTTATTTCAACATATCCCTTTATTGAAGACTCTGGAACACAAACATGCGTAACCAACACATAAAAACTACTTTGTTTCATTTTCTTCATAAGTTTAATGACGGTAAATACTATAGGCATGTATCGCATAGCGAACTTTTTTAAACTCGATACCTGTTTCTGTTAAACGAAAAAATGTAATTAAAAATGTCAAATTTCGGAATTTTCGCATTTAATTAACTTTTCTAAAAACATACATACCCAAAACACTAATCTTTACTCCGGCACTGATCAAACGTATATTAAAATTTGCTGAATGCATTTCATGAGCATTTATTATGATGAGATTGCCAGCTCCTGCCTGTCTATTAGTTAATTTATGCGATGTTTTTGATAATGAAGCGAAAAATGACTCCCCCAAACCATTATAAAGTTACCTCGTATAAATTTCGTATATACACACAAACATACATATATTTAATTGTAAGAACATTTATATAATCGTTATCTGTCCGCCTATGTAATAAGTATATACAAAACATATATATATATACATACGTCCAATTTTTGTCAACTCTCTCATTTTATAATCTTATCTTAAATAATATTAGAAAATTGTTTAGTTGTGTCAAAAATAAACAATATAAAGCGCTTCTAAAACCACTTTTGGCATTCATTTGTTGCACTTGTCGCCTTGACCTTGGTGGCCATATTTGGTGTCATTTTCGTTTTGGGTCTTGTCAAGTTGATCGACATATTCTGAAAAGGAAGGAATAAACGGAAAAAGTCAACCGGTTCTCTGAGCTTACACACATCACTTTATTCTTAAAGCCAATTTGGTTTAGCCAACTTAAAGCACTAAAAGGGGATAAGCAATCTCTGGGAGGCTATTTAAATGCACATTTTTTTTTAGATCGTTTAAAAGGAGGGGAATTCCAAAAAATAATAAAACGTAGAATTTTGCTCACAATTTCATGTGGATGAATTTAGATATGGCCGCCCGCCTTCAGCTTCGCCACCAGGGCGTCCACATCGGCCACGGCAGCGCCTGCTTGACGCACTGGCGGATCCACCACGGAGATAATCTCAATGCGAGGCGTGGTATCCACACCCAAATCCTTTGCCGTCACCTTTTTCAGTGGTTTCTTCTTGGCCTTCATGATGTTAGGCAAAGTGGCATAACGTGGAGTATTTAGGCGCAGATCGGCGCTTAGGACAGCCGGTACCTTGATCTTGATAGTCTCTAGACCGCCATCGATTTCACGCGTAATAGTCAAACCGGCGTCCGTCTTCTCGATCTTGTTGCAGAAGGTACCCTGTGGCCAGTCCAAGACAGCCGCCGTCATCTGGGCCGTTTGATTGGCATCGTCGTCGATGGCTTGCTTGCCCAGAATGACCAGATCCGCCTTTTCGTCCAATGCCAACTTGGCAAGTATCTTGGATATATGTATGGGCTGCAGTAAATCGTATTCGGCAGCTGGCACCTCCACATGCACGCCTCGATCCGCGCCCATGGCCAGGGCAGTGCGTATGACCTCCTGCGATTGAGCGGGTCCCACGGAGACAGCAATAACCTCATCGGCCAGCTTCTTCTCCTTCATTTTGACCGCCTCCTCGACGGCAATCTCATCGAAAGGATTCATCGAGTGCTTCACGCCCTGCGTGGCGACGCCCGTTTTGTCGGGCTTGACGCGCACCTGGAGACAACATTGAAATTAGGTTCAATCAAAAGTGATTACGCAAAAATCAACAAGTGATGGAGGGAAGCAACAAGCTCACCTTAACAGCATAGTCGATCACACGTTTTACCCCAACCAAAACTCGCGCCATTATCTGCACGGAATATTACAAAATATTAGAAATTTTCACAATTAATAATTTCAGGATATGGAAATTTACCGTACGATCTGAAGCCTGTAGGAACTGAACTAATTTGTTGGCGAGAGGGGGTGGTCCAAAGGTCTAGTCTGCGGAGTTGCCACACGATGGTGTCAGAGATGGCAATCTAGCCTTTCGAGTTGAAAAGATGAGCAGCTTTTTTAAGAACAAAATTAGCCAAAAAATGTCACAAAGCTTGTCTTCTTTTACCCGAGCATTTTTATACCCTGTACCCATTGAAAATGGGATCAAGGAAACATTTGCGACCCTATATTGTATATATATTCTCGATCAGCATCAACAGCCGTCTCTATTTAGCTATGTCCGTTCGTCTTTTTGACTCACACACAAATAAATATCTCTAATGGTGTTTTTAGCGTTAAATCAATTAAAATGTGATTGAGTAAATGTCCAGCGAATTGAAAAGCCTTAAAAACCTCCATTTCCAGTCGGTTAAGACAAAACTCAATTAAATCTGTGAGGAAAAAGACTGCTATCCTAGGTATGATAAGATCTATTGACATTGTCGAATTAATAAACAAACAAAATTTATATTTGCAATAAATTAACACCACAATCAGAAAAAGCAATTACATCAATCAACAGTAATGATTAAAAGATATAAGCAAAAATAATATGTGTTGGCGTGACGTTACAGTCAACAGATGTGAATTTTGACTTGTAAATACATACTACAAAATTTCACAACTCGAATTGGCCAAATGTTTTTATATAGACCTTTTTTTTAATATGATTTTAAAAAGTGTAATTTTTTTGTTCAATTTATCATGGAAAGGGTACTGAATACAATCGGGTGTCATTTTTAAAAGGTTAACAATCAATTAAATTACACAAATATTATAAGTGATATTAAAAAGCGGCTTTTTTCATTCGATTGGTAAATGGTTAAATTAAATTCAGAAAATTTTCTTGCTGTTGTTGTTTTTGCGGTTTTTGTTGAAACCAAAAATTTAAAACATAGGTCCATGGTTGCAAACATTTTTTAAAACGGATTGTCTGAAAGGGAAAATGAATGCGAGGTTTTGTCAAGAAATTATGTAATTCTGGTTTGAATGGGTCAATAAATTTCGGCTTTATGGGTTGTCAACATTTCCAAAATGGACTTTTTTCCAATTTATTGATCTTATTTCAGTAATTTTTTGACCCGGTGTGACCGACAGGGTCTTCAAATGCCCAAATTTATAATCAATCTAAATGAGACAACCGATTGCACAAAAACAACCTAGTTGTGAAATATAGACGGACTTCGATTTGAGCAAAAAAACAAGAAAGCACCTTAACACAATGACTAAATTTTATTAGTATTCGCTTGGCACTTTTCAAATGGCAGCTGATAAAGCCAAATCGCTCGCTTGGGAGCGTTGCCGGTTGGAACACTCTAGCCTGGTAATGGCGCTGCTTCTTCGATAGAGATTTGTTCTGAATTTTGATTGTTTGGCCAATAACTGTTTGCTTTTTTGAATTTGTACCCGTTTTTGCTAGTGAAGAATTGAATTTGTAGTGATTGTGCGCTATGCGGTCTGGGGTTAAGATCCCGCCCTGAAATGACTTGCTAGCCGGTGTCAGCCCAAAATGCAGTGCCGTAACAATATGACAGGAGAAACACACAGCCACATAGTCGGGCTCTCTTCTTGGGGAACCCTGATTTACTTCATTGCCGGCCAAGAGAGCAGTCTTCAGACCAGAGCCGGCGATCCACAGCTCACACGAGCCGGTGTTAGTCGTGTTTTTAAGCAAACGCGTGCCGAACTTGTGGTTGTGTGAATCGGTGAAGATTTCATTGCAAGTTAAACTACTGCAGTCTGGAGGGAGTTCTCTTGTTCACCAACACAAGCGCCCTTTTCAGTCCTCTCCAATTGGCCGCCTCTGCTTCAGTCCACAGTAGAGTTGTGCCGATTTTGTTGAACTAGTTCAAATGAACTAGTCTTTAAAATGAACTAATGAACTAGGTCTTGGTTTTGAACTATAGTTCATATTTTGAACTATGTATTTCTCTGTTTTTGAACTATAGTTCATTTTATGAACTATAGTTCATTTTTTGAACTATAGTTCATTTTTTGAACTATAGTTCATTTTTTGAACTATAGTTCATTTGAACTATAGTTCATTTTTTGAACTATAGTTCATATTTTGAACTATAGTTCATATTTTGAACTATAGTTCATATTTTGAACTATAGTTCGTTTTTTGAACTATAGTTCATTTTTTGAACTATAGTTCAATTGAACTATAGTTCATAATTTTTTTTACCACTGAAGCAAATTTAGAGGCGTTTACTCATTGTCTGATACATGAGATATGAAAATCTAGTGGGCCTGCATTTAATAATGATTTTCTATAAATTTAACAAACTATTTACATTTAAAAAATTACATATAGCAGGACTTCGAGACTATCATTTCTCAAAGCCAAAGTATGAGATTTTCGACCCAACCCAGCAGCAGGTGCTAAGTGTCGGCTGCAAAAGTTTCATTGATCCGCAGGATAATCTGCTCCAAAATATATACCCTGGTGGCCATGGCACCCACGACATTGACACATTACAGGGAGCCTTCAGCTGCGAGGATTTGGCGTCAGAGGGAATAAAATTCAAACCGCATAACCAATCTCAGGAGATGACAGGTCTGCAGTTAATGGACTTATATGCCCAGCTTAAGCCACATCATTCGTGGCTCTTCCGTCTGTCCAGTGATCTATGGTCCAATCGTGTAGTTCTCTCACTGCTGCCCATCATTAATGGTGAACGATCGAAAAAACTTGCCTAAGACCAAGAAGGTGTTTTTCGAGTGCACAGCCACGGATTTAGCCAAGGCCTAGGTGTTACTTTTTTCCTCTTCGAGCATAGCCAGAAGTTGCCAGTTGAGCTTAAAGTGGTCCAACCAAATGGTAACACTCTCTTATTTAGAGGTAGTCGTACGTGAGGAGGAAATTTCGGGCCAACGCTATTGGTATTAATGAGCCGGCTTCCCAACTGGCTGACATGTTAACTTGAATTTACTAAGAGGCACGGGTTAAGGGTGACTCGCTGATTGTGTAAAGATTCCCCAAGCGCGACATGTGTGATCCATGGCTGCGACATCTATGAAGATGTAGCTTTTCATTTTGCCTATTACAACATTAAGAAATTGCTGCTAACTTTTATGTAGATAGTAAAACAGTTTAATCTCAACAAACTGACCGAGCAACTGCGCGAGCAAGCACCGAAGCACTGATTTTACGCGCACGCAAACTCAACAAATCCATCGAAACCAAGCCGACTGTGTATCATGTATCAAACAGTATTAAAATTTTCCTCAAAAAATGAACTATAGTTCAAATGAACTATAGTTCAAATAATGAACTATAGTTCAAAAAATGAACTATAGTTCAAAAAATGAACTATAGTTCAAATGAACTATAGTTCAAAAAATGAACTATAGTTCAAATGAACTATAGTTCAAAAAATGAACTATAGTTCAAAAAATGAACTATAGTTCAAAAAATGAACTATAGTTCAAATGAACTATAGTTCAAAAAATGAACTATAGTTCAAATGAACTATAGTTCAAAAAATGAACTATAGGTCAAAAATGAACTATAGTTCATGAAAAAATGAACTAATGAACTAGGTCATTAAAATGAACTAAAATTTCCAACTCTAGTCCACAGGCGTCCGGGTAGCTATGGGCTGGCACTGCTTTACATCGACATTCGCAACAGTATTGGCCCGACATTTTCACAAATTATAAATAAATCCCGTCGGCAAATCAAAAAACAATTCGTTAGCACACAACCTTTTCAATCAAATGACAGCAACAAAATGAAAATTTGGAGTCCCCAACAGAGAGCTCTCTCAGAGAGCACCTTACCGTATATAATTGTATCATGGCACAGCTGGAGTGCTTTTGGCTAAAGTGATTTGAAAAATAGTATAAAGGAACATGACAGAAAAACATAAGGGAAAGCGTCGTTTGGAATTGTTTTTCCATGAAAAAATGTCTTTAATTTTGGCGTTGAATATATTTGGGATATTTTCCACTCCAAGCATTCGGACTTAAATTTTGTGGACAAGGCTTGGTGAGAAATTTCCAACTTGGGGTCAAAAGTGGTGTGACCAATCGCCAATAAATTTAAAAATACCAAAAACTTAAATATTCGACCTAATTTTATTTTAAGTCTGGTCACACTACTGATACATTCCACGGTGACGAAACTTACAACATCAGGGGTGCCACAGAAATCTCTTCCAACCAAATTCCAACCGAATTCCAATTCTGAGGTGCCACAGAAATTTCTTTTGGTTGGTTTCAAACCTCCCTTGTTTTGTTAGGAGATTTTGAAAGCCTCTTTTCTCACTAGCTCCTTCTGACGGTGTGTTGCCCTCTACATGACAGCTAGCTAATTGAGGGATGGAAACTTATACCTCATGTTTGGCGCCAATAAATTTTTAAATTTTGCATTATATTTATGGAGAATATAACTTAAATTTGAATTATTATTTAAAAATGCATCAAAAAACATATAACACAATCAAAAAATTTCAGTTAATCATCAAATTAACCCACAACTAAAAGGTTTCAAACCAACAGAAA